>JAWRVF010000043.1:645000-1072663 GCA_036785485.1 Physcomitrellopsis africana | reverse complement strand
CACATAACATTTCAAATATTTAAAAATATTCCTTCTATCAAATTGATGAACCATGTTAACCACAGTTTGCAATGCTTTGGTTGCCAAAGCCTCTTTGCGATCTTTGTCTTGTTATTTTTGCATAAATAATATAAATACTTGAAACATCTTTGCAATGTTTAGATCCAACAGCATATATTATCTGCCAATAGAGAATCCATTTGAATCTCCATGTGAAGATCCACTAGAAGCTCCATCTATAGCTCTATCAAAAATATATAATTCATCCAAAGACCTTGATGATACATCTTCTATTTTGATTCATAATGCTCAAAAATATCTTTCAAAGCGCTCTAATAAATATCTTATGATACTTCAAAATGCTCTAAGATGTCTATAAAGCCCTATGATACTCCGTAATAATCCAAATGCCATTTTTGTTTTTTAAGATATTTTCCAAAGCTCAAAGCTTCAAAAAGCTTCAAAATCAACCCTCTTGCCATCTTGTCCTCTTTTGCTACCTCCACTTCTTGCTCCACTTACAACTCCACTAGAAGCTTTAATTGATGCACCATCCATAATCCCTCCTTCAACTCTCTTGTCTTCCTTCTTTATAAGTCAAATAAATCAAAAAAATCCCAATTATCTCCCACCTCAAGCTTTCACGTCGTATTCATCAAATTATGTCATAATACGTGCAGTCTTGCTTGAGAATGCTCCGGGTACCTGGCTATGGAAGATAAAAAAGAAATATGCAATAATAAGATTCTAACAACTTTAATAGAATCTTAAATAATTTCTATTAAATCTTAACAATATTAATCAAGCTTTGACACAATCTTAAAGAAATTACAAAAAGAAGAATAAATGAATCATATATTAATCATATAAAAATAACTTATAAAATAATAATTTTAGAAAATACTAAAAATAGAAATCTTAAAATCCTAAGTCAAATCTTGTTCAAATCCTAAGTCAAACCCTGGTCAAATCCTAAGTCAAACCTTGGTTAATCCCTAAGTTAAACCTTACTCAAATTTTAAATCAAATCCTACTCAAATCCTAAGTCAAACTCTGTTCAAATCCTAAGTCAATCCTTGATTAAATCCTAAGTCAACCCTTGGTCAAATCTTAAGTCAAAATCTAAATCAAATCCTAATCCTAATCAAATCCCAATCAAATACTAAATCCTAAATCTAAACTCTAAATCCTAATAAAATCCTAATCAAACACGAAATCCTAAATCTAAATCCTAAATCCTAATAAAATCTTAATCAAATACTAAATCCTAAATCCTAAATCCAAATCCTACCCTCTAATAAAATCTTAATAAAATCCTAATGAAATCTTAATTCTAATCAAACTCTAATCAAATCCTAAATCCTAAATCCTAACCAAATCCTAAGCAAATCCTAAGGCATTTTTAGAACCTCAATAACTACCAAATAAATTATTAATCTTAATTGAAATTTTGCACACATCTTTTTAATTAAGTTAAAAACAAGCATATTAAATTTGAAGAAGATCTAATATACCAAAAAGAAGAAAAATCCATAAATTTGTATAGGTGTCGGCCGGCCTCCTTCTCCAATCTTAATGCTAATATTCCAGTGCCTAAATCTCCTTTTCACACTATTTAATTGCTCTTAAATTTTTTATGTATATAGAAAATTAAATCTTCTATCTATAAACATAAAATTCTTTCTAATCCAACTAGCAAATTGCTCAAAATCTTAAAAATCCTAACTAACCTTCAAAACTTAATTCCCAAGACCTTGACACTTTTAAACCTCAATTATGTATGATTAAACTATTAGATTTAACTCAAACTTATAGCATATATAAACAATAAAAATATCCAAAAATCTACAAACTTTTAATAGTAGATCTACTATAAATTTTTTAGAATTATCTAAAACATCAATCTTATTTTACTTCACAAAATTCCAAGTTGCGCAAAACAACCCTGACTTTGCAAAGCTATTATAAAGTCAATTTTGGTCTATATCACTCAAAATTAATGTTTATGCAAAATCTATTAAGTCCACTTTCTAATTCCAATCTCCGATCTGCAAAAGCCCTGATAATTTGCCCTAGGCGGCTATTTTAGTGGCCAGAGGTTTGATTTCGACCCTATCCTACAAACGGCCAATCCCCGGATATCAATCTAACCTATCCTAGGGATTTTATAGCCCGACCATATCCTCAACTTAATCTTAGTATCAATCATGCTAATAATTTATTATTTTTATTATATTTTTATTATTTTATGGCCTTTCTAAGACAATAAAAGAATTACTACAGCCTAGAAGGTAAAATTACTAACTAATTCTTATCTACTAGCTATTAAGTGAAGAAAATAAACTAAGAGGCTTTCATAAAAACCTTGTTAAAATATGTTGAATTCTTATTGAACTAAGATAATAGAATATTAATTGAAAACCATTCTTAGTCATAGTTTCACCATATAATCGTGTCACAACACGACAACGTGTCTCTTCCTGAAGCATACAAGATAGTGAACATATCAAGAAAAAGACAAGTACCACCTCCTCCTATAGACGTGGACAATAATGAAGAATTTGAAGTAGAAAAAGTCTTAGATTCTAGGCAACGCTGAAATAGGTTGGAATATCTTGTTCATTGGTACAAATACAATATTAGTGAATACACATGGTGAAAGAATCTTGTAAATGCACCAAAGAAAGTGGAGACTTTTTATCAATGACTTCCATCAAAACCAAGATGAGGACCTTCGCTATAAAAGAAATACGATCTAGGCAAGATAACATTCTACTTTCTATCCTTGTTTGTAGCTTCTTTGTATTTGTGATGTTAAGAAGATGGAGAATCAATAACCAGCAGATTCAACTCAAGAACCTTTGTTTGTTGATTTACCAGATCAAACATTATGACTATCATAACCTTCAAGATGACGGAATAGAGATGAGGACCCTTCAAAACAACATGTTCTTTCTCAAATTGATGGCAAAATATAACATGTTTGGTATCACAACCTTGGAAGAGACTCCCGATGTTTGATGATACTTTTAGAGGTAGGAACTACTCCTGATAGTATTCCTAATGTTTTCTTTGAAAGGAGTTATGAAGGCTTCAACAATGATCAAATAACAAGGTGGTCTTTTCGCCCTAGTATGGGACATTATCAATGGTTGAAAGGACCTATCAACTACCTTCAAGGAGAACAAATATCAGAGTATGAGGCAAGCACAATTTGACGTATTGTAGACTTTTTCAACATGTAGTCACCGCTCCTTGTGGAACTTGTTTCTAGAAGAGGGGATAATCTCACAAATATAAGATTTATTTTGATAATTATTTAATTAATATAGACCAATAGAAGTAGGCAAAATAAATTGATTTGATAATATCTGATAGAAAAGCTTTCTAGAAGCTTCATAGATGCGGAATCAGCTTTATACATATCTTTAGGTGATTGGTAGGTTAAAAACTTGGTCAATAAGCTAGCCACATGGCGCACATGTTGGTAGCTTGCGGAACAAGCCAAGTACGTGGCACACATATAGAAAACTTATCGTGCAAGTTTGACACGTGTCTTGAAAATTAATCACATATAGGAGGTCCTATAGAATATTGCCACATAGTTCTTAGATAGATAATATAAATAGAGACAAGAGTGAAGCCTTCTTCACTCTTGTCAACTCCTTTCTTGCTTCTAGTCCAGTTTTAAGAGTCTATAGTTTTCTTATCTTATGGCAATAGCCATTCTAATTTTTTTTAATATACATATTTTTTTACTTTTATTTTGTTATACTTCTTAATAGAAGTTTCCTATGTTTATTTGCTTTCATCAAGTTTTTGTCCTTGATACTTTATCATGGATTTTATAGTTGATCTCTATTGCTAAAAATTTCTTGGAATAAAAAGCTATTGGATAAAATTTGTTATTTTCTTCCATTTCTGGCAATACCATGCCAAAAGCAAAGTTTGATGTGTCTATTTCCATAAAAAATGCTTTAAAAAAGTTGATGCGATACAAGATTGGTACAAAAGTAAAATCTGTCTTCAAAGCTTCAAACAATATTTTTGCTTCTTTATTCCACTCGAGTTTGTTTTTACAAGTTAAGTGTGTAAGTAGAGCTACAACTTGAAAATAATTCTTGATGAAGATTTGATAGTAATTGATAAATCTCAAAAAGCATTGCACATCCTTTATTGTTCTTGAAATCTTCTAGTCCATGATTGTTTGGATTTTCTAAGGATCCATCTTGAGACCATCATTCAAAAAAATATATTCTAAAAAGTCAACTTGAATAGTATGAAATATACACTTTTCCATCTTGGTATATAATCTTATATGTCTAAGTTTTTGTAATACACAACAAATATGAAGTTTATATTTTTCTATATTCTTAGAATAAATCTAAATATTGTCTAAATAACAAACAACAAAATCATCAAAGAACTCACATAAAATGTCATTCATAAGATATTGAAAAGCAATTGGTACATTTATAAGTCCAAAAGGCATGACATTATATTCAAAATATCTATACCTTGTTTGAAATATAGTCTTTTATTCATCTCTTTTTTTTATGCATATTAAGTTGTATGCTCCTCATAGATCTATTTTTGTATGAATTTTAGCTTAATTCAATTGATCAAAAAGTCCAAATATCAAAGATAGAGGATATCTATTCTTGATGGTAATCTTGTTGAGTCCTCAATAATCTATATACATCTGTAGTGATCAATCTTTTTTCTTTACAAATAAGATAGGAGCTCTTGTTGGAGATTTTGAATGGTGTATGAAATTCTTGGCTAAGTTCTCATCAATATATTTCTTGAGTGCAATCAATTCATTTTGGAATAAATTATAGATTGATCTAAATGAAGGTTAAATTTTCTCTTTGAGATTGATTAAGCAATTATATGGACAATGCTCCAAAAAAATATCTGCATTTTTTTTCTAAAAAATATCTTGATAATCTTAATATTGGCTTAGAATTTTACTTAAAATCTTTCCACCATTAGAAATGGATATAGCATAAATAGCAAAAGATGATCTTTCTTTTGCTGCATTTTAAAATGTACTGCATCAATTTGTATGCCTTCTACTTTAGAATGTATATATTGAGAAGACGTTGGTGTTGCCATTGTATTATAATAACATTGGACCTTTCTTGTGCAACTCTTAGATTGAAACTCAAAAAGCGGATTGTTACATTTCACAGCAAAGTCAATTGTTTGACTCAATGTCTGAGGATTGGATAAGTTAAATATCAATTTTTTAATCTCATATTATAATCCATAGAAAAATTGGCTAATAAATGTAACATCATCTTACTTAGTATTAATTGCTAATTATCAAAATTATGAAGCATATGATGTCACTAATCAATTGCTTTGTCACAAGATACAAATCTTGTTAGTTATAATATAAATTATATCATATTTTCTATATATAGATCAAAACTCCACTAAAAATATCTCTAAATTATCCAATATTGGATCAAATCATTCAAAAAAAGATGAAAATCATAATAAAATAAATCTTGAAAATAGTGTTCTAATAAACCTGACTTGTGATCCTTGAATTAAAAAACCTTTGATGTTGAAGTTAAATCACGAGTTGTACTTAATTGATGAATCCTCAAAATTATCATTAAAAACAAATAACAATATAGAAATAAGAAAATATGTATATTCAAGAAGAAACTAGAATGGCTATTATCAAAGACTAGAAAATACAAAAGACTCTTGAACTAGAGTAGAGACAAGAAAAGAATTGGCACGAGTGAAAAAGGTTTCACTCTTGTCTCTATATATACTATCTTATATGGCAGCATTCTATAGGATCTCTAACATATGTTCAATTTACAAAACATATGTCAAATTTGTAAGACAAGTTTCCTACATATGCGCCACGTATTTAGCTTGTTTCACAAGCTACCAACATGTGCAATACATGGCTAGCTTGTTGGCCAAGTTTTTAATCTACCAATCACCTATAGACATGTATAAAAGTGAATCCTTATCTATAAAGCTTCTAAAAATCTTCTCTCTAAGATATTATTAAATTAATCTATTTTTACCTATTTCTATCTATCCATACTAACTAGATAGTTATTAGAATAAATCTTATGTCTATGATAGCCAAGAATCCAATATATTTTTAAACAAGACAATATGTAATACAACATTGATAAGTTAGCAAATAATAGCTAAATTTATTGATTATTAATTTTCCATCACCTTAGCACCAAAAATCCAAAGAAATAACAAACAATGATATAAGATATTTCCATTGAATCTGCTTTGCTTTATAATAAAGATTTTTTTTATCTTGATTTTGATGGATGTTGTTGATGCAATACATTGACTTTAATTGATACATTTGCTAGATTCTTAGATGGCTCCTATCTATTTATTAATATTATATTTGTATCAATGTATAAGATATTCCGACCTATTTTGGTACCACTTCAAATCTAAAATCTCTTCCACCTCAAATCTAAAATCTCTTCTACCTCAAATCTAAAATCTCTTCCATCTCAAATTTATCATTGTTATCCATTTTTATAATAGGTGATTGTATTTATTTTCTTCTTTGTATATCCATTGTCTTATATAGCTGAAGAAGAGATGCGTGAAATACAAGATGGATCTTTATAGACTCTAGTAGGTATAAATGATAAGTAACTAAATTGACTTGTTTAGAAATAAAAAATGGTCCAAGCTTATAATAATCTATCTCGTCAAAAAGACAAATAGTCTTGATATTATGACAAAGTAGCCATATCTTATCACCAATATAGAATTGAGGTTTTTTTTTATGATAAACATCTATGTTGGTCTTTTATCATTCTTAAACATCTTTTAATTGTATCTTCATTGCTGCATGTAGCTCTAACAATCAATTTACCAAGTTTTTTGTCACAAGATTATCAACTTTTGAGAAGTCAAAAACATCAAATTGTAGATGATAACCATAATTAATAAAAAAAGATATTTATTGAATAAAATAATAAACCAAATTATTATAAGCAAATTCTACCAATGACAAAAGAGTTGTTCAATCATCTTGATGATGATTGATGGTGTATTTCAAATATTGCTTTAAAACCTGATTTATCCATTTTACTTGTCTATCAATTTGAAGATGAAAGACTAAAGATAATTTATGTCTATTTTCAATATTTTGAAAAAAGTTTTTTAAAATTTTCATACAAATTGTGTTCTTCTATTTGATATAATATCTCTTGATAATCCATGATAATATAGATATTATTAAAAAAAAATGTAGCTATTTTTTTATATGTGATAGATTTTATACATAGTATAAAATGTGCCATCTTGATGAAATAATCTACAATCACAAATATAAAATCATATGAACTTGAAATTGATAGATCTATGATAAAATTCATAAAGATAAAAGACGATGGCTATTCTAATATAGGTAATAGTTGGAGAAGTTTGTAAGGTAGATGACAAGGAGTTTTTAATCTTGAACAAATATTACATGAATATACAAATTCTTTAATTGCCTTCCATATTTGAAGCCACTAAAAATCTCTTGATATTAATTCTAAAGTCTTATTGTATTTAAAATGTCCTACTGCAAAGAAGTTGTAACGAGCTTCAAGAGTACGTAGTCATGCTTCATCTTTTAGAACATACAAGTATCTCTTAAAATAAAATAGATTATTATTGAATTCAAACTTGGAAGTATCATAAGACTTAGATGAATTATTCTTGATATCATGAACAAAAGGATTTAAAGACATATTTGATTGAACTTGCTTAAAAAAAAATTGAATCAATAATTAATATCAATTTTATTGCTCAAAAATAAAATTATTTTAACTTTAACAAGATCATCTTTTATTAATCAAAAGCTATATCTCCTTCTTTTGGTACAAGATAAGAATGTCTAGAAAAAGCATTGGATAAACTTTATTATTTTTCTAGCTAATAAGTGATAATAAATTTAAATCTTGACAAAGACATATTCTAACGAGCTTGATAACAATTCAAAATGTATGCTGATATAAAATATTTGATATTCTTATGATCTATATATATAGTGATTGAATTGAAAGCGCATTTTAGATAATAATGTTATTCTTAAAAAAAATCTATAATTGCAAGAAGTTCTTTGTCATGGATCTTATAATTAATCTTGATTATTGAAAAAAAATTTAAATAAAAAGCTATTAGATGAAATTTGTCATCTACTCCTATTTGTCACAATATTACATCTAAAATAAGTTTTGATGCATTTGTTTCCATAAAAAATACTTTAGAAAAGTCAATACAATATAAGATTAGTACAATAATAAAAATTATCTTCAAAGCTTCAAATGATGGTTTTACTTCCTTATTCTACTTGAGATTTTCTTTAGAAGTTAAGCATGTCAATAGAACTATAACTTAAAAAAAGTTCTTGATGAAGATCAAATAATATTTGATAAATCTCAAAAAATATTGTACATCTCTTATTATTCTTGAAATTTTTAGTCCATAATTATCTAGATTTTTTTAAAATCTATCATTAGATCATCATTAGAAATGATCTATCCTAAAAAATCAACTTAAGTAATATGAAATACACACTTTTCCATCTTGACATATAATCTTACATCTCTAAGTTTTTGTAATACACTGCAAATATGAAATTTATATTCTTTTATATTCTTAAAATAGATCAGAATGTTGTCTAAATAATAAACAATAAAATCATCAAGAAACTTACAAAAAATATCATTTATAAGATGTTAAAAGCAACTAGTATATTTTTTAGTTCAAAAAGCATGACATTATATTCAAAATAGTCTTTTATTCATCACCTTCTTTGATGCAGACCAAATTGTATGCTCATCATAGATCTATTTTTGCATAGATCTTTGCTTGACTGAATTGATCAAAAAGTCTTAATATCAAAGATAAAAGATGCTTATTTTTTATAATAATCTTCTTAACTCTTTGATAATCTATGTATATTTTACAATGATTCATCTTTTTTCTTTACAAATAAGATAGAAGCTCTTATTAGGAATTTTGAATGGCGTATGAGGTTCTTAGCCAAGTTCTTTTCAATATATTTTTTCAATATAGCCAATTTTTTCTATAATAAATTATAGATTGGTCCAAATGGTAATTGAGTTCTTTCTTGAAGATCAATTGAACAATCATAAGATCGATGCTCTAGAAGAATATCTATGTTTTTTTTTCAAAAACATCTTGAAAATCTTAATGCTTGTTAAGAATACCACTTGCAATCTTTTCAACATTAAAAATGAGTGTGGCATATATAGCAAAAGATAATCCTTCTTTTGTTGCATATATAAAAGCTTTTGCATCTATTAAAAATGATTTGGATATATTAAATTTATATATTTTTATTTGACTAATGGATTTTTGGATTAAACTACAAGATAAGTCAAGGTTATAAGAAGTCCAATATATCTAAGGATTATATTTTTCTAACTACAATAATTCTAAAATATCCAAATTAGAAGGACATCTAATCATATTAAATACTATTATACTATTATGTCCTTTAGTTGCTACATCTAAAAGAATAATTTCATAGTTGATATCTCCAAATGATAAAAAATAACCATCTATGACTTTTATGTGTATGAATTTAGTTTTTTAAATTAAAGATATTTCTTATTTTTTGACAAAATCTTTGTCTATGAAATAAATTGAGCCTCATGAATATAATAAAGCAAAGATTTTATAATTTCTAAGTCCTAAAGATACATCTATTGTAAAACAAGGCAAGAGATTTTTAAAAAAAAAATAGAACCTTTACTAGATGTTGTATATGATTCCAACCATACAGTCCATATTATAGTTGGAAATTTTTTTTTTGATATAATTTTTTTTTTAAATAATTAATTATCACATATAATGGCTTAAGTAATAAATGATAAGGGCTTTACCATTCTACTCCACATCATAAGCAAGGTTTTAAAATTTGATAGCATACATTGGAGCTAATCATGATCTTTGCCATAAAAATAAGAGCTTAGTTTTTATTACTCTTTTTCAATCACTTTCTCCAAATGTGGCTGCAAATACTTTGAAGAATGAATTTATATCATAAAAAAGTCATGAATTATTTTCCATGAAAGGTACAAATTAAGAAAGTGTACTTCTAGATAAAAGTGTATATGAATCCAACTAGAATAAATCTATTGAGATATTAAAAAGGGTGCAATCTTAAATAAAACTTGACTTGTTGTAAAAAACTTCAAAATTTTGATCTTGTTCCATCAAACTTTTCAAGTATACTAATCTTCATCTCTTTCATGCTTATAAAAGTAAGACATTTTGGATTTAATTGTGAAGCTGATTTATTAGCTTCCTTTAACTATACAACTTCTTAGTATAGGCTTTGGACTTTTTCCATAGACGTAAGAATAGTGTTTCTATAATTGATATTAGTGATGCATAAAATTTCCATCTTAAAAATATTGACAAGTTCTTGAAGATTTATAATAGTTATAAATCTATTCTCTCTTCTATTAAATGTATCATCTATAATTTATTCTTTTATTTTAGATAATTTAACAAATTTATAATTCAAATTAAAAAAAAAAAAAAAAAAATCTACAACCTCTAATATCAAATAAAAATTTCTATAATGAGGGATAATTATTTTTCTTTTAAAAGAAATCAAAATTAAAAATTAAAAAATATTAGTTTAAAGGTAGGTAGTCCATAATGTTCAAAGACAAAAATAAAAGTCGAATAATCCAATTACTTCTAAAACATAAAATAAGAATAATGAATCTTCACTCTTGTCAAAATATCAAGGACATGAAACACTTACAACCAAAATATCAAAATACTCTTGTATCACTTGAAAGGAATAAAAAATCATTCAAAGATGGTATAATATTAAACTAGAATGGCTATTGCCAAAGATAAGAAGAGTAGAGACTCATAGAATAAGACCAAGAATAAAAAAGGCATTAGCAAGAGTAAAGAAGGCTTCACTATTGTCTCTAAATATACTATCTATCTAAGACCTATATGGCAACATTCTATAGGACCTCCAATACGTGTTCAATTTGCAAGACACATATCAAACTTATAAGACAAGTTTCTTATATGTGTGTGAATAATCAATTTAACTCATTAATTATTTTAGGACAAAAAAATATATTTAGAGTGCCAAAATTACAATCATGAAGTGAAGATTTGTTTTGAGGATACTAAATAAAGAAAAATAGTATTAGTGGAGAAGAAATAGATTGTAATAAATTTTGGAGGTAATTATCTTAGTTGATTTAATATTTTCTTTTAAATATAAAAATTAGTATTTAGTTATCAAGACCAATATCTATATTGGCCTTCTATCTCTATGTACCATTAATTAAAAACACATAAATATTACTTAATAGATAGAAGAAACATGAGAAATAGATTTCATGCCTTTTAAGTTATTTATGTAGAAAATAGGATTTTTAGTTGATTTAAATTGATTTTATTATTATAAAAAATCAAAAAAATAGAATAAAATAGTCTTAAACTGATATTATTATTTTAAAAATATTATAAATTTTTTTAGAATTTATTTAGAATTTATTTAGAATTTTTTAGGAATTTTTAAATAATTTTGAAGACTTTGATAAAAATGAATTTTACCACCTTGGGAGCCATTATGAAGAAATGGAGCAAGATTTGAAGGCCATACAAGGTTCTTAGGCTAATTGGATATTTTTAAATACCATGGTGAAGTCAAAAATATAAAAAAAATGAATTTTATTAATAAAAAATATGAGGATTAGCAGCTAGTGTAGTCCTTGTAGGAAGGGAGGTGCATAAGTCCCATATGGATTGTGGCATCTTGGATGTAGGTAGGAGGATAAGACGAAGGCCTCATGGCCTCTCTAGGACATCCATATAGACTACTTATGAGCCTTGATGAGGTTTCAATTTAGATTTCTTAAGCAAGTTACTCTTGAGATAAAAACTTTCCACTTAATTTTTTTATTATTTATCTTTTATCTTTGAGCTATCATAACTTATTCACAGTAAGTTGGATTTATATATTTTTTATGTCATTGAAAAGATAAATATATATATATATATATATATATATCTATTTAAAAATATTATTTTTTATTTTTATTTTTATTTTTTATTATATAAAAATATAGTGAACAAATTGTGACATAATTAAAATTGTGCACTTACTTGATACCATTTACTTCACTTATTTTCTGGTTTTTCTTCTTGTTGTTCTTGATATTTGCTTCCTTCACTTCACACTATCAATTACAAGCAACTCTTTAGTGAGACTATCTTGTAATTTAAATTGAAAGGTGAATTTTACTCTCACATTTTGGTGGGTTTGCTAGGAGGTAGTGCTTCTAATTGTATGGGTGAATGTGGAGTGAATTAATGATGATTGACTTTTTATGTAGACTTCTTGAGTGAATATTTCAATTCTATTCTTCATCATTGATAAGTTTTTTAAATCTTTTTATTATTATTGTAAAAAAAATCTTCTATCATTGATAGTAGAAATTTAAAAAAAAACAACAAAAACAAAAAAAAAAAAATCATTTTAAAATAGAGAGTGATTTTCTCTCGGATTTTCATCAATCAGTTTTTATGTGCTTGTTAGTTGACTTTGAAATTCTTTGATGTTGTGTATCTTAATGTTAGCTTTCTAAAGAGATATCACACACTTGATTTGGATCAAAATTGAATTTTTGGTAAATTTTTTATTAAAAGAGGATTCACTGCCTTGAATGCTTGCTCCCAAGAGTGATTTGCTCTCGGGTTTTCATCAATCAGTTTTTATGTGTTTGTTATTTGACTTTGAAAATTTTTGAGGTTGTATATTTTGATTTTAGCTTTTTGAAAAGCAATCACATATTTAATTTGGACCAAAATTAAATTTTGAGTGAATTTTTGATTAGAAGGTGGTTCACTGCCTTGGTAGTTTTGTGTATTTTTTGTTTGAAAAGGTATTTTTTAGTGCCTATTGACTATTTTCAATTGAATTTTTTTTGAAATAAAAATACTTAAAGAATAAGCTTAGAGTGGTATAATTTTCATTGAACTTTCATCAATTTGTGGCAATTTTTGGAGTAGAAAAGGATTGCTACTTTAGGTGAAATACAATTGAGAGGTGGAGCTCATCTTCAAAGGTTTTATTACTTCCCTCCTTATGAATTTCTTGTTTAGGGCCATTTTCTAATGGTTAAGGGATTTAATCACCCTCTCCATCCCTCATATCTCATCTTTTCACAAGAGACTAAAGATTAGTTATTTGAATAAGCAATCCTTTACTTTATTCTTATAAATATTCTTGTAGGCATCTTTTTTCTAATAGTAGAGGGATTTAATCACCCTCTCCACCTGCAATATTTCTTCTCTTTATAAGTATAACATAAAAAAGATTCTCCAATATTAGATTAGATAATTTATTCTACTAACAAAATAAGAAAAAGAAGAAGAATAAGAAAAGAGCAATCATTCAAAGCGCCATACTTCAAAGGTAAGCCTTTAATTAAGCAATGTGGTTGAATTTTCATTTCATTAAATTAATATAGAATATGGATTGAATAGTAAAAAATTACAAGATAAAAAGTGGTACTAAGAAGCTAAGTTTTAAATAAGTTCCTTGGCTCTTATCAATTTATTACAATTCTTTTAAGATTAGTGGATACACATAAAAATAAAGAGTGGGAGCTAGGAGTTAGAGGGTAGAATTTGGAAGGAAGACACGAAAGAGGTAAGTCTCCAATCTCTCTTATAGACATGGGTGTAAGAAGTAAATAGAACCTTTAATTTATTAGTTTTAAATCCTAAGCCTTACTAGAATGTTTAGCTCGGATCAATTAGGGGGGCATTATATATTTATTGGCCTTTATTAACAAGTGTCAAATTGGTTGGAGATGTAACAAGGTGAGTTTTTTTTCAAAGTGGTATGAATTGATTGTAAAGAATCTTTTTTGTAATGTAATTTTTTTTATTCACTATTATAGTGGATAATTTCTTAATAACTTTTATGTAAAGAAATTTAAAAAAAAAAAAAAAAAAAATTAGGCCTCTATGCCATCTTAGTATGGAATTTTTCTTTATATTATTATTGGTTAGGATCACTCCTACACAGGGTCGCATCATATAGTAAGTAAAGTTTAAAAAAGTATTGCTTGAGATGATACTTGAGCAATCATTCTCTCTTTAGTTGCTTCTGTTTTGTTTCCCTTCCCTATTAAAAGGTATCTTAAGTGAGTTGCAGATAAAGAATCAAAATATTTTAAATTAATTTTGTAGAAATTGATATATTAAAATTATGAGTTTAGATAAATATTATGTCCATAGTTGTACTAGATGCATTATTCTCCTAGATCTAGATAACTTAAACTAATCCCACCTATAGAAAATCCAAAGAGATTTTTTAAAAATTCCACTCCAAAATTTAGAGGAATTGAGGTCCAATGGTTGTACAAACAAGACATACCTATAATATCACAAGACATATTTATATTCAATCTATTAGAAGTAAATCCTAACCAAGTAGTAGGAGAAGAAAGATTAGACTTAGAATCTTTTAATCCTTTTATAGAAGTAAATCAAGAAGAAAAAGAATCAAGACCTAGTTCTCCTTCAATAGATCGTAAAAGAAAAATCTCTCCAAATCCTATATCCATAAATTTCTTGATCTAGCTAAGGAATTTATCCATTATAACTTTAAAAAGATTACAAGCAGCCCTCATGCCTCACAATCTTCCAATCTTTAAAGGAACTAGGAAATACAACACAACAATACATGTAGAAAAGTTCATAGAACTTCTCACAACATGTTTGATAATTAATCTTTGATATTATCTCGTGTGGTTTTTGAGCATGTTAAAAGATAGAGCTCATGAATGATATAAAAACCATCTCCTTCAAATCTTTAAAAGTTAGGATATGCTCATGAGAGCATTTTTAAAGAAATTTAGACCAAAAGTGGGGCAATGTAATGCCCTCACAATGTTGTATTATAACATGTTTATGTGGTGAAATATATACATAAGAATGATTTTTTACTTAATATTCAATTATCTTGGCTCAATAGAAACTCAAGATACTTAAGAAAGATTTTATAAAAGCCTCTCAAATTTTTTCTTGTCTTAATAGCTAATAGATAAAAATTAGTTATTAATTTTTCCTTCTAGATTGTAAAAATTCTTTTATTATTTTTTAAATAGCCATAAATTAGCAAAAATAGGATACAAGAGATAAATAATTGATATGGTTGATACTAAGATTAAGTTGAGGATAGGATCAAGTTTAAAAATCCTTAGGATAGGTTGAATTGATACCCAAGGATTGATTGTTTATTGGATAGGATTGAAATCAGACCTATAGCCACAAAAATAGCCACTAAGGGCAAAGTATCAGGTTATTTGGAGATCGGCGATTAGAATTTGAGAGCTAGCTTTAAGCTAGTTTTAGAAACATAAGATTTATTATCATAGGATTTAGAATGACTTTGTAATTATTATCCAAAATCAAGGTTAATATTAGTGATTTGGATTTTTATATAATAAAATTAGGACTAGCATTCTTGGCTATTTTGTGTAATTGGTATAACATCTATAATTGAAAATTTGAAAATATATTGATAATTGAATGTGCTAAGATTATATAAAAATTTGTAATAATCTAAGTGTGTGATTGGAAGGTATTTGATCTTTAGTATGAGAAGGTATCAAAAGTTGATAATTCAAGATTATTTAGATTTTTTATAATATCTAGAGATCTATTAGTCAAAATAAGATGAAATTTGGCATATTATTAATAGATTTAGAGATCAAGTTATATATTAATTTTGAATTGAATTTAATAGTTAGAAAAGAAAAAATTGCTACTAGAACATCTATATTAACTTTCAAGTTGGTGGCCAACTAACATTAATATGGTTTTTGGATGATTTTCCACAATTTATAAGTTGAATTGGGCTAAAAAATTTTAAGCATATAGAAGACTTATAGTGGCATTTTTGTACAAAATTTCACATCAAGTGGGCAGTTAGATTAAGAGTTACAACTTACTAAAGCTTATCAACTAGTATTAGGACTTGTAAAGAAAAATCTAAGTTGCCTAACTGTGAAATCAACAAGGCAATTGGATTTTGTGTATAGTTGAAGTTATCAAGAAGAGTATTTTTTAGCAGTTTGTATTAAATTTAAGCACTTTTGAATTAAAATTCAAATCATATTCTTCTTATATGGGTGAAATCTATTAAGATTTTTTGCATACTTATAAAATACAACTTCACCTTTCACAACCAAATGCCTAGTGTTAGAGACATACACTTTGAAGATTCAAAAATCCTTCTAGATCATTCTAAAAACTTTTTGAGTTAATAAAAGTTGATTGAGAAGCTTCCTAGTTGATGAAAGTAGCTCAAGAAGTTTCTTAGTTAGTACAAGGAGCTCAAGGAGCTACCTTGTTAGTAGAAGGAACTTGAGAAGCTTCTTAGTTAATAGAAGGAGCTCAAGAAGCTTCTTAATTAGTGGAAGGAGATCAAGAAGCTTCCTAATTAGTGGAAGAAACTCAAAAAGCTTTCTAGTTGGTAGAAGCAGCTTGAGAAGCTTCTTAGTATGATAGAAGCTATTTAAGAAGCATCCTAGACAAGAGGATATATATATGAATCGAGGCTGAAGAGTTCTTCAGTCTTAACAATGCATCTCTTGGAGTTCTAGCTCACCTTTCTTGGTGTTGTTAGTGTATTTATCTAGATAATTCAAGCTTTTGTTGATTTCTTCTTGAAACCTTGTCCTAATTCAAGTCTCTTGCTCTGTATTCTTATATCTTTGATACCCAATGTATTTCCAAATAAGATAATACATAATATGACAATGATCCTTTCTTCTTTGAGACAAAGCAAAAGAGAGGAGATTCATAAATATATTTGGTGATTTGAATTAGTAGTAAATCAGTTTATAAGAATCCTTCTTATGGATGACACCTTCATCCACTTTTTTATCCAAGGATTTAATAAAGAGGATATAATTAAAGAAATCCTCAAAAAAAAGCCAAAAATTTTAAAACATGCCAAAAAAATAGCATGGATGATTGAAGATATTGACAAATAACAAAAGATGATGTTGAGGATAAAATATCAAGTTTTATACCAATCTATGCTCAAAATGTGGATAAGTCTCAAAGACACCCTTACAGAACTATAGAAAATCAATTCCCACCTATAAACCATTATTTTGTACCTTTAGAGATTAGACTACCATTTAGGCCCTCAAAATTGATATATATATATAGCAGATAGAAGTAGGTGGGAGGAAGAATTTATAAACAAAGTCTTTCAAAAGAAAAAGAGATTTCAAAATAAGTTGGCACAATAAATAAAAATCATATAAGAATAAATGATTTTTTTAATTAAGGACCAAAATCCAAATCAAATTCCACCTCTCATAAAATATGGTAGACACACTTCAGGATTGTGGTATATTCAACATAACCAATTGGGGCACACTAACCAATTTTGTTTAAATCTACAAAATTACTAACATAATCTTAGACGGCAACAATCTTATATTTTCTTTTATAGAAGCTAATTCAATATAGGGCCTAGTTCTCATCTACAAAGCCATGATTATCCTAATCAAGGTTTTAAAAACCAACCAAGACCAAGGCAAGAAGTACATTAGCTTTGTCATAAAAGACATTCACTTGGTAGTTGTTGGATAGAAAATAGAATTATTTGTGGAAATTGTGGGAGAAACCAACTTACTAGCATATGTAAGCAAACTGACAAGATAATGTTAGAGATTTCAAGGAATTATCTTAGATCTTTGAATCCAAATTAAGTAGATTGTTAGGAATCTTAAAGAAAAATATCAAAATAAAGGAATTTTCTTCTAAGAAAGAGTGGAAAGGATCTAAAGTTCTTGACCTTGAATTCAACTTTTTAACTCAATTTAAAAGGAAGAAACACGTCAAGACATATGATTTATAGAAGGATTTTTAAAAAATCAAGGTAGATATTATAATTGCTCAATAGAGTGAACTTTGATGGCACTCAAACTTATAAGTTAGACAAATTTATAGAAGAAGGTGATCTTATTCAATCTTTACAATTTAGGCAAATTTCTAATGGTCTTATGGCTAGAAATGACCTCCAAATGAGACTATCTTTTCACTTGTCTTTACCTTTAGTCCCATTTGAAAAATAAAGAATAGATTATATTAAAAAATTTAATCCCAATTCTACTACTAGAATGAAGCATATAATAATAACAACCAAGTATCTTACCAAGTGGGCTAAGGCAAAGGCAGTTAAGACCAACAATATTGAGCAAGTAATCAAGTTCTTTTATAAGCGAATTATCACTAGGTTTGGATGTCCAAAAATTTTAATTAGTGATAGAGATAATTATTTCTTAAATGAAATAATAGAAGAGTTGGCTTCATGGTTTAAAATTGATCATAAGAAGACTATTCTTATCACCTTCAAATTAATGGGAATACAGAAAGGATAATTCAAACATTAGTCAATATCCTTAGAAAAATCATAACGACTTTTAAATGAAATTGGAATACAAAGCTTCTTGCAGCCTTATAGGCTTATAGAACCACATTTAAGATTAGAACGTTTAGAAGGTTTAGATGAGGCCAAAAGACAGAGTGCTCAACACATAGAGGTTATATAAAGAAGAAGAAAAATTACCTTTGACAAATGACACAAGATCAAAAAATTTAGAGTTGGCATGTTGGTCCTTTTATAAGATGCTAGGAAATTAGATTTTTCAAGAAAATTTGATGCCTTATGATTAGATTCTTATGTAATTATAGAAGTCTTTTCAAACAATTTAATTTGATTGTAAGCAATAAATGAAGAAGATTTTTTTACTAAAACTTCTAAAAATAGATATAAAAAATATAGAATATAATTTATATCATATATCAAAAGAAAATATTTTATTTTTATATTCATATTTATCCAAGGCCAAAATTAATTAATTAATTAATTAATTAAAGTGTTAGAATTTTTGATTTTATGTCTAGTAAACATCCAAAGAGAGTTGAAGTATTGGTCATAAGAAAGGTTGTTACTGAAGCATCTTGCATTTGAATTTGATTGAAAAAATAGGCTATTCTAATGAGCTAGTATTAGTGTAGGAAAAGACCAACCTTGACATCCAATGGATATACAAGCCTTAGAAAGTTGATATCAAAATCTTCTCATGTTGAAGAAGAATCTAAAAATATTATCTTTTTATTTTTTAGCTTTGATTTTTTTTTTTAATAATTATTAGTTCTTAGATTAGATATAATTTTTTCTCTCTTCTTTCTTTGATTTTATAGTATAAAATCTGCTTTAGTTCCTTCAAATTAGGAACAATTCACTCATTCTTATCTTTGATAGTTATAAAAAAATTTGTAGATAATTCCTCTATTTATTCAATAGCATTCTGAGAAGTCAGTTATAAATTCTTCTCCTTTGTAAGTCGTCCCAGATGGTTGCTAAGTGTAAATCATCAAATTAACTTATTAATTATTTTAGGACAAAAGAATGTATTTAGAGTGCCAAAATTACAATCATGAAGTGAAGATGTATTTAGAGGATGCTAAATAAAAGAAAATAGTATTAGTGGAGAAGAAATAGAATTGTAGTAAGTCTTGGAGGTAATTATCTTAGTTGATTTAATATTTTCTTTTAATTATAAAAATTAGTATTTAATTATCAAGACCGATATCTATATTCATCTTTTATTTCCATGTACCATTAATTAAAAATACATAAATATTATTTAATAGATAGAAGATATTTTTAATTAATAAATTTATTAAAAACACATAAATATTACTTAATAAATTTATTTCTCATAACAAATATGCTTCTTTCATTTTACACCACCAATTACAAGCAACTCTTAAGTGAGACCATCTTGTAATTTGAATTGAGGGGTGAATTTTACCTTCAAAATATGTACCATGTAATTAACTTGTTTTACAAGCTACCAACATGTACAATATATGGCTAATTTGTTGACCAAGTTTCTAACCTTCCAATTAACTATAGACATGAATAAAGATGAAATCACATCTATAAAGTGTCTAGAAAACTTTTTTATAAGATATTATCAAATTAATCTATTTTTATCTATTTTTACCTATCTATATTATTTAAATAATTATTAAAATAAATCTTATATCTGTAATATTTATTATTTTATTCTAATTTTAGTAATATTCTATAAAAGTATTTCATATTGGTTTGATTCAAACCTTGTTTTTAAATCAAGCTTTGTCTTAGTTTGTTTTATTATTTAATAAAAATTCTTCCATATTATATAATTTAAAAATATTTTTGGCCATATTTGTAGAAATTTTTGGAGAATATAATAAGATTTATTTTTTCACAATTAAAATCCAAGACCTTTAATAAAGAATCTATTATATATTTATTTATATTTTAAAATTTTGATAATTAATATATAATATTAATTGAAATAAAAATATATTAATAAATCAATTTTATTAGAGATTATAAGATGATATAAAGGATTTATTATTGTCTATATCTGATCTTCAAACTTTTAATAAAGCCATTAGCTAAGTAGTGAAATATAATAACTAGCTATTTCAATATCTACAAAAAAAAATGTCCATTTCTTGTACTATAATTTTATATCAATTAATTAGAATCTTCTATATTTTTCAATTCTAACAAATATTTGAAAGTAGAAGATATGCAGATTGATGCGAATTGCTTCAAATTCATTCTAAGTAAAAAAAAAGAAGCATCAAAAAGAATATGGCATATATTTGTATTATAAAGAATTTGATCACAAGGCTAATAATAGCCACAAAAGTATCAATATTTATATCAAATGAACAGTGTCTCTACATTATCAAATACTTTTTAGAAAAATAAGGATGTTTAGCCATAATAGAGACTATATAATTAGATTCTTTTATTCTATAAATCAAAATAGATCCTATATTATCATCTAATCTTTCTTATTGGTTTATCATATCAATATGTTTGGATGTTTAAAAATTCAAAATCCTTCTTTTAGTAGATTCATGAGCCTTTGATTGCTTTATTGATTTAGAATTTTTTAAAATCCATAAAATTCCTATAGTCAAGAAACTCAAGGCCGTTCATATAGAGGTCATAGATGGTTGACCTTTATCTTTTGGAGATGTTATTTATAAAATTGGTCTATTAGAAGTCCATCAAAGAATCATAATAATCAAATCATATTTAATTTTATTATTTTAAGACTTTCTTAGCTTAAAAGATATAATTGCCATATAAATTAGATATTATATTAAAAAATATATATATATATATATATATATATTATAATATGTTATTATTAAATCTAATAAAAAATATTATATACCTTATAGATCTAGAGCTTTTATGAGAGTAATTAAGAATATTATTTCTTTTGTTGTTTATACAACTCCAACATCTAAAGCAGCAAGTATTCTAATAAAAAAAACACAGATACTTTGTTAGAACATCATCCATATGACTGTGCTATTGATTTTTAAGATGATATACAATCATTTTTTGGTCCAATTTATAACTTATTACAAAAAAAGCTTACAAAATTCAGAGAATATATTAATAAGAATTTAACACAAAATTTTATTCAACATTTAATATCTCCTATTAGTATCAAATATTGATATTTGAATTCCTTGATCAATTGGATTAAACTAAGATCTATACTAAAATAGATCTCTTTAGAGCTTATTATCTAATATACATTAAAAAAGGAGACAAAATAGAAGACCACTTTTTATATAAAAAATGGACACTTCAAATACAATGTCATGTCTTTTGGCCTTACAAATACGCCAGCTATTTTTTAACATTTGATGAATAATATATTTTTTGAATTCCTATATGATTTTGTTATGTGCTATTTAGACAACATCTTCATTTATTCTAAGATTCAAAAAGAATATGAATGACTTATCTACCTTATCTAATAAAAATTATAAGATATTGGACTATATGCCAAATTGAAAAAATGCATATTTCATGAGTCTTAAGAATAATTTTTTGACTATATCATCTCAAATAAAGACTTAATGATAGATCTAAAGAAGATTAAGACTATTAATAACTAAATAGTTTCAAAATCAATATATGATATCCAATACTTTTTAAGATTTACAAACTTCTATAAGATCTTAATCAATAATTATTCTCAAATAGTTGCTTTGCTAACACAATTGACATGTAAGAATAAGCTTGAATAGAGATCCAAAATTAAAAAAGCCTTTGAATGCTTGAAGACAACATTCACCACAATCTATATCTTAATTCAATTAGATTTTTTTAAGCTATATTTCATAGAAATCAATGCCTTGGACTTTGCATTGGAAGCAATCTTATCTCAATTTAGAAGAGAAAGGAGACTACTTCTAATTACATTTTATTCCAAAAAAATTTCAACTACAAAGATTAATTATACAATGTATGATAAGGAATTTCTTGCTATTGTAGATTCTTTTTAGAAATGGCACTATTTGCTTGAAGGTACTTCACATCTAATAACTGTATATATAAATCATAAGAACCTTAAATATTTCATATCAACTTGTGTTTTAAATTGTTGTCAAGCATTTTGGAGCATGTTTCTATCTTATTTTGACTTCAATATCACATATTAATTTAAAAAGCAATAAGAATTATCAAATGTATTATTTAAAAAACCATATCTTGTATTAAAAAAATGAAAGATAATATATAATCAGCAATAAATAATTGTCAAGGACATGAATTAGAAAAAGATGTATAATCTAATGAAAATTGTATCAAAATAAAGTCACAAAATAAGAATAAAAAAATATGTATATTCAAAGAAAAATTAGAATGGCTATTATCAACTTGGCCAATATGTAATAATGAACTTGAATCTTGATAGAGACATGCTCCAACGAGCCTGACGATGATTCAACACGCGTGCTGATATGAAATACTCGAGGTTCTTGTGATCCGTATATACGGTGACTGGACTAGAAGCGCCTTCTAGATAATGACGCCATTCTTAAAAAGAATCTACAATTGCGAGAAGTTCTTTATCGTAGATTTCATAGTTGATCTCTGCTGCCGAAAATTTCCTGGAATAGAAAGCTACTGGATGGAGTTTGTCATCTATTCCCATTTGTGACAATACTGCGCCCAAAGCAAAGTCAGATGCGTCTGTTTCCATAAAGAATGCCTTGGAAAAATCAACGCGATACAAGATTGGTGCAGAAGTAAAAGCTATCTTCAAAGCTTCAAATGATGCTTCTGCTTCTTTACTCCACTCGAGCTTGTCCTTACAAGTCAAACGTGTAAGTGGGGCTGCAACTTGAGAGAAGTTCTTGATGAAGATTTGATAATAATTGGCAAATCCCAAAAAGCATTGTACATCTCTTACTGTTTTTGGAATCTTCCAATCCATGATTGTTTGGACTTTCTTAGGATCCATCATGAGGCCATTATTTGATATGATGTAACCTAAGAAGTCAACTTGAGTAGTGTGAAATACACACTTTTCCATCTTGGCGTACAACCCTGTTTCTCTAAGTTTTTGTAACACACGACGAACATGTGTTTCATGCTCTTCTACATTCTTAGAGTAGATTAAAATGTCGTCTAGATAGCAGACAACAAAATCATCTAAGAATTCACGAAAAACATCGTTCATGAGATGTTGAAAAGCGGCTGGTGCATTCGTGAGTCCAAAAGGCATAACATTATATTCGAAGTGTCCATACCTTGTTCGAAATGCAGTCTTCCATTCATCTCCTTCTTTGATGCGAACCAGGTTGTATGCTCCTCGTAGATCTATTTTTGTATAGATCTTAGCTTGATTCAGTTGATCAAGAAGTCCGGAGATTAAAGGTAGTGGATACTTGTTCTTGATAGTGATCTTGTTAAGCCCTCGATAATCCACACACATTCGTAACGATCCATTTTTTTCTTCACAAATAGAATTGGAGCTCCTGCTGGGGATTTGGAATGGCGTATGAAGTTCTTGGCCAGATTTTCTTCAATATACTCTTTGAGTTCTGCCAACTCATTTTGTGATAGACTGTAGATTGGTCCAAATGGAGGTTGAGATCCCTCCTTGAGATCAATTGAACAATCATATGAACGATGCTCCGGAAGGATATCGGCATTTTTCTTCTCAAAAATATCTTGATAATCTTGGTATTGGCTTGAAAAGCCACTTGAAGTGCTTTTACTATCAGAGACGGGTGTGGCATAAATAGCAAAAGTTGATCCTCCTTTTGCTTCATGCATAAAAGCTTTTGCACCTATAAGTACGGGTTTTACTATACTAGACTTATAGCTTTTTACTTGGTCGACGGAAGTGTTAATAACGTTTTGAGAAAAATGAAGTCTACGAGAATTCCAATCTATCTTAGGATTATATTTTTTTAACCATGATAGACCTAAAATAACTGGATTAGACAGAGATTTAATTATGTTAAAGGTTACGTAACTATTATGACCGTCTATTGTTACTTTTATAGGGTGGGTCTCATGAGTGACATCTCCAAAAGACAATGGACGACCATCTATGACTTCTACATGTACAGGTTTAGTTTTTTGTACTAGAGGTATTTTACGACTTCTAACAAATTGTTCATCTAAAAAACATGCTGAGGCTCCTGAATCTAATAAAGCAGAGGCTTTGTGGTTTTTAGGTCCTAAATATAGTTCTATTATAAAACAAGGAGAGGGTTCTGAAGAGAGGATAGGACCTTCTTTAGGAATTGTACAAGATTCTAGCTGCACGGTCCCTATTGTAGCTGGACAAATTCGTTTTCCGACATGTTGTCTCCTTTGACCGCCGTACCCCTCATTTTATAGTTGCGTCGTTTCTTTGGGCAATGTTGAGCAGTGTGCTTAGGTTCTCCACAATATAAGCATAATCCTCCCTGGCGACGACGAATCTTTTCTTGCTCAGTAAGAGGTTTGAAATGTACTACGTCAATTTGCATGTCTTCTACTTCCGAATGTACATTTGGTGAAGATGTTGCCATTGAGTAATAACGTTGAGTTTCCCTTGTACGATTCTCGGATTGAAACTCAAAAAGTCGATTGTCACACTTTACAGCAAAATCGATTGCTTGACTCAATGTTTGAGGATCAGGTAAATTGAGCATCAATTTCTTTACTTCATATTGCAATCCATAAAGAAATTGACTGATGAGTGCAGCATCATCCCACTTGATATCGATTGCAAGTTGTCAAAATTGTGAAGCATACACTGTTACAGAGCGGTTTCTTGTCGTAAAATTCGGATCTTGTTTGTTGCAACACGAGCTGCATCGTGTTCACCATACATAGATCGAAATTCCACCAAAAAAGCTTCCAAATTGTCCAGTATGGGATTTCGTTGTTCAAGAAAGGACGAAAACCATGATAATGCAGAACCAAAAAGTAGAGTTCCAATAAACCTGACTTGTGATCCTGGAGTTGGATAGCTTTGCGGTTGAAGTTTGATTGCCAATTGTACTTGATTGATGAACCCTCGAAACTTTGATCTCGTACCATCAAATTTCTCGGGTAAGGCAATTCTTGGTTCTCTGGCGCTTACAGGGTGTTCTACAATTGGAGAAGGAATGTGATTTGATGCAGGTGTTGAAGCAGCTCCAATCATCTCTACATCTTCACTTTCTGCTATTCTTGTTCTTCCTTGTGGTGGTAGATTGAGTTGATGCATTGCAAGCATTAACTCTCTTAATTGTTCTTGCATTTGTGCCATTGCAGTCTTCATTTCAATAAGCTCTGCCATAATAACACTAAGAAGAAAAGAACTATGTGATATTGCTCAAGGCAAAAGAAAAAGAAAGACTTGATAACAAAGAAAATGCTAAGAACAATATCAGTTTAGAAGTGGGTAATCCGCAACTTCTAACACGCTTATGTCTTGTCAAGAGAAAGGGGTAATCCACTCTTACTCAAGAAAAGACAAAGCTCTGATATTGTAAGTGTACTCTTGTCAATCTGTCAAGGACAAGAACTCAACGGAAGCAAATAAGTAAGTGAAAAACACTCTCAAAGAAATATAACAAAATAGAAACAAGGTAGTGTATATATTAAAAGAAACTGGAATGGCTATTGCCAAAAGACAAGACACTAGAGACTCTTGAAATCAAACTAGAAATAAGAAAGGAGTTGACAAGAGTGAAGAAGACTTCACTCTTGTCTCTATTTATACTATCTACCTAAGAGCTAAGTGGCGACATTCTATAGGACCTCCAACACGTGTCCAATTTACAAGACACGTGTCCAAGTTGCAAGACACGTGTCGAACTTGCAGGGCAAGTTTCCTATATGTTCGCCACGTATTTAGCTTGGTCTTCAAGCTACCAACATGTGCGACATGTGGCTAGCTTATTGACCAAGTTTCTAATCCAAAAGTCTACTATGGACACTTATAAAGTCAAAGCAGCGTCTATGAAGTTTCTAGGAAGTTTCTCTAAAGATATTATGGAATTAATCTGCTTTTACCTTCTTTTATCTAATTCTATCTGATCATATAAGTAACTATGTATATGTCCGTGACAGGCCGTGGCATTTGTCTTCTTCTTTCTATATCCACTGTCTTGTATGGCTCCAATAAAGACACGTGGAATACAGGATGGATCTTCATGGACTTTGGTAGGTGTAATCGATATGCAATTAGATTGATTTATTCAGAAATAGGAAAAGGTCCAAGCCTATAATAGTCCAACTTACCACAAAGACGAGTAGTCTTGATATTGCGATGAAGTAACCATACCTTGTCCTCCATATTGAATTGTGGTTGTTCCTTGCGATACACATCTGTATTTATTTTTTGTCGTTCTTGAGTTTCTTTGAATTGCACCTTCATGATTGCATGTAGCTCTGATTAACAATTTGTCAAATCTTCTATTGCTGGATTATCAACTTTTGAAAAATCAAAAGTATCAAGTCATGGGTGGTAATCATAATTGGCAAAGAAAGGTGTTTGTTGCGTAGAAGAATATATTGTATTATTATAAGCAAATTCTGCCAATGGCAAACAGCTGTCCAATCATCTTGCTGGTAGTTGATGGTACATCTTAAGTATTGCTCCAACACGTGTGGCATAAATAGCAAAAGTTGATCCTTCTTTTGCTGCGTGTATAAAAACTTTTGTACCTATAAGTAGAGGTTTTGCTATACTAGGTTTATAGCTTTTTACTTGGTTGGCAGGATGTTTAATGATATTTTGAAGAAAGTCAAGTCTATGAGAATTCCAATCTATTTGAGGGTTATATTTTTCTAGCCATGACAAACTTAAAATAACTAGATTAGACGTGGATTTAATTATGTTAAAGGCTACATAGCTATTATGACCATCTATTGTTACTTTTATAAGACGGGTTTTATGAGTGACATCTCCAGAAGACAATGGACGACCATCTATGACTTCTACATGTACGGGTTTAGTTTTCTATACTAAAGGTATTTTACGATTCTTAACAAATTGTTCATCTAGAAAGCATGCTGATGCTCTTGAATCTAATAAGGCAAAGGCTCTATAGTTTTTTGGTCCTAAATATACATCTATTATAAAACAAGGAGAAGATTTTGAGGAGAAAATAATAATGTTGAGGCTCTCTTGTATGACTCTTGGATCGAAACTCAAAGAGTCAATTGTCACACTTCACAGCAAAATCAATTGTTTGACTTAATGTTTGAAGATCAGATAAATTGAATATTAATTTTTTTATCTCATATTGTAATTTGTAGAAAAATTGGCTGATGAGTGCAGCATCATCCCACTTAATATCAGTCGCTAGTTGTTGAAATTGTGAAGCGTATAATGACACTAATCAATTGCCTTGTCGTAGGATGCAAATCTTGTTAGTGGCAACATGGATTGCATCATGCTTTCCATACATAGATCAAAATTTTACTAAAAATGTCTCCAAATTATCCAATATTAGATCATGTCATTCAAAAAAAGATAAAAACCATGATAAAGTAGAATCCAAAAGTAACGTTCCAATAAACCTAACTTGAGATCCTTGCGTAGGATAACTTTGAGGTTGAAGTACAATCACCAGTTGTACCTGATTGACAATTCCTTGATATTTAAATCTTGTGCCATCAAATTTCTTAGGCAAACTAATTTTTGGTTTTTTAATGCTTGAACGGTGCTCCATCATAGGTGAGGTAGTATGGTTTGGTATAAATATTGACGCAGCTTCAACCATCTCTATATCTTCACTTCCTGCTAATCTTGTTGCTTCTTGTGGTGGTCAATTGAGTTGATGCATTGCAAGCATTAGCTCTCTCATTTGTTCTTACATTTATGCCATTGCACTCTTCATTTCCAGAAGCTCTGCCATAATAATATAATAGGAAGGAAGATGTCAAATCTCACTTTAAGAAATGTAGAATAATACACTCAAAAGAAAAAAGTCTAGAAACAATATCAGTTTAGAAGTGGATACTCCACAACATCTAAAATGCTTATGTCTTATCAAAAAAAAGAGGTAATCCATTCTTAATCAAGAAGAGACAAAGCTCTGATACTGTATGTGTACTCTTCTCAATCTGTCAAGGACATGAACTACAAAAAGATGTATAATCTAATGAAAACTGTATCAAAGAAAAGTCACAAAATAAGAATAAGAAAATATGTATATTCAAAGGAAAAGTGGAATGGCTATTGCCAAAGACTAAAAACATGAGGACTCTTGAAACTAGACTAAGATCACAAAAGGAATTGACAAGAGTGAAGAGGGCTTCACTCTTGCCTCTATAAATACTATCTAACTAAGAGCTACGTGGCAGTATTTTATAAGACCTCATACACGTGTGTAATTTGCAAGACACATGTCAAACTTGTACAATAAGTTTTCCATATGTACGCCACGTACTTTTCTCGTTCTGCAAACTACCAACATGTATGACACATGGCTAGCTTGTGGAACAAGCTACCAACATGTGCGCTATGTGGCTAGCTTGTTGATCAAATTTCTAATCTACCAATCATCTATAGACATGTATAAAGGTGACTCCGCATCTATGAAGCTTTTAAGAAGCTACTCTATCAGATATTATCAAATATAAAAAGCTATCAAAAAAAAAATCTTTTTTGTGATATGTATTTTAAATTAAAAGTCTTTAATATTATCTATATAAATTTTTTCAACTATTACCAATTTCAAAACAATAGTAGTCTTCTATCTCTATGAATTGCATTATAAATCTTCTACTATTAAATTTTTTTGATACCATATATATAATTGTTAATTAATTTATCAAGGTGGCACATTTTGTCTCTTACAAGAAGACCATTACAAGTGAAAAAATGGCCAAATTCTTTATTGATAATATTTAATGATACTATGGATTGCCAAATGATATTATATCAAATTGAGGATTACAATTTGTATCTAAGTTTTGGAAGTTACTTTTGGAGATTTTTCAAATAGATATTAAAAAAATTTCAGCATTTCATCTACAATGGCCAAATAAAGCTAGTTAATCAAATCCTAAAGTAATATTTAAGATATATTATCAGTTATTAACAAGATAGTTGCACATCTTATTTGTCTCTAATCAAGTTTACTTACAATAATATAGTTCATATATTTATTCAATAGACTTTATTTTATTTTGAATATGGTTTCCATCCAAAATTAAACATGTTAATTATTGGTAGATTCAAAAATCTAGCAACAGATGACTTTGTGTCAAGGACATACTTATCAAAATCTTTTAGAATATTCTAGAAGGTTCCTAAAATTCTTTAGAATCTTCCAGAGCCTTCTAGCATCTTCTTAGTTGATAGAAGATTCTTGAGAAGCTTCCTAATTGGTGGAAGTTACTTGAGAAGATTCCTAGTTGGTGGAAGTTGCTTGAAAAGCTTCTTAATTAGTGGAAGTTACTTGAGAAGCTCTCTAGTTGATGGAAGCTGCTTGAAAAGCTTCTTAAATAAGAGTATATATTGGAGTCGAGGTTGAAGAGTTCTTCAATCTCGACAACACATTTCTTGGAGCTCTAGCTCACCTCTCTAGTGTTATTTTTATACTCATCTGATTAATCCAGTTCCTGCCAGTTTTTCTTGAACTTCTTGTTTAGACTTCTAGTCTATATTCTGTGTCCATGAAAGTTTGTCGAGACTACTCTCATCTTAGATATTAGAGCTAGTTCCTTCTTGTTGGAGTGTGGATTATCCCTCTTTTTGAAGATCTTAAGGTATTTTAAAGGTTGTGGAGTATCCTTTTCTAAACCAATATTTCTTTCTTGTAGAAACAATTATTTTTTTTCTCTTAGAATGGCCGGAGATCAAGACATTAATATGACTGAAAGTTTGGAGTCCAAGTTGGATGCCATTATGAATGCTCTTGCCACATTATCACAGAGAATTACGGTGATTGAAGGAGTCTTTGCAAGACTTCATAACAATGGAATATCCGGAATAGCAGAATTTGGTCTTTGTCACCCTCAAGCTTCCGCACCAGAAGAAGCACCTTTACCTATAGTTCAACAAGAACCATTGCTTCTACAATGAAAAGAGCCTCGAATTAGCCTCCCAGACAAGTTTGATAGTACACGCTGTCGTGAAGTAAATACATCCATATATAGAAACCTAACTTAACTATCTTTTCTTCAAAATTTTGTTAAGTTCTTTCTTTCTTCTTACCAATCTAAGTTTTTTATATAATTTAGGAAAAATTTCTCACTTTCTTTCTTTTTCTTTAGTTAAATTTTTATCTTATCTTTAATCTTAACTTTAACTTTGATCTAGCCTTGAAACTTTCTTTTATTTCTTTTATCTTTTTTTCAATCTTAGATTTTAGTAGATTCAGGATTATATTTGTAGATATAAGGAGTTTTGACTTTGAGATTGAATTTAGGATTTACCAAGGATAAATAGTAGATTTGGAGTTGGCTACCATTAATAGTGCTGACTTGGAGGATTAGATTTGGGGTTTTTATAACTTTAAACTATTAATTGTTGACTTGGACTTTGAAGACCTAGGGCTGCGACTTTTTTGATGAGCTCGGAGGAGAAGAAGACGGGGTTTTTTGGCAAATGCAGAGAGGTATTCAGAGAGAGCGTCTTCTTGGCATGAGTTTAGGTGGTAGAAACGCAGGATTCAGAGCTTAGATGAGAGAGATATGCTTGTTTGAACTTAGACTACTAATATGACACCTACTGTCACTTTTCAGGGTGTATTAGAAGTTTTAAGATACTAGCAAGAAAAATGAAAGTTGGATTAGAAACTAGACTTCAAGCTACACATTTTACGTCCAAGAATTGATAGAAATGAGTTCAGATTGAGTGAGATATGGCTAGTTAAACCCAGCAAACTAAACTGGGGTTTTGAAGAAGTTAGATAAATAGAAGGATTTGCTTTAAGCTAGAACTTGAGTTTCAAGAAGAATTTGAAGCTCATTTTTTGTGTACATATTACTTATACTATAAAGAGTCTATGTCTAAAATCTCATATCAATTGAGACTTTGATTAGGGAGTAATGGCAAATTTGTTCTTGGGTGTCTAGGGTTTTGACTTTTAAAAGTATCTGCCAAGGATTTGGTGATATCTAACGATCAGCAATGAATTCATAGCTCAAATTTTATGTGATGAGGATCAAAGGTATGAGTTATGTTTTCCCAAATTTTGAGCTTATTTGAACGGCTGGATCTTCAATTATGAATTTTCAAGTTTCAGGTTGAGTTTTAACTTCTAAAAGTATCTGCCAAGGATTTGGTGTTATCTATTGATCGGCAATGATTTCACAGCTCAAAAATTATGTGACAATAGTCAAAGGTATGAAATATGTTTTCCCAAATTTTGAGCTTATTTGAATGGCTGGATCTTCAATTATGAATTTTCAAGTTTCAGGTTGAGATTTGACTTCTAAAAGTATCTGCCAAGGATTTGGTGATATCTAATGATCAACAATGAATTCATGGCTCAAAATTTATGTGACAAAGATCAAAGGTATGAAATATGTTTTCCCAAATTTTGAGCTTATTTAAACAGTTGGATCTTAAATTATGAATTTCAAGTTTCGGATTGAGATTTGACTTCTAAAAGTATCTGCTAAGGATTTGGTGATATCTAATGATCAACAATGAATTCACGACTCAAAATTTATGTGACAAAGATCAAAAGTATGAGATATATTTTCCCAAATTTTGAGCTTATTTGAACAGTTGGATCTTAAATTATGAATTTTCAAGTTTCTGGTTTGGTTTTACTTATATAATTACTTGCTAATATTTTGATGATATTTGGTGATCGGTAATGAATTCACGGTTGAGAATTTTTGTGAAGATGACTAAAGAAGTGAACTCTATGTTTCCAAAATTTGAACTTATATAAACGACTGGATTTTGATTTATAAATTTCCAAGCTTCTAGTTTGTTGATTTATTATACACATGGTTTTGTGACTATAAAAGAAAAGTTTAAAAAAATTTGTGCATATTGGATCCAACTTGATTGTAAAGAGGGACCTTGCGTCTACTTGAAGCGGACTTTTGCCACGACAACGCTCTAATTTTTGAGGTTTCATCAATCAAATCAAGTTGATAATAGCTCTTCAATCCAAACGTTATCCGACGGAGGAATCATGCGTTGGATTGGTTGGAACTTTGCTTACGGGACAAGCTCTATCGTGATTTGTTTCTCTGTTTGAAAAAGGATCACCGATTTTGAACAACTTTGAGACTTTTTTGGAGGCATTTGCAGAAGCATTTGGCGAGCATGACAAGGCTCAATGGGCTACGACAAAAATTCAATCGCTACAACAAGGAACTTGCTCTGCATCAGTCTATACATCAGATTTCAGGCAATTGGCATGCGACATCAACTGGGACAAAGAAGCATTGATAAGTCAATTCTATTGGGATTTAAGGGACAACGTGAAGGATTTGTTGTTATCTCTTACTGATCTACAAATATTCAATGAAGCCATTAGCCAAGTTGTGAAGTGCGATAACCGCCTATTTCAGTGTCGCCAAGACCAACACTCCAGACAATATACAAGTTGTCACGGTGCAACTATATCGGCAAGTAGCCTAAATTTATAATCAAAGGCAGAGGATATGCAGATTGATGCGATATGTATCAAATTCATTACTCCAAAAGAAAAGAAGCAGCATATGGAAGAAGGTTTGTATTTGTATTGTGGTGGAGAAGGCCATAGAGTTGAAAATTATCCTAAGAAGCAAAATAGACGCAGCATCAAGACTAGAGGTGTATTTGTTTAGGAAAACGAGGATGCCCGGTCACAATAGGAACCGTGTGGCTAAACAAATCAATACCAGGTTCCTCTCTTTCTACCCAACATGTCCATTGTTTTACAATTCTTTTGTCTTTTGGCCCTCAAAAATTAAAAATCTTAGCCTTATTAGATTCAGGAGCATCTGCTTGTTTTTTAGATAAAGAATTTGCTAAGAGTCACAAAATTCTCCTAGTACAAAAATTCAAGCTTATTCACGTAGAAATAATAGATGGACGATCTTTATTGTCTGGTAGTGTCACCCATGAACCAGAACCTATAGAGGTGATGTTTAAAGACTATAGTAGTTATATTATTTTTAATATTATTAGCACCCTGTCAAACCCTGTTATTCTTGGTCTTTCTTGGTTAGAAAAATATAATCCATCCATAGATTGGAAAATACGGAGGATAACATTTTTTATAGAACAACCTAAAGACAAGCCTCGAAGAAGACCCTAAACCAAAAAATCCTTGTTTATTGGAGCAAGAATATTTGTAAGATCGTGCAAGGAAGGCACACCATTGGTCATTTATGCGACTCCAACTAGTAGAGAGCAGATTTCAACAGTAGGTATATCGGAATAATACAAGGATTTTCAAGATGTGTTCCAAAAGAGGAATGCTTACATGCTACCAAAGCACTGACTATACGATTGTGCCATAGAATTACAAGGAGCATAACTGCCTTTTGGCCCAATCTACAACCTATCACAGATGGAGTTGGCTGATTTACAAAAATTCATTGACAAGAATCTAACCAAGAACTTCATTTGTCATTCAAAGTCGCCAACTGGGGCACCAATCTTATTTGTGAAGAAGAAGGATGGCTCACTATGGATGTGCGTGGACTATTAAGGTCTCAACAAGGTGACAAAGAAGAATCGCTATCCATTATCTTTGATTTCTAATCTTATAGAACAACTTAGACGTGCAAAGATCTTTACAAAGATTGATCTAAGGAGAGCTTACAACCTTGTACAAATCAAAGAAGGAGACGAATGGAAGACAGCTTTTTGTACAAGATATGGCCATTTTCAGTATAATGTCATGCCATTTGGTCTTACCAATGCTCCAATAGTCTTTCAACACATGATGAATGATATTTTTTGAGAGCATCTAGATGATTTTGTTGTCATTTATCTAGATGATATCTTGATATTTTCCAAGAACAAAGAAGAGCATGAGAAGTACGTTTGTTTGGAACTCGAAAAATTACATGAGCGAGGATTCTACGCTAAGTTGGATAAGTGCTTATTTCACCAAACTGAGATGGAGTTTTTAGGATTCATTGCAACTACGGAAGGCTTGAAGATGGATCCCAAGAAGGTGGAAGCAATTGTATCCTAGGAAGTCCCGAAGACGGTTAGAGACGTATAATATTTTTTTAGCTTTGCTAACTTCTATTGGATCTTCATCAAGAATTACTCTCAAATTACTGCCCCATTCATTCGATTGACGTATAAGAATAAGCTTGAATGGAGACGTCTAACGGAAAAAGCATTTCAAAATCTTAAGATGGCATTTACTACGGCTCCAATCTTAGTACATCCAAATTTTACAAAGGCTATCTATTTGGAAATCGACGCTTCGCATTTTGCTTTAGGAGCCGTATTTTTGCAGATAGGCATTGATAATAAGCTTCATCCGATTGTATTCTATTCGCGGAAGTTTTCTGTGGCTGAGATCAACTACAAGATCCATGATAAAGAATTCCTTGCTATAGTGGATTCTTTCCAAGAGTGGCATCACTTCCTCAAAGGAGCTGCACATTCGGTGACAGTATACACGGATCACAAGAATCTGGAATATTTCATGTCGGCTCGAGTTCTAAATCGATATCACGCTCGATAGAATATGTTGCTATCTAGGTTTGACTTTGTTATTACTTATCGGCATAGAAAGCAGCAAAGGCTATCCGTGTCAAGGACAATAACTGGATGAAATCAAATAAACAAGTGAGACCTCTCTCAAAGAAATAAATATAAAGAAATATATGTATTAAAAAGAAACTGGAATGGCTAATGCCAAAAGACAAGAAAACTAAAGACTCTTGAACTAGAGTGGAAACAAGAAAGGAGTTAACAAGAGTGAAGAAGGCTTCACTCTTGTCTCTATTTATACTATCTACCTAAGAGCTAAGTGGTGACATTCTATAGGACCTCCAACACGTATCCAATTTACAAGACACGTGTCCAAGTTGCAAGACACGTGTCGAACTTGCAGGGCAAGTTTCCTATATGTTTGCCACGTATTTAGCTTGGTCTTCAAGCTACCAACATGTGTGACATGTGGCTAACTTATTGACCAAGTTTCTAATCCAAAAGTCTACTATGGACACTTATAAAGTCAAAGCAGCGTCTATGAAGTTTCTAGGAAGTTTCTCTAAAGATATTATGGAATTAACCTGCTTTTATTTTCTTTTATCTAGTTCTATCTGATCATATAGATAACTATGTATATGTCCGTGACATTACCCCCCCCTTTAAAGGACGAGTTCCATGAGGAGCGGTGATTACATGTGTAGAAAGTCTAAGATGCGGCGAATAATATTTGCCACATATTCTGATCTTTGTTCTCTTCGAAGGTAATTGATGGGTCCTCTCAGCCATCGATAGTGTCCATTTCTAGGGCGAGAAGACCACCCTGTTATTTGATCATTGTTGTGACCTTCATAACTTCCTTCAAATGTCACATGTGAAATACCATCAAGAGTTGTTCCTATCTCCAATAATATCACCAAACATCGAGAATCTCTTCCAAGGTCGTGATACCAAACACATTGTATCTCGCCATCTATTCGAGGAAGAACATGTCATTCTTGAAGATCTTCATCTCGGTTGCGTCGTCTTGAGGGTTGTGACAGTCGCAATGTCTCATCCGGTAGGTCAGCAAATGAAGGCTCTTGAGTCAAATCCGCTGGCTGTTGATTCTCCATCTCCTTAGCGTCACAAAATACAAAGAAGCTACAAACAAGGATAGAAAGTTGAATGTTATCTTGCCTACATCTTATTTCTTTTATAAGAAAAGTCTTCATCTTGGTTTTGATGGATGTTGTTGATGAAAGGTCTCCACCTTCCTCGCTGCATTTGCCAAATTTTTTGCTGGTTCCCATGTGCGCTCACTAATATCGTATCCGTGCCAGTGAACAAAATATTCCAACCTATTTCGGTGCCGCCTTGAATCTAAGACTTCTTCTACTTCAAATTCGTCATTATTATTCACTTCTATAAGAGGAGGTGGCACTTGTCTTCTTCTTGGTATGTTCATTGTCTTATATGGTTCAAGAAGAGACACGTGGAATACAGGGTAGATTTTCATAGACTCTGGTAGATGTAATCGATATGCAACTGGATTAATTTGTTCAGAAATACAAAAAGGTCCAAGCTTACGATAGTCCAACTTGTCACAAGGTCACGTAGTCTTGATATTGCGACGAAGTAGCCATAGCTTATCGCCTACATTGAGTTGTGGTTATTCCTTTCGATACGCATCAGCATTTATCTTTTGTCGTTCTTGAGCTTCCTTTAATTGTGCCTTCATTGTTGTATGTAGTTCTGACAAATGATTTATCAAGTCTTCCGCCGCAGGATTGTCAACTTTCGAATAGTCAAAAATATCAAGTCGTGGATGGTAACTATAATTGGTAAAGAAAGGTGTTTGTTGTGTAGAAGAATGTACCGTATTATTATAAGCAAACTCTGCCAATGGTAAAAGAGTTGTCTAATCATCTTGTTGGTAGTTGATGATACATCTCAAATACTATTTCAAGACTTGATTTACGCGCTCCGTTTGTCCATCAGTTTGAGGATGGAAAGCTGAAGATAGCTTTATATCCACCTTTAGAATCTTGAAAAGCATTCTCCAAAATCTCGATACGAACTGAGTTCCCCTATCCGATATAATATCCTTAGGTAATCCATGATAGCGGTAGATATTGTCAAGGAAAAGCTTAGTTGTTTCTTTGCTTGTGATAGATTTTTTACATGGTATAAAATGTGCCATCTTAGTGAAACGATCTACTATCACAAATATAGAGTCATAAGAATCTGAGTTTGGAAGATCCGTGATAAAATCCATAGACACAGAAGACCATGGTTGTTCTGGAATGGGTAATGGCTAAAGAAGTCCGTAGGGTCGGTGGCGAGGAGTTTTTGATCTTGAACAAACATCACATGTTTTTACAAAATCTTTGACTCCCTTCTACATTTGAGGCCACCAAAAATCTCTAGATATCAACTCTAGAGTCTTATTGTACCCAAAATGTCCTGCTGCCGGAAAGTCATGACGAGCTTGAAGAACACGTAATCGTGCTTCACCTTCTGGAATATATAAGCACCCTTCGAAATAGAGTAGATTTTTCTTGAACTCAAACTTCGAAATATCATGAGACTTAGAAGAATTATTTTTAATTTCATGAATAAGAGGATCTGAGGACATACTTAATTGGACTTGCTTGAGAAAAGTTGAATCAACAATTAATGTTGATTTCGTTGCCCGACGATGAAATTGCTCCGGCTTCAAGAGAGTTGTTCTTTATTGATCAAAAGCTGCATCTCCTTCTTTTGGTGCAAGATAAGAACGTCTACAAAGTGCATCGGACAAACCTTGTTGTTATCTTGGCCGATATGTAATAATAAACTCGAATCTTGATAGAGACATGCTCCAACAAGCTTGACGACGATTCAACACACGTGCTGAGATGAAATACTCGAGGTTCTTGTGATCTGTTGTCGAGTAGAGAGAATTTGCCTTGGAAAAACGCCGGGTTCCTAGCTGCTACTAGAACTAGCAGAGAACATGAGAGGAAGCCGTGCAAGTATCTTCTATACTTGCACAATATTTATTCAAGCTTTCAAATTATACTTGTATTATACTTGTACAAGTCTTGTACAAATATAAAATATAAATACTTGAATAATACTTATATAAATACTTATATAATACTTGTATAAATCCTTGGTATAATACTTATATAAATACTTATACAAATATTATATATAATACTTATAAAATACTTATATAAATACTTGATATAAATACAAGTATATATACTTGTATAAAAGGTATAAGCAAAGTATGTATGTATTCAAGTATACCTCAAAATACAACCGCATATGAGGAATATAAGTTATACAACAAGCTGAAACTAAATATATCACTAAAAATTCATCCAAAGATCGAATCAAGCGTGCTTATAGCCTATGGAAAGCCAATAATCCATTGTAAAACATATCAAAATTTCATAAATAGATGACTTACCGTTTAAAAGTTATGGATAAAAGAAGTAGGCGCTAAAATTTCCAAGCAAATGCAAAGGCAGCAAAGCTCCTCTTCACTTCAGCCTTTGTTGTGATCTCTTCCCTTCTCCAAATTGGACATGCAATAGCTTTTTAGAAAGCTCACTCCATCACCTAACTTATTCTAAAATTTCGCATGCACGCCTCTCAAACTCCAGATTTTGTAGCTAGTTGATTCTACTCTTCAATCCCTAGCAACAATTTGCCCTCTTTGACACTTCACGGCTCATAAAACTTTCATAAAAGCTCAAAATGTATTGATTTTTGATTTTGTAGAAAGATTACATAAGCTACTATAAGCACCTAAGAAAAAAAGGATTGAAGAGACTGTCCGACTTGGGTGGTTAAACAAATTCTCTACCCCTCTTCGTCAGGTGGCAGCAAACCCTTTCCCACTCTCAAGCTCACAACTTTTGCTCTCCAACTCCAAATGCTACAAGAGATGTCTTGATAGAAAGCTAACAAAATTTTCCACACTCTCTTTAAATTTCACTAAGAAAGAGTTGAAATCAAACTTGCAATAGCAGCTCGAAGTTTCTGCCCCTCTTCATCGGGTGGCAGCAAACTCTACTCTACTAAAACAAGCATAATTGTTTGCTCACAACTCCAAACAAGCAAGTGAGTAGGTTCTAAAATCCTCACAACTTGAAAAATACACCCATTAATTTTCATTACAAATGCTTCTATATCCACGGAGCTATCTCTCTCCAAATTTCATTATTCAAAACTGCCTCTCCTCTCGGTCTAGCAAGAGGAGTATAACTCCCTTTCTTTCCATATTAGACTATGAGACGCCCACATGGGCAGCCAAATCCTATTGGATAGGCCCTATTCACCCCATGCTCTTCTTTCTTATCCCTCACAAGATCCATTCTACCTCAAAAGTCAACAAGAAAGGTAAAACAACCTTTACTTTTCTTCTAATTACAAAAGAGTCTATTCTAGGATATAAATAAGGTAGGAACAAAACAAATAGCCATCTTAATTCACTAACTAAGTGGCTATAATAAATCCTCTCCTTATAATATCTTCTAAAATAATCTCTAGCACTCACACATATATTAACAATAGAAACAAGATTTTTAATATTTTTATATAGTGCACGTAAATACAGTATGACACCGTATACACGGTGATTGGACTAGAAGCGCCTTCTAGATAATGACGCCATTCTTGAAAAGAATCTACAATTGTGAAAAGTTCTTTATCGTGGATTTTATAGCTGATCTCTGCTGCCGAAAATTTTCTGGAATGGAAAGCTATTGGATGGAGTTTGTCATCTGTTCCCATTTGTGACAATACTACGCCCAAAGCAAAGTCAGATGCGTCTGTTTCCATAAAGAATGCCTTGGAAAAATCAACGCAATACAAGATTCGTGCAGAAATAAAAGCTATCTTCAAAGCTTCAAATGATGCTTCTGCTTCTTTACTCCACTCGAGCTTGTTCTTACAAGTCAAACGTGTAAGTGGGGCTGCAACTTGAGAGAAGTTCTTGATAAAGATTCGATAGTAATTGGCAAATCCTAAAAAATATTGTACATCCCCTTACTGTTTTTGGAATCTTCCAATCCATGATTGTTTGGACTTTCTTAGGATCCATCATGAGGCCATCATTCGAGATGATATATCCTAAAAAATCAACTTGAGTAGTGTGAAATACACACTTTTCCATCTTGGCATACAATCCTGTTTCTCTGAGTTTTTGTAAGACATAATGAACATGTGTTTCATGCTCTTCTACGTTCTTAGAGTAGATTAAAATGTCGTCTAGGTAGCAGACAACAAAATCATCTAAGAATTCATGAAAAACATCGTTCATGAGATGTTGGAAAGCAGCTGGTACATTTGTGAGTCCAAAAGGCATAACATTATATTTGAAATGTCCATACCTTGTTCGAAATGCAATTTTCCATTCATCTCCTTCTTTAATACGAACCAAGTTGTATGCTCCTCGTAGATCTATTTTTATATAGATCTTAGCTTGATTTAGTTGATCAAGAAGTCCAGAGATTAAAGGTAGTGGATACCTGTTCTTGATAGTGATCTTGTTAAGTCCCCGATAATCCACACACATTCGTAATGATCCATCTTTTTTCTTCACAAATAGAATTGGAGCTCATGTAGGAGATTTGGAATGGCGTATGAAATTCTTGGCCAGATTCTCTTCAATATACTCCTTGAGTTCAGCCAACTCATTTTGTGATAAATTGTAGATTGGTCCAAAAGGAGGCTGAGATCCCTCTTTGAGATCAATCGAACAATCATATGGGCGATGCTCCGAAAGAATATTAGCATTATTTTTCTCAAAAACATCTTGATAGTCTCGGTATTGGCTTGGAATGCCACTTGAAGCCTTTCTACTATCAGAAATGGATGTTGCGTAAATAGCAAAAGTTGATCCTTCTTTTGCTGCGTGTATAAAAGCTTTTGCACCTATTAGTACAGGTTTTATTGTACCAGGCTTGTAGCTTTTTACTAGATCGGTAGGATGTTTAATAATATCCTGAGAAAAATCAAGTCTACAAGAATTCCAATCTATTTGAGGGTTATATTTTTTTAGCCATGACAAACCTAGAATAACTGGATTAGACGGAGATTTAATTATGTTAAAAGTTACATAGCTATTATGACCATCTATTGTTACTTTTATAGGATGGGTTTCATGAGTGACATCTCTTGAGGACAATGGGCGACCATCTATGACTTCTACATATATGGGTTTAAGTTTCCGTACTAAAGGTATTTTACGATTCTTAACAAATTGTTCATCTAGAAAACATGCTGAGGCTTCTGAATCTAATAAGGTAGAGGCTTTGTAATTTTTTGGTCCTAAATATGTATCTATCATTAAACAAGGAGAGGGTTCTGGGGAGAGAATAGGACCTTTACTGGGAATTGTACAGGGTTCCAGCTGCACGGTCCCTATTGTTGCTGGACAAATTTGTTTTCCGACATGTTGTCTTCTTTGACAGCCGTACTCTTCATTTTGTAGTTGCGACGTTTCTTTGGACAATGTTGAGTAGTGTGCTTAGGTTCTCCACAATATAAATTTAATCCTTCTTGACGACGACGAATCTTTTCTTGTTCAGTAAGAGGTTTAAAACGTACCGCATCAATTTGCATGTCTTCTACTTCCGAATGTACGTTTTGTGAGGATGTTGATGTTGCCATTGAATAATAACGTTGAGGCTCCCTTGTACGACTCTCGGATCAAAACTCAAAAAGTCGATTGTCACACTTCACAGCAAAATCAATTGCTTGACTCAATGTCTGAGGATCGGATAAATTGAGCATTAACTTTTTTACCTCATATTGTAATCCGTAGAGAAATTGACTGATGAGTGCAGCATCGTCGTACTTGATGTCGGTCGCTAGTTGTCAAAATTGTGAAGCATATAATGACACTGATCGATTGCCTTGTTGTAGGATGCAAATCTTGTTGGTTGCAACATGAATTGCATCATGTTCTCCATACATCGATCAAAATTCTGCAAAAATGCCTCCAAATTATCCAATATTAGATCACGTTGTTCAAGAAAAGATGAAAACCACAATAAGGCAGGGCCCGAAAGTAACGTTCCAATAAACCTAACTTGAGATCCTTGCATAGGATAACTCTGAGGTTGAAGTTCGATCACCAGTTGTACCTGATTGATGAATCCTCGAAACTTAGATCTTGTGCCATCAAACTTCTCAAGCAAACTGATTTTTGGTTCTCTAACGTTTGAACGGTGCTCCATCATCGGTGAAGTAGCATGGTTTGGTGTAGATATTGACGTAGCTCCAACCATCTCTACATCTTCACTTCCTACTAATCTTGATGCTCCTTGTGGTGATAAACTGAGTTGATGCATTACAAGCATTAGTTCTCTCATTTGCTCTTGCATTTGTGCCATTGCACTCTTCATTTCCGCAAGCTCTGCCATGATAATATAATAGAAAGGAAGATGTCTACTCTTACTTCAAGAAATATGGAACACACACTCAAAAGAAAAAATTCTAGAAACAATATCAGTTTAGAAGTGGGTACTCCACAACTTCTAATATGCTTATGTCTTATCAAGAGAAAGGGGTAATCCACTCTTAATCAAGAAAAGACAAAGCTCTGATACTGTATGTGTACTCTTGTCAATTTGTCAAGGACAATAACTGGATGAAATCAAATAAACAAGTGAGACTTCTCTTAAAGAAATAAATATAAAGAAGTATATATATTAAAAAGAAACTGGAATGGCTAATGCCAAAAGACAAGAAAACTAGAGATTCTTGAACTAGACTGGAAACAAGAAAGGAGTTGACAAGAGTGAAGAAGGCTTCACTCTTGTCTCTATTTATACTATCTACCTAAGAGCTAAGTGGCGACGTTCTATAGGACCTCCAACACGTGTCCAATTTACAAGACACGTGTCCAAGTTGCAAGACACGTGTCGAACTTGCAGGGCAAGTTTCCTATATGTTCGCCACGTATTTAGCTTGGTCTTCAAGCTACCAACATGTGCGACATGTGGCTAACTTATTGACCAAGTTTTTAATCCAAAAGTCTACTATGGACACTTATAAAGTCAAAGCAGCATCTATAAAGTTTCTAAGAAGTTTTTCTAAAGATATTATGGAATTACTCTGCTTTTACCTTCTTTTATCTAATTCTATCTGATCATATAGGTAACTATGTATATGTCCGTGATAATCCGATGTATTATCAAGAAGATCATATCTTGCTCTGAAGGTTAGAAAAACAGCGCTTGATCAACAATGTACGACATTGTTAAAGCTAGAGCAATTCAAGATTTCTGCTATTATTGTACCAATTGATGTCGATCAGGTACGTGCCGTGACCATTGAAGATTCAATAGCCCTTGATATCAAGCAGCGTATCAATGATGACAAGTTCAAGATCAAAGGAGATCTTTTATACTTTGAAGAGCAGCTGTATAATCCAGAAAGATCAGCACGATTTTGAGTCCTTCAATCTCGTCATGACTTTCCAATTGCGAGACATTTTGAATACAACAAGACCTTGGAACTCATTTCCCGAGATTTTTGGTGGCTCCAAATGTGGAAGGATGTGAAAGATTTTGTCCTCTCTTGTGACATCTGTTCAAGATCCAAGAACCCTTGGCATCGCCCTTATGAACTTTTACAACCATTACCTATTCCGCATCATCCATGGTCTTCAATTTCCATGGACTTTATTACGGACCTGCCGCCATCGAATTCATTCAACAGCATTTTTGTTGTGGTGGATTGGCTTACAAAGATGGCACATTTTATCCCTTGTAAGAAGACATTGTTAAGTGGAGATATAGCAAGGCTCTTCCTTGATAATGTGTATTGATATCATGGTCTATCAGATGATATTGTATCCGATCGAGGAATCCAATTTGTATCAAAGTTTTGGAGATCTTTTTTTAAGATATTGAAGGTAGACATCAAGCTTTCTTCGGTATTCCATCTTCAAACTGACGGCCAAATAAAACGGGTGAATCAAGTTTTGGAACAGTATTTATGATGCAACATCAACTATTAGCAAGATGATTGGACTGCATATCTACCGCTGGCCGAGTTTGCATACAACAACATCCTTTATGGGTCAATCCAAAAAACACTATTCTTTTCCAACTATGGATACCATCCAAAGCTTGATCTATTGAGTCCATCAGCAAATAACAATCCAACAGCTGAAGGATTGGTGAAGCAGCTATCGGAGCTTCAAACCACATTGAAGCTTCAATTGCAAATTATCCAAGAGTCTTACAAAATATCCGCGGATAAATTTTGGAATCAAGCACCTAATTTCAAAATTGGAGATAAAATATGGCTGCTTCGACGGAATATCAAGACCAAGCGGCCATGTGATAAGTTGGAATACTTGAGATTGGGACCATTTGTTATCTAGAAGCAAATCAATCTTATGACGTACCACCTAGAATTACCAACTGCTATGAAGGTACACCCTATCTTTTATGTTTCTCTGTTAGAGCCTTATTGGGAATCGTCTTTTCCTGGAAGAGTACAATATCCGCCACCTAGTATCAAAATTAAAAACCACAAAGAATACAAGGTAGAAAAGATACTAAATTCACGATGAAGATGGAATAAATTAGAGTACTTGGTACATTGGAGCGGCTATGGTATTAATGAACGAACATGGGAATCGGCCAAAAATCTTACCAATGTGCCACGAAAGATACATGAATTCCATCGACGATATCCTAATAAATCAAAAATTGGCCATTGATAAAACATGAAAATGAAGCCTTCTCTAGAAAAATGAATAGAAAAGGGATCCAAGTCTTATCAAAACATAACTTGTTGTATTTTGTAGTGTCAAGATATCTAATTTCAAGGTGTATTTAGATATGGCTAGTGAGAATGTGGATACTGTACTAGTGGTGCCATCTCAACCCAGTAGCTCACGGCGTCGACCTCGAGATGAAGAATTAGAAGAGCTAAGAAGATATCGAATAATACCAAGTAGCAGGTCACTCGTGATTGTCTTTGAAGCTGAACCAGCTCATGAAGGTAGTGGCCAAATAATATTTTCAGGTCGCTTTCACAATGAAGACACAGAAGTTCAGGCATGGTCTCAAATAAAAGGTGTTGGTCATTATCGATGGCTACAAGGACCCATGAATCATCTGCCTTGTGAACAACAACTGGAGTATATTGTAGAGACTATGCATCAAATCTTTGATTTTCTACATTTGTGAGTATGTATCTCAAATGGCTTCTCGGAGACCTCGAATCTAGAAGAGGAGGTGATGTCAAGGACATACTTATCAGAACCTTCTAGAACTTTTTAGAAGGTTCCTAAAACTCTCTAGAACCTTTCAGAGCCTTCTAGCATCTTTTTAGTTGGTAGAAGATTCTTGAGAAGCTTCCTAGTTGGTGGAAGTTGCTTGAGAAGCTCCCTAGTTAGTGGAAGCTGCTTCAGAAGCTTCATAATTGGTGGAAGTTGCTTGAAAAGCTCCCTAGTTGGTGGAAGCTACTTGAGAAGCTTCTTAATTGGTGGAAGTTGCTTGAGAAGCTCCCTAGTTGATGGAAGTTGCTTGAGAAGCTTCTTAATTAGTGGAAGTTGCTTGAGAAGCTCCCTAGTTGATGGAAGCTACATAAGAAGCTTCCTAGGTAGGAATATATATTGGAGTTGAGACTGAAGAGTTCTTCAGTCTCGACAACACATCTCTTAGAGCTCTAGCTCACCTCTCTAGTATTGTTTTTGTATTCATCTGATTAATTCAGTTCTTGCCAGTTCTTCTTGAACTTCTTGTTTAGACTTCTAGTCTATATTCTGTGTCAGTGACACTTTGTAAGCCAAATTGCTATTATCTAAATTATCTTGAAACTTTAATTAGAAGAAACTTAAATATGCACTAAAAAAATAATCAACATACAAAAGAAGGAACAACTTTTATTTTAAGTTGATTATAAAGTATAGTTACTTCAATATAATATAAAGACTATTTGATCATTTGACAAGTTAGACTATCAAAGATTGAAACTATTTTCGATTAAAAAAAAAATTAACTTTTTTACTTATCAATTAGAACTACTAACATCTATGAAAATATATCTTATTATATATGTATATATATATATATATTTAAAATCTTATAAAAAATCAAACATATTAAAAAAATACAACCACTATTGCCTTGTGCTGAAGTAGATAGCCATAAAGAATTTGAGGTAGAAGAAGTATTTGATTTGAGATTAAAGTGAGGATAATTGGAATACTTTGTACATTGGCATGATTACAACATTAATAAAAGCATATAAAAGTCAGCCTTAAATTCAATCAAAGTATTACAAAAGATATAAAAATTTTATAGACGACATTCTTTTAGACCTAAAATAGTAATATGTATTACATAATATTTCTATTTGACATATCCAAATGTGATACATTTTAGACTTTGCAACTTTTTGTAAGACAAATCAAAGCAATCCTAAAAGTTTTAAAGCTCAATTTTTATTTATATATAAATTAGAAAATCCAAAAGTTGTTCTATTCTACCTTAAGATTATAGCATGTCTTTGATTTAGCTTGGCTAATAAGATATAGATAGTTAAGAGAATAATACTATATCAATTAGGCCATTTCAACCAAGCATTTCATATTGTCAACTTCAAGATAAAGAATTGCCTAAACCAAGAAGATGTCAAAAGATATTCAGCAACTGCTTTGTGATAATCATCATTAAAATAGAACTTATCTATGAATGATGCCTTCTGTGCAAAACCTTGAAAGATGATGGACGTGTAGACTCAGCACACTTGGAGGTTGTCGACGTGGCAAGAGGCTGCAACGCAGTATTCATGGTCGCATTTAATAAGGAAGCAAAGGCTGTGGTCCTTGTCTGTGCACATGCTAAGGCTTGGCTATGGCCCTCCTCATTCTCCCTCCTCACCAGAGTAATCAGTTCGACCCACTTGACTATTTTTATTTTATAAGAATATAAAATTCTATAAATGACCGGAAAAGTACCCCCTTTTGAAGGCTTTGGGTCAGAGGTACTATGCCCAATGGCAAAGTATTGACAACTACACTCTTCATTTTGATTATTGCAATGGGCTTCAAAAGTGTGAGCAACATCTAGTATGATATTTTCATTATTACAGATCAGACACCCAAACTGAAGTGAAGGTGATAAACATTTTATGTAAATCATAGAAGTTCGAAAATGCTTAAGTGTGGTATAACTCCATTTACACTACCAGCACAGCTCAGCTCCGACACACGAAAAGCAAAATGGTATCAGAAGAGGGTCCACCAAATTGGGTAGGTAGGTAAGTAGGTAGGTGAACTAGGAGGGAGGCACCAACACAGGCGAGGCTTTATAAACTGGCCTCAGGAAGGCAGAGCCCCAGCAGTGGTAGGCCGCTTCATTCATCCATACACATAATTTCACCCGTCTATCCCGACCCACTTTTCACTATCCTTTTCTCTCTCACACACACACTTCTAATACAAACATGGCCCAGCATCTTTCATTATTCCTCTCCAACCCTGGAAGGAGTAGGCTTGGAAGGAGGTGGGGAAGAACAAACCTAACCTAACCTACCATCCCTCCCCCCAAAGCTCCGTAGGTGAAGGAGACAATGAATGATTGTGGGCCCAGTGGCATTCCATGAGAGGGGAATATGGAGTTGGGTCTTGCTTCTTCGTCACCATCTCTTATTTATACATGTTTTTATTTATATTTTCTGGTTTTAACAACTGACTGGAGCTGGGCAAACTGAAAGAGTAGGGGGGCATCACATCTCCAATTATGTCCCAAAAGTAGGTTGCAGCAGACATGATGATTCCTGTTTCTTTTGTACCACCTACCCTTGAGTGGAGGAGGTACTGGTTTGGGGTTTAATGCTTGTTTACAAGTTAAATTCTCACATACTAAATTTGTACTTTCCCATCATTTAAAAACTTGGGCATGCATTTTTGATTGGTTTGTAACCATAGATCAGTCAATATTTGTACAGAGATTATGGTAATTTGGTAACCATCCTGTCATATCAAACCCAGTTCAGCAATTGGTCTCAACACATCCTCTGCATTCATTATCTGTTATTTCCTCATATGAATTTAAAAAGAACATGGCAAACCCTTGTCTTGTCTCATGTAGTATAATCATGTTTGAATTTTAAAAGATGCACCAACTCAATCAGATCATCAACCTCAACATGTGCTTCTGTTTCTGTTTTGGAAAAAACCCTGAAGATGGTTCCCTGTGAATTGTTCTGTAGGAAAGAATTCCCAGTGATGAAAAAATGGATTCACTGTTGTCTAGCATGCATCACCCAATGATTTTGGGCTGCTCAACACACAGCTCAACTGCAATTTTCTTTTCCTTTTTTTTTTTTCCTTTTTTTTTTTTTTTTTTTTTTTTTTTTCCCACAAGAGCACCAGGTCACTCCATCACGTAACGAAATTCCATTTTGCAGTGGCCCACAATTATCTTTATTTAGCTCGGCGCCCCACTTACCTGCTAACACTTGGCAGACTTCGATGTTGTTTCAGAGCGTGACATGTGGCCATCTGTGCTTGCTTGCAACCACTCTTTAAAATAAGACGAATACGCTTCAAACTCTCTTTATTTAGCATTATAACACTTCAAAAACCTGTTAACACATTGTAACACGCTGTATTTAGGGTGAGTCACACTTTTGGCATATACTACATGCTTCGGGCACACCCTAATAAGGATAAACATAATTTTGAAGAGTATATTGTTCGTTGTTCAACTTGTAGCCTCTTTTTAAGCTTGGCCTTGTTTGTTCTGCTTAAATTTGGGACAGATTAGGATCAATCTCTACACGATGTGTGATCAGTACTCCTCCAGCGAGTTTTCAGAGGTTGAGAACTAACGTTTTTGTTATTTTCACATTGGGATTGCAAGACGGACTCTGCAAGAATTGCACCAATAGATTACTCCACCTACCTCATGTTTGGGAGAGTTTCAAAGCATGAGAATGACTATATAACTTTGGAAAAGTGGATACCTAAATGTTTATGTATATCAGTGCTTGGATTTCCATAAATGAAGACTGTCCACCTTGGAGACTCCAATTCCTCTGAATTTGAGTTCATAGAAAAACGAGAGTGCTCTTTGACATCTTGGCTCTCGCTCTTGGCTACTGAGACCCTCTTCATGGAGGTTTACAGTAAAATCGGCTTGAACGTTTCACTTCCGACTAGTAGTACCTAATGTTCCTTGAATTTTACACGTGTCACTGAGCACAATAAGTATTAAGTGCATTATATAAGGTACTTTCACCTCAGTCAGCCTCTTCAATTTCAAGAAGATTTTGACTCTAATAGTTTAGGGGTGTATATGTATACATTAATGTACAAAAAGACTTATAGAGTCGATTGGTTGCTGATCCTGATAACAGACAATGAAATGGAAACCCAGCACTTTGCACTTGCTCTCTGTGTCAGTCTCCACTATACATGTGGCAAACTTAGTAGCATTCATTTGAACCCACGCCCCTTCATAAACTAGCAACATGAAACGTCAAAAGTTTTTGTTTGATCTGGAAAAGCTGAAAGAAGCAAGAGTATTAAATGAACAACAAAATTTATGCCTACGACTGATTGTAACGAGATGAGGGATGGAGCACTCTAACGAGCTTGAGAAAATTCATTGTTTCAAGAGCCGACTATCTAGTTGTCCTTCGAATGTTGAGTTCTGAGAAAATTCCGATGGGACAGGCATAAGAATGACGAAATTTATGCGTATTTTAAACATGTGAACATTTGCAACCTGAAGAGTATTTCATCAATGGAGCGCAAAGAATCCGCCTTTACTTAGATAAATAGAAAATGATGTGTTGCTCATTGAGGCTCTACGACAGCAAGAACTCTAATTATAAAAATGTCAGTCTAATATCTCGTCGGTGCGTTAATGGTTTCCTTCAGGATCATTAGATCCATTTTACATTTGTTTAAATTACAAAAAAAATAAAATAAAAAGCTTACGTGCTTGTCCACTTGGGTGAGAAACAATTTACACTCTCTTGGCAAACATGCGCCGACATGTGTTGAACGATTTTCACACACCTGGCAGACCCTCACATAAGAGAGTACAGTGATAATACTAATACGAAGGAGAATATCAGCTTTACCTCAAGGTCCTTCTAGTCGTTTGCACGTCAATTCCACCTCTTTACATGGCTCCACTTGATGCTGAATAAACACGCCAACCCATATGATAAACCTAACGTCAATTAGCAAGACAAATTTACAATCCTGCAACAGCCAATTGCTGGAATATGAGGTTACCTATCCACTAACAGAAGGCATCTTACAATTCCAAAATTATTTGTTTATTTATCTGTTTTTCTCGAACGTGATAGCCAACCTGAATTAACTTCAAGGAAGAAGTAAAAGCAGTTTAAATGTTCTTTTTCTAAGAATATGAAACCAGCAGCCATCCTACCAGTAAGTTCAAGTTGAAACCTAAAGATACACAATCAAATACACAACCAGGGCACCTAAAGCTACAATGTATAGAATCCCACTACCTATAAGTCACCAGATGGCTAATTCGTGACGTAGACCTGTAACTCCAATCCCTCCACTCGCTCTTCTTGATACCCTCGTCAGGAACCCATAGGACACTTCAGATACACCAAGACAATACAACGCACCAGTGATCGCTGTTGTCATTGTGAACTAATGTCATTCCATAATCTCATAATAAAGTAAGCTCTAAGTACAGAGAAGCATTCTCATGAACATGAACAGTTCACGATCTGGAGAAACCGCAAAGTACTAAAAAACCCAATAGATGCAAGAAACAAAAGTTCTGCACGTAGGGATTTTAAAACAAACTGCAAAACCCTCAACTACGTGCATTGGTTGTTGGTAGCTACTCTTTAAGTCAACTGCAATCATCACCAAGTAAATCGACATGTGAGCACTATGGTACTATACGCACATCCAATCCTAAAAAACCAAATGGAGCAACGCCTCATAACATAAAACGCATCCGACTTCGTTCAAATACAGATATATTAAAATCAAGACAAACTTCAAAACACGCACTCTCCATAATCTGAAGAGAGCATCCTACTCAGTCTCAACTAGAATAACTAAAATTACGAAGGCGATCGTGCAGCAGCATAAGGTGACGAAAAATCTCACGTAGGATAAGTGCTCATTTAGGGCTTAGAGAAAGTCGAGTAACTGCAATCAAACACCAGGAACTCGGCAGAGATCGAAGACAACTACTGCTTTTTTGTTGATTTTTCGTGTGCAGTTCTATAAACCAAGGCTGTAGAAAACAAGCATGCAGATAACGAGATTTCATCAATCTGAATAAAGTACTCAAAACCCTAATTTATGATGATTCCTTGCAATATTGAGCTTCTCGCCCTAACCAAAATGATTTCAAGCACACCGTGGTTGCAAGTTCAGATGTTTGGAAGACATAGTATCAGTGAAAATTGCATCCAAGAAGGATTGAATCTAGAATAAATACACAAAAGAGTGTAGCGATCGGAAAAGGAGAAATGGCATTCACAGCCAACAAAACCTGGTGCTCACGACAGTATCGTTGCTCAGCACTCTGCTCACGTGCAGCAGGAGGCCGAGACCTGGTGTGAAGGCTTCAGTTCTGGAATCGGCTTCTTCAATTGTTGAATTCGTTCATCCAACAATGCACATTCCAAGTCCATATGATAGTCAGCAGGAGGAGCAGATAATGTAGATGTTGAACTTGAAATCAACAAAAAAGCAGGAGTTTTAGAGGTTTCGGTTGCAATTCCTTCGAAAGTGGTAAATAGAATTGAATTTATGCAATTTGCATCTAGTTTTGAGAGTGAAAGTATCTATGTGGTAGACAATTTCGATGATGAAAAGCGTCAAAAAAATATCATGTTAAACCTTCTTAAAAGATGGATCTGGTTGTATGTCTATTAATTTTAAATCTTAATCTTAGCTGCTTTGATCATATATGATTGAGGGGGATATTAAGTAATACAAAGATCTCAGACGGCTTCTCAGTCTTTCACACTTCAATTTGTATTCTACAAGTTTTCTAGACAAGCAAAAAAGAACCATTTAGTGTTAGAATCAAAATGACAGAAGAAATGACAACAAAAATGAAATCCTGTAATAATACCAGTGTCATGAAAACTTCAAAATGTAGCAAAATAATTAATACTACATTTTTTTTAAAAGATTGATATTGTGCATTAAGCCAAGGTTGTTCTCGAAAGTTGTGTGCATATAAACTATAGGTTACAATGAGCTTTAGCTTAGCAGCAGAAATTGGCTCAATTAAGATCAGCAGGTGGAGCAGACGTTGCTGAAGGCTATGTCGGTCCTGTCCGACCTACAAAGCAGACGTGATCTTTGTCCCTTTTCTCATCCATGAGCATATGCCTAGAATCACCTCTATTCACAATCCAAATACGAAAATTCTGCCTCTTCAGAAATCCACCTCCAGTTTCTACAAACTCCCATTTCACCATGTCACGACAATCAATTGGGATCCTGGAATGATGCATCGATCTTCAACACATGGATCCATATCCATGAATTCAATACTGCAGGGCTTCATACAGAGCAAGTGTAAGCCGCAGTTGCAATCTGCAAAATTCCGTGCTAGCACCTAAACAACCGATTCCCATGGTCCAAAAGTTTTACTGATTAATAAATACCTGATGAAAGATTACACCCATTAGACCACACAAGGCTAACAGATGGCAGTGTAGTGTACCCTAAGTTGCTTTTTGCCGTGCATTTCGGTCAGGATCACCTAATCTGTCAGTGACGACTATTTGAAGAGAACTTGACGCATTCGCAGTAAATCACGTGAAAGAGGATAAATGTAGGTCACTTCACAATGGATCCTTCCATACGTTAGTCCCGTATAAAAGGAAGTTTTATCCTCCTGAAACGTGAAACATTATTTCCCTCGCCGACCATGCTCAGAGTTGACTTGAAGTATTTTAGTTGACGAGCCATACTCTTTCGATTACGCCACAGTAAAAAACAAAAGAAATACGAGGAATCATACTGCTACGATGACCCACAGTAAGGTCTAGTTGAGTCCGGAACTAAACTCGTGTTGCAAGTACAAGTGAAACAGAAAAGCAGAATTGCATAGAGAGGTGAGTACAATGTGCGGGAATGATCCAAGTAATGCCCATGTCCAGCACTTTTTCCGGGATTCTGTTCCACCTCGAAGGACGATTGCCGCGTTATCTGCCTCTCTGTACACGGTTTTGCGTCAATAATAAATGAATCTGGAATTGCAGAGCTCCTTGACGCGTTCTGGGCCCTCGCAATAGTCGTAGTGACACCGAGTAAGGAACACAGGTCAGAGACGTAGCTGTAGGTTCAGCCCAGAACGCTTCAATTCTGAATCCAAGACACAAATTTAGCACCGCCACCACCAAAAATAGATTGTGCAGAACCAATAATCGTCGCCAAAGCATAAAAGTTGAAACTTTCAATACTAAAATAAGTTCACTTGCGCGACAGAATCCAATTCAAAGCGTACATGCACACACACACAATGCTCCTTTGAGAACATTCATCTTCGTTGATCAATCTTTGATCCCACTTCCAATTTAAAGAAAGAATTGCTCTTCTTTGCATCTGCGTCTTTTCACACGCGCTTTATCGAGTAGGATTCACCTTCATGGAATCCACTACTCTCTGCATATAATAAGACATAGTAACACAAACACACCAATATCGTACTTTCTGACACATGCTAGACTTGTGTCAAAGCTACCCATCTCCGCTCTATAGAAGCTGGCTCTCCGCAACAACTAAGAGCACCCTGTCATATATATATATATATATATATATATATATACAGTGCTTTTAAATCACGTATACCTGCAGAAACAACACTGGTAAATCACACCCACCCAACTCCATGCAGGGGCGACCAAGTCTTTAAAAGACAATGGCCTCCCAATCAGACCATTCGCAACACGGAGGCAAACCCCGTAATGTTAATGCGACAGTGTCCCGAAAAATCAGAATCATTGCTCAATATTGGATGCTCTTCATGTAGTGTGGGTTTGTGATGGGTTGATTGTTATAGTCGTGGTTGCGGAAATTGGCAGGGTAAGACTGGCTGGGTCTGTAATCACTATAATAATTGTCCTTGGGCTGATAACCTCTTTCAGGTTCAGCAGAGCGGTAGTGGTATCCACCTCCTCCTCCATATGCAACCCGTGGGTCCATTCCTCCGTATGGAACTCGAGGATCCATTCCTCCATATGGGACTCGAGGGTCCATTCCTCCGTACGACATTCGAGGGTCCATTCCTCCATTCGACATTCGAGGGTCCATTCCTCCGTTCGACATTCGAGGGTCCATTCCTCCGTTCGACATTCGAGGGTCCATTCCTCCATATGAGCTCCTAGGATCCGGATACATTGCTCTGGGATCCATCATAGGTTGAAATCCTCTATAGTCATAGCTGTGTGGCTGGAAAGTTGCTGGATATTCCATTTCCCTGTTGTTGTTCTGGTTGTGGTTCTGGTGATTGTTGCCACTTCCACCACCTCCACCACCTCCACCTTTAGCCTTCCCTTCGCCGCCACCTTTGCCTCCGCCTCCGCCTCCGCCTCCGCCTCCGCCTCCTTCGTTCTTATTCTGATTGTCGTTGCCTCCTCCACCACCACCTCCTTCTTTACCCTTGGCCTTTCCTTCGCCTCCACCCCCGCCTCCACCTCCGCCTCCTTCATTCTTGTTCTGGTTGTTGTTACCACCGCCGCCTCCGCCTCCTTCTTTAGCCTTGGCGTTCCCTTCACCACCCCCATTACCCCCTCCTTCTTTCTTATTCTGATTATTGTTGCCTCCACCACCTTTGCCTCCGCCTCCTTCGTTCTTATTCTGATTGTCGTTGCCGCCACCACCACCACCACCACCACCACCACCTCCTTCTTTACCCTTGGCCTTCCCTTCACCACCCCCATTACCCCCACCTCCTTCTTTCTTGTTCTGATTGTTGTTACCTCCACCACCACCTCCACCTCCACCACCACCTCCACCACCTTCTTTAGCTTTGGATTTCCCTTCACCACCACCGCCACCTGAGTCTTTCTTAGACTCCACAGGCCAGGGGCCCGCCTTCTTGTCTACGTTCTTCTTGAATTTCTTCAACAAAGACGCAGGATCGATATATCCTACAACAGTAACTTTGCTGTGGCCACGGTCAATGCTCACTGATTGCACACCTGCACCGTGTAAAAGAGTCCTTTAGTGAACGTAAATGGAATGTCGAAGCGGAAAGCATGATAAACTTCTCCACGAAAGACTACCTCACTTCATTTGTGATGTTAGAGAGACAGACGGAATAACACTCACAGAACAAGTTCTGTATAAAAGTGCGATTATTCATTCTTCTCGTACACATCATCTGCACCAACTATCAAGAGTGAAATTGAGGATGGCGAAAGAAAATAATAGTACCAGGGGCATATTGGGCTTCCTCCAGAACCTTCTCCTCGCACTTGGGGCAGCACATCTTCACTTTGTACTCATGTTTCTGCAGCCCAGCAGAGGGACAGTAATTCAGCCAAAATGTGTTAACCGCTGAATAACCGCGAATTCATAAGGTACGTAGATAAAAAATGTCTACCAACAAAAGTGGTGAACATCCACACTACAATTGACCTCACAATATCACCAATGCTTTCCATAGACCAAGTCTAATAAGTGAAGAATCAAGATGTGGACCCGAGTAACATTACTTACAGGCACTGAAGGTGCCTTGGGTTTGTTGTCTTTCTGCTCGCCCTTGTTATTATTGTTCTTTTCACCACCACCACCACCTCCTCCTCCTCCACCTCCTCCGCCACCTCCCTTTCCCTTTTTACCCTTCCCATCACCATTCTCAGTGATCCATTCAGGATCATTGTTCTTGTTCATAACCTGAGCGATTCATTCTAGATGTCAATGAAACCTCTATAATAATAATAGAGGGAACGTAGGAAGAAAGAAACACAACGCCCACTTTACTTTCTTCTCGAGTTCGAACACTATCTCATTTTACCGCCAAAAAGTGCAAAAAATTTCCACAATCCCAAAACCCGAAGTATAGACAAGATTCAAATAACAGAATTTCATCCTCTCATAGCAAGACAATCATGTTCAACGCAGCAAAGATTTGTAGCTGCAATCACTAAAACGAAGGTCCCGTCTAAAACATTGAAGCGACGGCGTATCACAAACACCGAAAACACACGAACACGCACGAACCCGCAACATCAAAGTGTTATCCAACCCAGGCATCCAATGGTCAAGTCGACAACACACCTCGTTCATGGACGCCATCTCGACGCAGCGTCGCGCCCACAACGATATGAACCTCTTGGCACCAACAAAGCTAACCTACTTCACTGTTCCCAAGAAGATTGTAAGATTCTCACTTAAAGCACCCCGCCCCAGCTAAGTCTGCCATCAAAGAGCAGCCGCAACTGGAGTCACGAGAAAGGAGAAAACAATGGATCAAGGGACAGACATGAAATATGGACTCACGACGGGACAGGGGACAGGATTGTTGAGACAATTCAGCTCCATAGGCGGGGAGCTTTGAGGATGAAATCGGGCGCTAGGGGACGGTGGCTAGAGATGGGGCTCAGGTGGCATTTCAGTAAACAACATTATATAAGAATACAGACTATAAACCATTTGGAAGATTTTTTGTTGTGCCAGTGGGACCCGCTTAAAGAATGAGTAAGCATAGGGTACTAGGACGGAGGGAGGGGCACCTTCTGGGAAGACGACAAACACCCAAGTGCCAAAACTACTTTGAAAGCGAGGCCACCTGTTGCCTCTATAGCTAGAAACTTGAGAACGTGACGGTAAAGTCCAGGGCCCTCTTGGAGAGCCAGTGCTCTCTCGTCCACGCTCCTCCAGACTTCCGATGGGGTTAGCTGAAAGCATCCTAGGTGCGTCAGACCCGCCTGTTTTTATCATCGACGGAATCAGCAGTAACCTCAATAACCTTGCGCTATCTCACAAGTTGTAACTTCACTTTTGTTGATGGTTTTCAGAGGGAATGAAAGAATGAGAAATCTGAAGTGTGTGTTCACGGATTCGCCATTTTCCTACTATTTTGTTCTCTCGCAACAATCCTGAAATTTCACCCTTTCTGGCAATAGATTGTTGAGTTAATGTCCTTTGAATTGTTTAGTGGGCAACATTTTTGCTATTGAAAACATCGTGTACTAATTTAGCATGAAATACGACAAAACTCCATACATACGAGAACAAAACGTACCTAAAGATTGCCCGGGAAATTAAGTTTCAACATTGCAGACAATCGTGTGACGTACTGCCATTGCCTTGGCAAAACTGGATCCCTCCAATTGCAATTCAAGTTATCTGAACGAACGATGCAAGAGTTTTCATGAGAAATTGGTGGTAGTATACAGAGGGACGAATGATTTTTCTGTAAATCCCCAACTGGTACTGATGTGAATCTGTCTAGATTGTGTCGAAAAGAAAGAGATATGGGCATAGGCACAATGGGGGCTGGCATCAGAAGTTGCTGTGCTTCCAATTGCCACCTAATCTAATGCTTTTACAGCATGAATAGTTACTAATGCGGTGCTTTTGGTATTTCAGATCCCTGCATAAATTGGGAACTCCAGAAATTCGGATTATCGACTTGCTCAACATTGATTTCATGATTTCAGTGCGTGTCGGACGGAAATAGTAATGCAGCAAAGAAGACAACCAATCCTCTTTGATATTCTTTTTTTGGTACGCGATGTGACAACCAGCAGATCAGGCTCTGTCATTAAGACGGACACCTGGAATAGCAATATTGAAATTTTGGATTCTCTGACCAACTACACCACTCCCGAGAATCTCTCAACATACATGCTGACCTGCTTACTCGTTTACGGTCATGTGTAATGATAGCAATTTAACAAATGTCATGAGGTAATTGGTTCTCTCTGAATACCCAGTCACTTCCATATGTACCTGTGGACACATCTGCTATCAACAGGGTAGATCCTCTATTTCCATCACTGTACCCAGAATGTGTCTTAAGGTTCGTCAACAGCAAGTTGCGCGTCTAAAGCTGAGAAATCTTCGAAGAAAGCTTTGAAGTGATTGTATGAATATCCAACATCATCAACTCCGCACATCTCTCTGATGCTATGCATCGACAACTGAGGTGCCCCAACATCAACAGTACGAATGCCAATTCCGCTAGCCAAGATAGGTCCAATAGTTGACCCACATGCCACATCATTTCGCACCACAAAGTTCTGTTTCAAAACATAAAACCAACAAAATGAGTTTCTTAAGTAGTGCACATATTCTCACAAAAACTACACCAGATGCTCTTCCGAAATCACAGCTATGACAACATGTGAGGTATGCTAATCGTAGAGCAAATATATAAGATGATCGTACAAATTATCAGATAAAACGCAGACCCAGTAATCAGATCTAACCTGTGTAGGAAAATTGCGCAACTTCGCTATCTCTCGGAAGATGAAAGAAGTTATAGCATTCGTTGCGTAGCGCTGGTTGGCATTGTCTTTAATCACAAGCCCTCTGTGCATCTTTGGCTGATGATTCTCCTCATGCTTTTCCTGCATTATTTCCAAAAGTAGTTCATAAAACAATCACCTAGTTTTTGTATTGGCAAGTGAGATCTCATTCCACAAACTGATGCAGCTCTCTATCCACTAACTACCGAAACACTAAAACTTTATAAAGTTCTAGAAAGAACAACCACATCAAAAAGATGTATACTTAAAAACGAATCTATCATCACTGCAATCTTCGCCGCAAGAGGCTAAGCTAGTAGCTCACCGGGTAATTGGGATGCAAACAATGCGCCATGTCTGCAGAAACCAAAAAGCTCTTCTGAATTGCTCTCTCTAAAAGCCCCTGAGGTGCATAAAAAGTAACAGGTCGTAAGTGATCTCGGCTTATCTTAATGAAAGTCCTGACGGTCCCTTCTTGCTAGGACTACCTAATACTACAACCTGAAAAATAACTTAGATTAGTACGTTTATCAGATCCAATATGCTAATGTCCACAAAGATGTACAAAAACCATTGAGATTACAAGACCATCTTGTAATACAGTTTCATACAAACGCGCCGCTCGCACGCCCTCACCCGAGGGCATCAAAGATTTGCTGATTCGGCTCTGAAAATAGTTTTGAACTTCCAAAAATTTACTTTAAAGACCTTCCCACCAATCACAGAACCAGAGCTTGTTACAACCTGAAGTACAGTTTATGTGTTCAAAATGGCGATACCTCAGCAGATGATTCCCCAAAATGGCTTGTGATACGTCTCAAAGCATCAAGCAGAACTGGAGACCCGGCACCCTGAGCGGACTGAGAACCTACTTCTTCATGATCGAACAAAGCGACCATGCGTATTCCTACTTCTTTGGCCAAATCTGATGATGAATCGATCAATGCCTAAAACCCCACATACAACACAACATTTGGAAAATATTAGCAGAACTCCTAATTAAAATATTCTCCGTCAAACACAATCATTTTCAGGCATCACATTAGGGTAAAAAAGAAGCCTAATCCTCATAATAAATGAATAAACGACTGTAATCGCTTAAAATAAACAAACTTGTACTCAGATTTAGAATAGTTATCAAATTATATGATTGGGTTGACCTATAGCTAACTGTAGTGAGCAAATGCAACGGCCAATATGAAACCACATCGTTCAGTTTAAGCCACTGTAAGATTACATATCGTGTTTTAAGTGTCGAGAAACTTCTCATTGACATCAAAACATCAGGATTTATCTTACCTTCAAAGAGCAAAAAGACGAACAGAGATTGTCGAGTCTGCCTGAAAATATGAATTCTTTCAGAGCTCCACCAATGATGCTAGGTTGCGTGTCACAAACTTGAATATCGAAGTCAACAATTTCATCAGGTTTGCATGCAAGCTCGTTAGCAAGTAACTGAAAAGCAACCAATTGAGGGATAGGTCAGTCAACACGAAGCCAACAATTACAACGACAAAGGTCGGCAAACCAATCGTAATTGTATTACTTTAGTGAAGTAGGATCGTATTACAATTACTTTAGTGAAGTAGAATTACCAGTAATTGTATTACTGGTCGGCAAACCAATCGTAATTGTATTACAGTAATCAGTAGTCAATACAACCATGGACTTCAACTCAAGGTAAATCGAACCCTACATTAAAAAGATAAGGAACACTGCTTCACTCTAAAACAGGTGGAAAACGACAATCGATTTGATACGCTTATCACATAAGATTGAGACGCGAAGTACCTGTAGAAGAAGTGGATGGTGATCATCTGATTGATTTCCTTTGCATTTAGGGGGTGAGGTGCCCTCTTCCGTACCATTGGACACGGCGGTCTTGTTTGTTTCCGCCTGTCATATTTCAAGTAACACCATTAGGACATCACTTTTAACTTTTCCTAGAATACTGTTAATATTATAATTGAGACTTTTGAACACTTCCCGATACATGATCAAGGAATTCAGATCATTGTTGCGATGGAAATAAATTACTGTGTCGATTCAAAAATATGCGAGACTTAAAACTTGTGCAGAAGCAGATCTTACTTTAATTATTGAAGCTAAGACAGGTGCTAAATGTGTCTGCGTGTTAACTTTGAACCCATCATTTACACCTCTGCAAGCACGATCACTCATCAGTAAAATGTCTAATGAGAAATACATGCCCCAAAGATATCTTTCTGGTGCAAACATCATTCAATCAAAGAGAGCCATCACCGCTAGCACCATAATAAGGCCAATCAGTGGAGTAATATACCTTTGGCAGTGAAGAAAGGGCTCCAATATACATCATAAAAATCAAAAGATCAACAATTCAAAATAAAAGATGGCCATAACCACATTGAGGATCCTAAGCTGTAATGCTGAAGACATCGAGAACAGAAAGTGCTTAGAGACATGCACTACTTCAACTCATACCATCATATGTATGCAGTGTCTACTGAAGCCACTTTTAACTGTCTACATCAGAACGAGAAAAATAAAACAACCGTAAAATGTGAATTACCTGTCCAGATGAATGGCAAGTGTGGGAATCCGCATGATCGGCTGCTCAACTCTTACAAGCTCGTGCGAGTAAGAAGATTTCTCCCCATTTTTTCGCTTAAGCACCACTCGCCCAGCAACCGTCAGGTCTCGGTCAAACCAGGTATGCCATAAGCCGCCTCCATAGGTGCTTACACCGACCTCCAAAAAGCCACTCCTGATGACCTGCGCAATGAACAAGAAGATGTAACTATTAGTAATTCCTAAGCATGTACCACGAGAATAGGCTAAGGCATGAGTTACGTTGAATCATGTAGACCCCAAAGGAAGTAATACAAGTCCAAAAATCTCCCATTTAGTAGAACATAACGAGGAGATTACCTTCGTTACAGGCTTTAGTTTTGGACAGGGACTGTCCGTATGTGCACCAATAATCAAGAATCCATTACCAGGAACATACCTGCACAGAAACAAACGGCGACAAATAAGATTGATATTGTTATCAAGCTTGAGGGAAGTAGTTTAATATCAATAAAAATAAGGACAACTACAACATGAGGAACAATTAAATGGTAGGAAGCAACAGAAACTTCGAAAGCTAGAAAACGTTCAAATCCAATAACAAAAATAACCAAAAAAAAAGAGAAGGAATGTTTATAGTTTACTATTTTATCTGATATGATTATGAGTGAAAATACTTTACATTATTATGGACACCAACGACATGATAAATAATGGTTATCCCAATAAAAAGCTGCAAGCTTCAAACTTTAATTTGAAGTACTTGCAATATGAAACTGAAAAGCCTGAAATTCATCAGCATTAAGCCAGAGCCACCCACTCATTAAAAGAATACAAAGGAATAAGAAAATTATGAACAGAACTTGCTTTTTGCCAACTGCGAAAGCAACAATGGTCGAGTAATTTCTTGTAAAGAAGTATCTCCCTCCAGCTTCCAAAGTCCATGACGCTCTTTCAAACAGTTGCTGATAGCCTGCTTTCAGTAGTCTGTTTTTTGATTCCTCTGAACAAACAAGAACAATCATTATTTTTAGACAACAGTAAAAAAGTCCTCGAAAGCAACATAACTGGACAACAATGCACTACTCAGGTCCAGTATGGGATTAGAACGTGAAGACCATTCCGAATGTGAAACCACATCATCACAAGACAACAAGAGTAATACTATACAGTTCCAACATCTGCATTGTTCCTAATCCAATAAATCCGAACATGATAGTTAGAAGTTTGAAATTTCATTTACTTAGTCTTAATTGTAAGCGTTTTTCACAAATTCAAATGGCTCGTGACCTTAGTTCGGATATACTCGGATACAGGTGCGTAGAACAATCTCGAAGAATTTAAGAGCAAATTGTGCGTCATTTGAATAAACCAAAATCGAAAATTACACAATCAACACTGAATTGTGATCGATTCAGGAAAACCACCAGACATCGACCACAGCCATCTTGAAACAAGCAGACTTCGACGCCAGAAACTATACAGCATCCCGATAATACCGAGACGTAAACAAAAAATTTAAATTTTTAATATATATATCAGTAGTACGTTCACTAACTTCAAGTTTCGATAGCATAATCTGGTCACAAAATCTTGGCGATCTGCATCCAAACCCCCGATACCTAGATCCTCATGTCAATAATTAAAGCAAAACATCTGGTGCAGGGGCTGTATACATTGGAAAGCTCGTAACGTCTCATTTTCACACCCCCTCCCAAAACCTTGTAAACCCTAAGAAAAATCTACTAACCGGCAATCATTCTGGAAAATGAGACTGATCAATCCAGCGGCCAGTAGCGATTGAGAGTCCTCGACATTCTGATTCTGCAACAGTAAGACCTCTGTATCCAAAAATCTGTGGGACCAAGTAACAGAAATAATGGAGTCGGTGAGAAGACTAGAAACGTACGAACGGCATGGAAGGGAGTTGGAGACGCATTCAGGAAGTCAACAAGCTCCTGTGCCACAGAATCCACCATGATGCACAAGCGCAATCGTTAGTGATGCCGAGGTACAGCTCGTTAGTGTATACCTCTCTCCAAACACTTCAAGGTGCACAGGACCTGGTGCTGATGATCTGTTCGAAGCGCCCCTTTATGGAAAACCCCACTTCACGCAGGCTCCGAGACGAATGAATGAAACAGATGTTCCTCCTCAATTTCCGATGAATGACCTCAATTGGGTCCTTCAAGAACCAGTGATAGGATGTGTAACACTTATTCATCTTGTTGACAGAGATGGCTTAGTGTTCTTTACGAGGTTGTCATCACCGAACTGAAAAAGCCACTGTTCCTGTTGGAATGAATCCTAGTTTCGAGGACTTGGCAAGACTCATTAATGTTGTTGAAACCAACAAACTCTATTGGTAAAACCTCAGTCAGTTTTCGACTGGACTCGAGTAAGAGATTCTTTGAAGATTTTTTGTTCTGCTGCTGAAGTTGCTAACGTAATTATTATTTAGATGTTGAGAGTGTAGGTTATAGCTTCAAAGCTTCAGAGCTGCCCGCCCGCTGCCCCCCCGAGTTCCCTGCTACCTTTGGATCTGTTAAGCCTTTCGAGCTTGGCTTACGACTTTGAGAAAGTCCCTTGCAGACTCCACACAACTGTGAGAAGCCCTTCTTGAGTTGCTCTTCCGCTCCTTGGAAGTTTCAATAATTGCCTCGCCCTCGACCATAACACGACCCGGTGGAGCCCAATTGATGAGTTTCCTCGTCCCGTCAGTAGCTCGCATGAAATGATCGCGTGCGAGGCATCAGAAGGTGGAATCTTGTGCTAAAGCATTCACAACGAGTTTGTCGACAGAGAATGTTTCCTTGTGTGCATATCGTTTCACATTTCGGATGATTCATAATGAATCGAGATTGGAAGGTGACCGTAATATTGTAGCATTGAGGCGAACATACTGATCACTAAACAAATACAAAAACAGAATTCCATTTTAAGGCTCATTTACACGATCCAACAGCTAACGCAGCTGCTTTTGAAATGCTTAACTTCTACAGCTATGAAAAATTCTAAAATGTCCGGTCAAGCGGACCCGAATGGCCACCTGATTTGGAAACGTAGGATTCACAGTTGAAGTGTGCCCAGAACCATGCCATGTCCAAACTGATACCAGTCCATGGATCACAAGGCTTCTTGCCCGTTGATGAAGACGGGCAGATTGAAGTGTGTTCGTGGGCACGAGTGCCTTTATCTTGGGAAGCATGGAGGGGAGGGCCAGGGAGAAACTGGCCCCAGACTGTATTCATGAAGCACATACCAAGAAATTGACATGTTGCACTGCACGGTTGAGAGGAAGGAATTGATCTTAAATGTGCGTAGTGTTAAAAGCTTCCATATTCTGTAAGAATATTTTCACAAGCTGATCATGAACCGTAACGCTAATTTTTTTTAAAAGCTCTAAGTATTTACTAAATTAAGGAAAGAAGCTTCTTAAAGTAAGCAAAATCACTTCGGAAGCACTTTTTGAATTTTTATCAAGGAAAATTGCTAAGATGAACAGCCTTAGTTGTAAGACCCTACTTGACACTAATTTGTGGTACAGCCACACACTTGAGGCATTTTCTCAGCGTGGTGGTTTAAGAGTAAAAAGAAAAATGTGAACACTTTCAAGGCACCAGTATATAACTGATCTAGCTATTCTCTGCTTCTTAACTTCTGTTATCCAATCTATGTCAAAAACATGACAAAGATATTACTGTACACGACAAACATAAACAAGCAGAACTGAAAAGATACATCGTTAACCTCGAGATTCCAAGGGTGAAAGATGCATCCCATACCAACCCCTTTGCTATAAGTGGTGCCTCTGATGTAGTTCACTGCTGACTTGCCGAAGGTGGTAAAGATGCGAGATTGGAAATCAAAATTGGGGAAGCAGCAAATTCACATAGACCTGTTTCCTCTTGAATATCGCAAAATTTCCGACCCCGGACTACTCGCGTGCACCCTCAAATCCTGACCAACAGCTCCTTCAGAGGCCGCAGCTGTGTGTTCGCGCCTAAGCTTCGAATGCTTCGATACCCCACCATAGCGGTGTGTTAAAAGAATATAAATCAAGGTCCGCTCATCGGCCGCTTGGCCACACCGTGTGCAGAACGCATGAGAGTAGTAAGTGCTTACTGCCCAAGCGGGCAACTTCGACAAGGAGATGCTGGAGTTCTCGTTGTCAAGACAATTGTCCGTTCTAGCACATGGGCACACACAATGAAGCTTCGCATTCAAAAGCTTCAAGGAGCATGTAGAGTCACAACCCACGGACCATCTCTGCTTATTAGAGAAATTTTCATTTGAGTAGTACATAGCAGCTGCCATGTACATCTCGGCCAAATGACGAGGGGAGAATGAAACGGGACACCTGCCACATCCCGTACAGAACGTGTGCCTGTGGTGAAAACTCAGGGCCCAGTAAGTGTGCAAATCCTTTCCCGTGCATTCACACCTGATTCCCCTCTCGATATCGTCCATCCGCGCTACCAAAAATAATTTAGACGGGTCCTTGAGTTCTTCAGGAAGATCGGGAAAATCTCCACTTGATGAAGGTGAGTGGTGGATTGCGCCACGATGCTGAGCATGCTTGGGCGTCCCCGGTTGCGAATACTGTCGAGCTCCCGGAGAGGATTGAGAAGAAAGTGCAGAATGCATATGTGGAGAGGACGAGGTTGAAGTCGGAGAATTAGGCTTCCGAGACTCGGGGACGTCGATGCCGTAGCACTCCAGCTCCCTCTTGAGTCTGAAAAGCTCACTTTCAGACATTTTTGGTAGGGCCTCAAAACTGCCATACCTCATAATAAGTACCATGTTCTGGAATGTACCCTCGTCACAGTCAAGGATGATGGGGTCCGGAATGCGTTGCTTCTCGAGTAGGGACGCGAAGTAGGTAGAATGCTTCAAAGTATCAGCAGAGACCGTGAACGGCACCCGGTTGCGTCCCACATAAAAAGTTAAGTCGGACGGCCGCGGCAAGACCTCTCGCCGATCCTTCTCACGGGAATGGATTCTGTCTAGCTGAACGCTGGTCTGGACGTGGTGAGTGCGAGTAAGATGCAAGTGATCCATCATTGTAGGCGCCATGACATCCGCAGCTTCGTCGGGGGCAGATATTACATCCTTTGCGGCAGAGCGCGGGGGCATTCTCAGAAGTGCTGAGAACTGCTTCTGCGGTTGCTGCTCGTTCCGGACCAGCCGTGACTCCAGGGAAGACGGCAAGAAGAATTCGGACAGATTCATGAACGACTGCCGTCCAAGAAATGAAAAACGCAGACTTCAAGGCGGATCACCTGCTCGGCTACCTCGATCCCATTGACGCCATTCTAGACACACTCGCCAAAATGTGCATCCCGCAATGGGCCCAACGTTGCGCACAGATAATGCGAAGCGAGAATCGCAAACAGAAACGAATAATCAAACCCAACACTGCCGAACAGCGTCTCTCACAACCATCTATACTTCTCAATATCAATCCTCTTTAGGAGCCAAGAGAAGTCCCAAAGATGACAAAAAAACAAAAAAAAACAAAAAAAACAAAAAACAAAAAACAAAACAAAAACAAACAAACGACTCTACCCCACAGAAGAACTAAACGGCAGATATGCTCTGCAAGCGAAACCCCAAAATGCCTGTAATGTCCGCACCAAACATGTAAGAAACCCTCAAAAACTAGCAACGGCACTCTGTTCGAGGATGAAGGAGGAGCGGGGTTTCAAAACTAGACAAACGAACAAAACAAAAGCTCACCAACAACCAGCTCTCAAGTCACGTCGCAGAGGCTAGCACATCTACCGATAGCAAGACGCAGTACACCCACAATCCGCCAATCTGGCAATCTACCCACGAACGCAAAAAAGATACCTCACCCTCACCTTCACCCAGTCTCGCTCTCTCTCTCTCGCCTCCAGTTTCACACAGCCCAGTAGAGCATCGACACATACACACACACACCCCCACACTCACTTTCCCACCAAATGACACGAGGGGTGAGCGCAGCGCAAGCTTTGGGCTGGCGGGCGTCACCACCCGGAAGCTACGCACAAATCCCGACACAGCCATGCTAAATCCCACCCCACCAGGATCAATCGCAGGAAACGGGCCATTGGCGAGCTGAGTGGGGATGAATGGATGGATGGCTGGAAGGAGGGAGGGGTGGACCCACCAGGGATGGCTCCTCTCCCAACGCAACCCACTATTGTCCTGCTGCCTGCCTGCCTATGAGGAGGAGTAGCAGCACCAGGAGCAGATCACCACTTTGCCAAGGGACAAGCGGGCACAGATGCACCCTCCCCTGCTCCGCCTCCCCGCACGCATTCCGACACTCCCCTCCCCTGCTTGCTTGCTCTTATGACGTCTGCCCTGATTCGCCTCCCTGGCTCGACATAACTCGGCATTACTACCCCCTGTCCACGCCCTCGTTCGAATTCCTCCTCCTCCTCTTCCTCCTTGCCCCCGCCATGGCGCACGTTGCGCGGCCATGGCTGCATCCACCATTAAAACGGGCGCGCCTGCTGCAGTGCATTGGTGCTCGAATCGCCGTAATTGATGCGAAATCATCGGTCATTACTCGCAGGGATGGATACTCAGATTGCCCTGACTCTCTGTCCCCCTCCCCCTAATTCCGCCTTTTTCTCCCCCCTCCCTCTCTCTCTATCAGTGAGACAGAGGCTCCCTTTTGGTGGCTGCTTTCTGTGATACCGCGCTGTCCCTGTTGCCTTCCCGGCCTTTCCTATTGTTGTCATTGCTCTACACCACCACCACCACCACCATAGCCGGACTGGGACTGACTGAGTCACTGACTGACTCTGCAGCCCCCCCCCCCTCTTTGTGGTGGCCTGTCACAGGGTCCCATTAGATTGCATCTTGTGCTCCCACAACGCTCCAATCCTATCTTCTGTTTTCACACAACTGACCTACTTCGGTAAGGTTCTCCATGTGTTCATCCATTTAGTAGTGAACCCAGTAATATTGTTGGAATAATAGGATTGGAATTAGATGCTAATTGCAATTATTGCATTGCATCACTCACTTCTACTTTGCATTCTTGCCTTGTGTGGAACGTTGTAATTTTTTTACTGTATGTGCTGCAAACTTTGGTGAAAGCATGATGTGGGCTATGTAACAAATTACTGTTAGTACTTTTAAAGAACTGTGTATGTGTATATATACACATGCCAAAAAAATAAATAAATAAAAAAAAAAAAATCAGAATGTTATGTAAGTCTTTGATATCTTTCCATCAACAAAAAGCCAAAAACAAATCATATAATATTACTTTAATCAATATTTTGTTAGTTTTATCTATTAATTTTATAACTAAGAAACCTACAAAATCAAATTTTTTTCATTTACAACAAAAACAACAAGCTAATAAATACTACTTTTTTCTCAAATTGCCATACAATGGATATTTATAAATTATACATATATATATATATATATATATATATAAATGACATTAACTTCATCAATTAAAATAGTATGGTATTAGCTCTTGTAACAAAATAGATCATTAAGGCCATAGACTCTAGCTTATTTCTCTCCTTATCTTGCTTTGATATTGTTTAAATTAATTTCAATCTTAGGCTAGTAGGTGTTCCATATGTTTATCTATGTAAGTAGATTGTGGCTACTATTTTATAAAGCAATTTTATAGAGCATTAGAACCTAATGTAATGATAAGGTTTTTAAAGAATATTTAAGTTTCTAACAAATTATAGCACAAAATTTTCTTATAGATAATTAATTATAGCTATAGTATATAAAATACATAAAAAAATATAACAAAATAAAAGATTTTTTTTTCTTCTAAAATACATAATATAAAAATAATATTTTTATAGAATAGATAAAAGGCCAACTTTATAGGTATCTCTCCTAATCCAACCACTCAATTAGAATATAGAACAATAATCTAAGATAAGTAATTTGGTACATAATTATTTCAATTAATTAGATAAGTATTGTTAAAAGAATGGATAATTCTTATTAGACATAATGTAATATGGACAATTGACATTGCATTATTATTTGATAAGTTGTAGGCACCATATTTTGGTGGTATTACTATTTAGTTGTTGTAGTCTATTAAGCTGTCATGTAGCCTAAGAAGACAAGTGTTAACATGTCAATTGGACCTCTTTGACTAGACTAGTTGTTAGTATATTCATATTAAATAGTCTATATAGTTAGACAATAGACTATAGTATAAGAACTCAAATCCAAAGCTTATTTAATTATAGTTTAGTTAACTTATATTCTTATTGGTTGAATAGTGAGTATCTTGTATTTACATATTTCTACTTATATTTTTAAGTAATACAATTCTTGATTGATTTATCACATGATAATAAAATTGGATGCTCTAAATTTTTCTTTCAATGGGTTGAGTAATTTGTGAGGATTTTTTTACATTGATTTAACCTATTGATCAATTTTGAGAAAGATTAATTTTTTATACAAAAAGATTGAGAAGTAAAAACGATTTAGAGTAACACGTTGGAGGAGCAAGTTGATAGAGACACATGTTACAAGAATAATAAATAATGTTACAAACGTTGTTATATTCCATATTGTCATGTTGCACTTGGACTACCATGTAAAAATATTATACATATATATTTAATATATAATTTATTATGCAATTGAATACATATTATATGAACCTTACTAAAAAATAGATTAAAAAAGAGTTTTTAGTATAAAAAAGAATATTTGGACCATCTATGTAGATGAATGGAATTGGATGATAGAAATCTCTATTCCTATTGGCCAAAAGTCATGCCAAATAGACTTCAAGGAGATTATTCAAGACCTTATTAGAGATTAGGGTTTTTCTTTTAAGGAATTTAAACATCAAAGATTAGAATCAAAAAGTTCAGATTTTTGGTTATGATTTTAATACAAAAATTGAATGATTTGGAATTTTTATAAAGAAGATGTAGGCGCTCAAAGTTAAGGTATTGAATTTGTACCTATTGTCATTCTTTGGGATATAACTCTTGCATAGAGAAAGAAATAAAGGATTAATAATTGAGGTTGGAAAAAATACTTTCTTAATTATATTTTTTACATATGACTCAATAAATTCAAAGCTAGGATGAAAGAGATATTGAGAGTTGAAGTCAATGCTTACAACCTAAGGACAGTAAGTAACCATGTTTTAAACACCTGCTAGGATTTTTAAGATATCAAATGATCAGAAGTGAATCTACAGTTGAATTTTTTTTATAGTGAAGTTTAAGAGTATAACCTATGCTTTGGAGAAAATTGATAAAAATTAAATAGCTAGATCAAGAATTATTGGATTCTAAAGTTTAGAAAGAAATTAATTTTTTACGAGTGAATAAGCTATTAAAAGATTTTGTTGCAATTTGAATATATTGTACAAATTAAAGTTACTTTTTTTAAATAAATAAGACTTTTTGAAGGTAAAAAAATAGATATATGGAGCTATAATAAAATTATAATATCAAGATGAGGTTTCAAAAGGAGATTAAAGATTTTTTTTTAAAGTTATTGAGAATCTAACTTATCAATAATTAGTTAGTTATGATTTTATATAGAAAGAGGTATTAAGAAATTTTTTATATACCAATTAAAAACTTTATGTATAAACCTACTTAAATCTAAGAGATTTTTATTAATATAATATTTTTTATAATACTAAAGTATTATTTGTTAATTTTATTAAGGATAAATTATTTATTAAAATCTTTCCAATAAGATATAAATAAATTCTCTACAGCTAGGTATCTAGTGTATTTTCAGATCAAAGATTATCCTACACAACAAAGTTGTCTTGTTTGAAAATATACTTGGCATCTAATTATAAGAAGCAAACATATATTTTATAACTAAATAAGAGTCATAGTAGATTTTGACTAATAAAGAATAATATAATATAATTCTAATTTAAAATATTTAATGTTAATATAAAGTACTCAAAAATATTCTTTTTAATAACCTCAAGTATATACAAATAATAATTTTTATTTACTTTCATCCATTTACAACTTCAAATTTTTGTACAATCTTAACTCTAGTCAGTGAGCTTTAATAAGCTTTAACTTTTAATATAATTGTTTAATTAGTGTGAAATTTTTCATAGTAATACCACTATAAATTTTTTATATGTTTAAAAAAATTTATACTAATCCAACTTACAAATTATTAAAAAATACCAAGAATCCACTGATGTCTCTTGAATACTAATTTGAAAGTTGATAGAAAAGTTCTAGTAGCGACTTTTCCTTTTTCAACCATTAACTTCCATTCAAAATTGGTTTATAGCTTAATCTTCAAGTCTTCTAATTTTATACCAAATTTCACTGCTTTTCAATTAATAGATTTTAAAATATTACAAAAAATCCTAATCAATCCCAAATTACCAACTTTTGATATCTCCTTATATATATGATCAGATATCTCTTATTTTCACCATCACAATCATATAAATTTTTACACACTCACAAATTTTTAATTTTAGATATTGCACAAATTATATAAATTAGTTAAGAATGCTAATCTTAAATTTATTGCATAAATTCTAGATTGCCAATATAAACCTTGACTTTGAATAGCCTTCTCAAGATTATTCCAAAAACTAATTGAAATCAATCTTACGCTTTTGGAATAAGCTTGAAATTTGCTCTCTAATCCTACTTGTCAATATTGTATTGTGATTTGATTACTATGTGAAAATAATATATATATATATATATATATATATATATATTTATAATTTATTATATAACTAAGTGAAAGCCATATCTATGGATTTTTATTGGTTACATAATGTTGTTAGATTATTATTACTTTGAAAAGAATCTATTTCAAATAACTACTAATGATATTTGTATATTTTTTTATTTTTTTATTTTATTTTATTTTTCAAATAATTGCTAAGGTCGAATTTATACAGATAATAACTTTTATATATTTTGAATCACCTTTGTAAGACATTAGTGACCCTTAAAATCTTATTTTATTTCTTTTATTTGGCGTTTAGGACACATATTATATAAATCTTATTAAAAAAGGAATTGAAAAAGAATTTTAATATCAAAAAGAATAATTAGGCCATCTAAGTAGATGAATGGAGATGGATGATAGAAACTTCTATTCTTATTGACTAAAAGTCATGCCCAATGGACTTCAAGGAGGTTATTTGAGGTCTTATTATGAATTATAAATACTTTTTTGGAATCATTCAAATATCAAAGGTTAGAATTAGCAAGTTTATATTTTTGGCTATGATCTTGGTATAAAAAATAAGTGATTTGGAGTTTTTGTAAAAGAAATATAGGTGCTCAAAGTCAAGGTGCTGATTTTATATCTATTGTCACTCTTTGAGGCATATTGCACGCTATCGTATGTTGTGAAGTCTTGCTCGAGAATGCTCCAAGCACTTGATTATAGAAGATAAAAAGAAATACCAATAACTAGTCGTAACCTTTCTAATCAATTTCTAAATAAATCTTAATCAAATCCTAACTAAATCCTAACCAAATCCTAATCAAATCCTAATCAAATCCTAAACACTCTGATCAAATCCAAACTAAATCTTAACTAAATCCTAAATAATCCTAGTTAAATAATAAATAATCCTAATAAATCCTAGTCATATTCTAATTAAATCCTAATAAAATCTAAACAAATCCTAAACAATCCTCGTCAAATCCTAACTAAATCCTAATCAAATCCTAAACAATCCTAATCAACCCTAGTCAAATCCTAATTAGATCCTAATCAAATCCTAAACAACCTCAATCAACCCTGATAAAATCCTAATTAAATCCTAAATAAAATCCTAATCAAAACCTAACCAACTTATTTCAATCCTAGGATAATTTAGAATCTCAATATCTATTGATTAAATTGTTGATCTTGCTTAAAAATTTATACACATCTTAAAAACTAAGTTGGCACCAAGCACATGAAATTTGAAGAAGATCAAAATTACCAAGAAGAAAATCAATCTTAAAGTTCAATCAAGTGTGGGCCGGCCTCCTTCTCCAATCTTAATGCCAATCATCTAGAGCCAATATCTCTTTTTTACGCCATTCAATTGCTTCCAAATTTCACATAAATATAAAAAATTAAGCCTTCTACGCACATACATACAAATTTCACTCCAATCCAATTAGTAGATTGTTAGAAATCTTAGAAAACCTAAATGACCTTCAATTCCTAATTTCTGAGATCTCAACCCACATAAACTTCAATAATCTTTGATTGAACTATTAGATCAATTTCAAATTTATAATATCCTACAAGCACAACCATATATACCAATGTACAAAATTTCACTTGTAGATCTATAACCAATCTTACAAAATGCTCAAAAATATAAATCCCAATATATTTCACAAAAATCAAAATTATCAAATCAACTGTGACTTTGTAAAGCCCTTACAAAGTTGTTATAAATTTAAATCACTCCAAATCAACTCTTGGATAAGAACCTTTAAGTCTGCTCTTCTATCCAACTTTGTGATCTTCCAAAAGCCCCTTGATCCATTGTAGGCACACAGTTTTGCATCTTAGGGCTTGATTCCAATCCAAGCACATAATCAATCCTCTCTGAGTATCAACTCTAAGATTTTTAAGGTAAAAATTTCTAAAACCTCACCTTAATTCTTCCTTAAAGATGTCCATATTACTTATTTTTCTAATTTATTTTGTTTTATCTTATTTATGGTCCTACAAAGTAAGTAGAAGCCTCTCCTTTAAAAAAGCAACATTAGCCTTTTAATTTTTTTCTACTTTCTTCTCTATTATCTATAATTCTTAGATAATTTGCTCAAATATTTCTATTTGAGCTCCTATATAATATAATTATTCCCTTTCTCTTTTATCTAATGGTTATGTCATTACATGATATCCACCCCCCCTGAACTTGTGCATCCTCTGGCATGCGCCAAAATTTCTTTAATATACTAATATGTGACATTCTCTACCTTGGTCTAATTCTTGATCGTCAATTATTCTCTCTCTTTTGCTTCAATATCCCTCAATATATTTTATTCTTTTTCAAAATGTATACATACTTTTCTTTGTCTGAATAACTTAATTTGCTTGCCTACTATAAGTGTCTTTAATTTTATTCCATCAAGCTCTTGTAAACAGTATGTTCTATTGTCATAGACTTTTATCACAATATATGGTCCAAACCAATGCTTTGAAATTTTTTGTAATGTATTATGTTGATTATCCAAACTATTGTCATAGACTAATATCCAATCACCTTTGTCTATTTTTTTAGGCCGTAATCAACGCATTTTATCAAATCTTTCCTTATTCTTTTTCCTTGCTTCTTTCAATTTTTTAATTGCTACTTCAATATCCTCAGATCTTCTTTCCAATTACTGAATCTGTAATGGTAAAAGATCCTCTCTATTAAAATCATCCTTCTAAGATAATATTCTCCATGTAGGCACTATTTCTTTTATTGGCATAATTGGCTTTTGTCCATATATTAACTCAAAAGGCATATAATTAGTTACCATGCTATGAGTTGTACGATCTGCCCATAATACAAATGGTAGTAGTCTTGGCTATTGTTGTACTTTGCCATTGCATGCTTTTTTTAATGTCTTAATAATAGGTGAATGTCTATACTCACTCTTTCTATTATCTTTTGGATTATATATTATTGTCAAAGAAAGTTTAATTTCCATTCTATTAAAGAATTCTCTTGTTTCTTTTGCATCCAATTCACCTCAATATACATTAATTTTTTCAATACAACTATAGCGACAAAAAATATCTTTTAAAAAGAATTGACATACATTTTTAATGCTCTTTGTTCTTAATGCTTGATCTTCAACTATATTTGATAAATCTTCATATTGTCATGATAGAGAGAATTTGCCTCCAGAAAGCGCTGGGCTTCTAGTTGCAACTAAATACTCAACTAGGATCCAAAATAACAAAACCCTCAAATTTTTATAAAACTCTTTCTTTTAGGGCTATTACACCCAATATATAAGTCTTATTTTACAAAAACATTCAAACTATAATAAAATATTCTAAACCCTCATTCATCCATAGAAGGGAGGGGAATTTTTTTTAAACTTTAATAATCTATAATTCTTAATCTATTCGTTCAAATCCACTCAAAATTTACAAAAAGTATCGATGTGCTCTTAACAAGTAGCACAACAAATTTCAACCATTGATTCTTTGTAGATCTTTAGATATCATAAAAACCCTAACAATAGCTTCAAATCCTTGTTTACAAACATCCATGTACTAAATTCTTCATATCTCACAAACCAAATGTCCAAATGATATGAAACTTTGATGTATAGCTTTTTAGCACAAAGATTTACATTTTTATAAAGTTTTAGACAAAAATTCATCTAGCAATTTAAGATATGGTAAAAGCCATCACTACCAATAAAATGGCCTACTTATTACCTTGGAATTCAATCTACTATCTTTGATTCCTAATATCTCCTTCTTCGAAATTCTAAATGTACTAATTTTTTCATATTAAATGTAGAGCTTAAAATCATCTCTCTAGCAGCACCTTCTGATCTCCAAAAACTTTCATATAACTCCTCAAATCCTCAAAAGAGTGACAATAGGTACTATTTATACACCTTAATTTCAAGCGCCTACTTCTCCCTCATAAAGACTCAAAATCTCTCAATTTTTACACCAAATTTATAGCCCAGAAAACAAGCTTTTTAACTTTAGTCTTTTATTTTTTAAATGACCTTTTTGAAGTCACCAAAACCCTTGTTCTTCTTGCAGGCAGCCTCCTCAAAGCTTATTGATCAATAGGAACGAAGAACTTCACCTCTTATCTTCATTCATCCTCACTTTGTCTTCATCCTTCCAAATAGGCCTTTTAGTAGTTTAATTCCTCTTCTTTGGATATCAATTGTGTCTCAAGACTTTATACTAAATATTTAGGTCCTATATAATTTAAACACTATAACCAAACTAAGTAAAAATCAAAAATAAAGTTTCTTATACCAACACTCTTTAAATTATTTTTCTAACCATTCTAACGCATATTAGAATTTATAGATATAATATATATTTTAACTAGTTTTTATATACTATAAAGAATTATAATATGACAATGTACAAGTACCAAATATTTCATTTGTCCAAGTCCTATAGGCATTGCCACTAAATCCACTACTCACTTAAAATATAATACTAGAAGATAAGTTGGATGTAATTCATCTCTATATCAAATATTAGAATAAACTTAACAAGTCTCACATGATCCTATAAAATCTATTACATCTTTGTATATGCTTTTCTACCAATACCTTTCTTTTATTTTAGTAAAAGTTGTCCAAATTCTTCTATGCCCTATCCACAAACTCTCATGGAATTCTTTAATAATCTTTTATTGAGCTTTTAAACCACATATCATCCATTGTGGTATTTCTCCTCTTTTCTTTGGATGCTTTTATAAATATCCATCATATAAAAAATATCCATAGGCCTTTTTACGGATTTTATTAAATTTTTCATTTGTCCAATCTTCTTGTCACTATAATGTACTTACATACTTTCCAATATCTTTTCATTCACCTTCATATAAATCTCTTGAAAAAAATTCTAGTGGTATATTCAAATATACATATTCTTCCTTTGATAATGCATTAGTATAAAACTTTGTGCTTACATCATCTTCCAAATCAATCATATCTTCTTCATTATAATACCTCGTCCTCGATAACATATTTGCAACTAAATTATCTTTTACTAAAATGTGCTTAAACTCTGGATTCATAGATTTAATATATGCTATTTATCTTAATATAGCAATATCAGGAGTTGAACAATTTGTGATCATATCTAATAAAGATAGATAATCTATTTCTATAACTACTAAAGCTCCTATCAAATACTCTTTTTCATTTTTTATAGCTATTACTATATCTCATATTTCTCTTTTAATTTGTGCATATACTCTTTGTCTAATATTCAAAACCTTTGTTCTAAATCTTATTACATATCTATTCTCTTATTCATCATCTTGTCCAATTGTCCAACCTATTCCAATTAGACTTGCATCAATTGTCAATATCACTCGCCTTCCATATTCATAATCTATTTTTTTCAAAGTTGGAGGTGAAGAAAGAAGTTCCTTCAATTTTTCCATAAATCTTTTCTCTTTTTCTTTCCATTGAAATTTTTTATTCTTTCTTAACAACTTTTATAATAAATTTGCTACATGTGTAAAATGAGGTATTTATATATGATAGAAAATACATGCTCCTAAAAATCTTCTGACTTCCATTATATTTGTACATTCTTTCATCTTTTTAATAATATGTACTTTTTCAATATTTGGCTTACGTCCATAAGAACTACACATATGCCCAACAATAAATATCTCATTTATCGCTAATATAGATTTAGTACTTTATAAGGTCAAATGTACTTCTTTCAATCATGATAAAATCTTTTCACAATCGATAATATGATTTGCAACAAATCTTCTACAACCCTTTTGATCTAATGTTTCATTTTTTTCTTCTTTTGTACATCTTTTAATTGGAACATCATCTAAGAATGGCATAATTTTTTTGGTATAAAGTCTCTCAATACTTTGTTCATTGCATTCATCATATGAGCTATTGAATTAGTAGCCCCTTGAGGCAATGTACACATCCTTATTAAACCAAATGGAGTCTTCATAGTAATTAAATCTCCTCTTTGTAATGCCAGTTGGAATTGATCATATCCTGAGTAAAGATCTTCCATTGAATAGATAGCTCTTCTAGCAAATACTTCTACAAATTCATCCACAATTGGGCTTAAATCCATATTTCTAATAATCACTTTATTTATAGGTTGCATGTCTTGTATAAACCTCATTATTCCATTTTTCTTTGGTACTATAAACCATCGATTAGAATAAGGTACAATAGATGGTTCTAAAATCCCCATTTTAATCTTTTTTTTTAATAAATTTACTAATTTGGATAAATGTGCTTTTGGCATTGGAATTGGCCGCAAATTCCATGGTTCATGAGGAATAATAAAAATAACCATAGGTGCTACAATACTTAGATCAACACATCTGATTTCATATGCTTCAAATACAAAAGCCTTTCCATGTTGTAAAAGCATTTTTTTAAAACATTCTTCTTCACATTTTGTCAAAAATCCATCACATCCAATCTTTAATCCATCTAATGTAGCATCTGTAAATTCCTTATCTTCCTAGGATCCCTTAAATTTGGTTGTGTAGATGCTTCTTTCATCTTTTCTTCACAATTCAATGGTAATGGCAAAGCCACTAGTTTAATCTTTTTCTCTATTGATTTATATTTAGTCTCAACATATACCTCTTTGAGACTTAAGATTTTTATAAATTTTTGAATTTCATTATAATATTTTTTTGAACATACATTAATAATTCTATTCTCTCCTTGTAATCTATATTGCAACAAATAATTTAATTCTCCTATAATATCTATAAATCCAATTTCTTCAAATGTTCTTGTCTTTAATTTGTCTTTAATTAATTCTCCATTTTTTTAAAAAATATGCTCCAAATTTTTAAAATAATATTTTTCTATCTTTTTGATTTTATCAATAGTCTTAAAAGACAATACATAATCTTGTTTCAATCTAATAAGTCCAATAGATAATATTTTTTCTTTTAAACTAAGCGAGAGCATTTTTTTCTCTAACCAATTACAATCCCGCTTTATAATGGTGCATGGTAAAAATCCTCAAGGTCTTCAAAATTCTCATTTGATAATGGCTTTTCTCTTAACTTATCACAATTTCTTTCATGATTAACACAAACAATCAAAAATAAAACTGCTCTCATTCTATCTTAGCTTCTTATCCTTGCATAGGCTGAACCATCATCCATTATCTTTGTCTCCATTCGTATAGTGATAATATATGGTTGTCCCAATATAATAGGATATATAGACATCTCTTGTACAAAGAAATATTGTTCATACATAATGTCTTCTATTATCACCTTGATATTTGGACAAACTCTGTATAAATCTCCCTTTGAATTATTTGCAGATCTTATCATCCACCTATATTCAGTATCAATAGGCCATTTTTTCTTTTTATATAGTTCTTTTGATATCAAATTGATCTCAGAACCATGATCAATTAATGCCACATTTGGTTCTTCTAAATCTCCTGATTTTATTAAATTTTTTATAATAGCTCTTACCCAATGGTTTTGAGAATAGTGACTAGATGGTTGAATCCCATTTCCTTCTTTTGTAAGTCCAACTTGTGAAATATCTCTTAAAACTTATATTTCATCTTCTTCATCTACACTATTTTTCATTGCCATTTTTTTTTTATTGTATCAATAATAACTTTATGAAATTCATGTTTTGTAATTCCTAAAATTTCATCAATTGTAAATTCAACCTTTCTCCCTAAAATCAGTTCTTTTAATATCTTCTTCAAATTTGTAGCAGCTCAATATCTGATTGTAATTTGTAGGCAGGAGTCTTTTTTTTTTTCTTTTAGAATTTCCTTTTCTTTTATAGAAACATTCTCTACTTCTTTCTTATGCATAGGATTTTTTTGTTGTCTTGTTTTATCTCCTCTTGTGGTCCTTTTTGATGGCCATTCATTATTTTCATCTCTTCTTTGTTTTTCTTCTATTAATGCTTCATATTGACTTCTTGCAATATGAACATGCACTGATAATCTATCTATTAGATCATTCCACCTAATAATTTATCAAATATTATTACCAACACGTTTTAAATCATTTGTAATAGATTTTTTCTTTTTAGCATAATTCATTGTACTTATCTACAAAGAAAAAGATTCTCTTAGAAGTTTAAGATTTATACTTAAATATTTGCTTTGATTTGCTTCCGCCCAATATGTTGATGCTTCCTTATTTGAGATTCTATACATTTTAAAAGCATCTTTTGCAAATACCTTCATTTTTCCTTTATCAAAATTTGTTTCTAATTTTTTTCCACTTTTTTTTGAATGTATCATACCATCTTTAAAAAAAACAACTCCTTTGCATAGCACCTCTAAAAATTCTTCACACTCCCTTCTTGAATGTTCTATGCTATCACACCACATGCACCTATATACTATACCTTCCATTGGTCCTGAATTTTGTCTTGTTGATACTTTTGATGATTGACCCTTCTTTTCCAATTTTATAAATTTTATTTGTAAATCTCTCATTCCACATATGATCTCATCTATATTCATTTCTCCTTTCTTTGATGTAGATATTGAAGATTGAATCATAGATGTAGGATGGTTGGTAGGCAATTTTACCTTAGATATTTGCAATGATCTTTGAATACCCACCCTATTCTTTCTTCTTTCTCTTTTTGCAAGGAATCCTATTGCCTCTTCTACTTCTTTCCAATTTGATATCAATTCTTCTTCCTCTTTTTTATCTTTAAGTAATATTTCTAATTTTTCTTGCAACTCTCCATCAACCCATTGAAGAATTTTTTTTACTTTACTTAGATCCAATAGTTGCCTCTCCTTCTTTGATAAATAAGAATATTATCTTTCAAATTTTTTAAATAATTTTATTGCTTGAAGATCCTTCTTAGGCCTTTCAATCCATTAAAAAAATGACTTCTTTGTAATCCGATCATTGTCTTTTAGAAAATATTCATCCCTCAATATTTGAGAAAATTTCTCCCATGAACCTCTACCATGTCCTATAATAGATTTTACATGATTCCTTATCTCTGGTGTAATAGCCAATTTGAATAATTGAACCATTTCTTTTTCAGAAACATGCTTCAATTCTATTTTTTTCACATAATATCTTAAATATCTTGTGATATCATTCCCTTCAAATTGATCAAATTTGTCCACAATCCCCTGTAATGCTGTGTTTGCTATACCTTCTTTGCGATCTTTAATTTGTTGTTGTTGCATAAATAAAGCAAATGCTTCAAACATGCTTATACAGTGAGGATCAAAATACATGTCTTGTCCTCCACTAGTACTTCTGCTTGTAGCTCCACTTGAAATACCACAGATAGCTCCTCCTTCCATTTCCTTGCCTTCCTTCTCCATAATTCAAATAGATCAAAAAAATCCAATTACCTTCCACCTTAAGCTTTTCACGTCGAGTTCACCAAATATGTCGTATATTGTGAAGTCTTACTCGAATGCTCTGGGCACTTGATTATAGAAGATAAAAGGAAATAACAATAATTAGTCCTAACTTCTCTAATCAATCTCTAAACAAACCTTAACCAAATCTTAACTAAATTCTAACCAAATCCTAACTAAACTCTAATCAAATCCTAAACACTCTCATCAAATCCAAACTAAATCCTAATCAATCCTAATTAAGCTGTAAATAATCCTAATCAACCCTGGTCAAATCCTAAGTATATCCTAATCAATCCTAATTAAACCTTAAATAATCCTAATCAATCCTGGTTAAATCCTAATTAAATCTTAATTAAATCTAAATAAATCCTAAATAATCTTGATCAAATCTTAATTAAATCTTAACCAAATCTTAAATAATCCTAGTTAACCTAGGTCAAATCCTAATAAAATCTTAACCAAATCCTAAATATATCTTAAATAAATCTTAAATGAATCCTAAAAAAATCTTAATCAAATTCTAATAATCTTAATCAAAACTTAAACAAATCTTAATTAAATTCTAAATAAATCCAAATCAAATTCTAAAATCAAATCTTAAATCAAATCTTAGACAAATCTTGATCAAATCTTAAGTGAAATCCTACTAAAATCCTAACCAAATCCTAAATAAAATCCTAATCAAAACCTAACCAACTTATTTCAATCCTAGGATAATTTAGAATCTCAATATCTATTGATTAAATTGTTGATCTTGCTTAAAAATTTATACACATCTTAAAAGCTAAGTTGGCACCAAGCACATGAAATTTGAAGAAGATCAAAATTACCAAGAAGAAAATCAATCTTAAAGTTCAATCAAGTGTGGGCCGGCCTCCTTCTCCAATCTTAATGTCAATCATCTAGAGCCAATATCTCTTTTTTACGCCATTCAATTGCTTCCAAATTTCACATAAATATAAAAAATTAAGCCTTCTACGCACATACATACAAATTTCACTCCAATCCAATTAGTAGATTGTTAGAAATCTTAGAAAACCTAAATGACCTTCAATTCCTAATTTCTGAGATCTCAACCCACATAAACTTCAATAATCTTTGATTGAACTATTAGATCAATTTCAAATTTATAATATCCTACAAGCACAACCATATATACCAATGTACAAAATTTCACTTGTAGATCTATAACCAATCTTACAAAATGCTCAAAAATATAAATCCCGATATATTTCACAAAAATCAAAATTATCAAATCAACTGTGACTTTGCAAAGCCCTTACAAAGTTGTTATAAATTTAAATCACTCCAAATCAACTCTTGGATAAGAACCTTTAAGTCTGCTCTTCTATCCAACTTTGTGATCTTCCAAAAGCCCCTTGATCCATTGTAGGCACACAATTTTGCATCTTAAGGCTTGATTCCAATCCAAGCACATAATCAATCCTCTCTGAGTATCAACTCTAAGATTTTTAAGGTAAAAATTTCTAAAACCTCACCTTAATTCTTCCTTAAAGATGTCCATATTACTTATTTTTCTAATTTATTTTGTTTTATCTTATTTATGGTCCTACAAAGTAAGTAGAAGCCTCTCCTTTAAAAAAGCAACATTAGCCTTTTAATTTTTTTCTACTTTCTTCTCTATTATCTATAATTCTTAGATAATTTGCTCAAATGTTTCTATTTGAGCTCCTATATATTATAATTATTCCCTTTCTCTTTCACCTAATGGCCGTATTACTATATAACAATGCGTACAAAAAATAATAAAAGATTGGCTATTAGAATTGTAGAGATCACTTTTTTAGCTATATTTTTTATATATGACTTAATAAATTTTAATTTGCAATAAAGAAGATATTGGAAGTTGAAGTCAATACTTTCAATCTAAGGATAGTAAGTGATTTTTTTAATTAGTAGTTATTTTTTGAACTATATCTTAAGCAATTTGATAAGGTTTTAGGTCAAAATTTTTAGAAATGTATATTTTTATGTTTTAAAGCTACATACAAATTTTTGTAGTATTTGGATTCTGAATTTTTGAGATATGAAGAAAATAGTGCTTATATGACTATGAACTAAGATTTTAAGCACCTACTAGGATTTTTGAGATTTTAAATAATTGAAAATAAATCTATAATTGATTTTGCTTGTGATAAAGTTCAAGGATATAAGCTAAATTTTTAAATAATTTAACAAAAATTAAATAACTAAATCAAGAGATATTTAATTCTAAAATTTAAAAAGAAATCAATCTTTGATAGATGAAAAAGATTTTGAAGGGTTTTATTATATTTTGAGTATTTTATACAAATTAAAGGTATTTTTTGAGAGCCAAGACTTTATAGAGGTGAAAAGATGGATATATAGAACTACAATTTTATTTTTGATATAAAAATAAAATTTAAAAAAGAAATTATGGATTTTCTTTGAAACTATTAAAAATCTAACTTACTAAAAGTTAATAAGTTATGATTTGGCTTAAAAAAGGGTATTAAAGATTTTTTAGATATTATAAAAAAAATCTTATATATAAATCTATTTAAAAATAAAAGATTCTTTTTAATATAATTTTTTTAATCTTTTTGTGTTTATTTATTATTCTTATTAAAGACAAATCTTTTATTAGAGCCTAGCTAATAAATTACATGTAAATTCTCTATAGATAGGTGCTTAATTTATCCTTAGATTAAAAATCACGCTATATGACACCAACCTCTAATTGCCCCCTTACCTTGCTTTAGGCAACCATTTTAGTAGCTAGTGTCAAGGACAAGGACATGAATCATAAAAGAACAAAATATACTCTCATATTATTCAAAATTACTCAAAGATGGTATAGTATTATAACTAAAATGGCTATTGCCAAAGACAAGAAGATTAAAGACTCTTGAAACAAGATTAGGAACAAAAAAGGCATTGATAAGAATGAAGAAGGCTTCACTCTTGTTTCTATATATATTATTTATTTAAAAACTACATATCAGTATTTTATAGGACCTCCAACACGTATTCAGCTTGTAAGACAAATGTCAAACTTCTAAGACAAGTTTTTATCATGGACATAAGATTTATTCCAGTAATTATCTAATTAATATATATTAATAGAAGTAGATAAAATAAATTAATTTGATAATATTTTATAGAAAAGCTTCTTAGAAGCTTTATAAAAGGCGGAATCATCTTTATATATGTTTATAGGTGATTGATAGGTTAGAAACTTGGCCAACAAGCTAGCCATGTGTCGTACATGTTGGTAGCTTGTAGAACAAGCTAAATATGTGGCACACATGCAGCAAACTTGTCTTATAAGTTTGACATGTGTTTTACAAATTAGACACATGTTGGAGGTCCTATAGAATGTTACTACGTAGATTTTAGATAAATAGTATATATAGAGACAAGAGTGAAGCCTTCTTCACTCTTGTGAATTCTTTTCTTGCTTCTAGTCTAATTCAAGAGTTTCATGTGTTTTCTAGTCTTTGACAATAGCCATTTCAATTTCTTCTTGAATATACATATTTCTTTATTTCTATCTTGTTATTTTCCTTTGACATAGTTTTTATTAACTTATGCATCTATTTTAGTTTGTGTCCGTGATAAATTGACAAGAGTAAAGATTATAATATCAGAGCTTTGTCTTTTCTTGATTAAGAGTGGATTACTCCTTTTTCTTGATAAGATATAAGTATATTAGAAGTTGTGGATTACCTACTTCTAAACTAATATTGTTCTTAGAATTTTTTTTTTTTTGTTCTTTGAACATTTTATTTTGTAATGAGAATAGACAATTTTTTCCCTTTCTATTGTGATATCATGGCAGAGCTTGCTGAAATGAAGAGTGCAATGACACAAATACAAGAACAAATAACAGAATTAATGCTTGTAATGCATTAATTCAATGTACCACCACAAGGAGCAACAAGATTAGCAAGAAGTGAAGATATTGAGATGATTCGAGTTCCTTCGAGCCATACCACTTCACCTATAATTGAACACCATTCAAGCATCAAAGAACCAAAAATTAGTTTGCTAGAGAAGTTTGATGGCACCAGATCTAAGTTTCAAGGATTCATCAATCAAGTACAACTAGCGATTGAATTTCAATCTCAAAGCTATCCAACCTAAGGGTCACAAGTCAAATTTATTGGAATACTAGTGTCAAATTCTGCTTTATCATGGTTTTTATCATTTTTGAATGACGTGATCTAATATTATATAATTTGGAGATATTTTTAGTAAAATTTTGATCTATGTATGGAGAACATGATGCAATTCGTGTCACAACCAACAAAATTTGTATCTTATGATAAGGCAATCGATCAGTGACTTCATATGCTTTATAATTTTGACAATTGGTAATTAACACCAAGTGGGATGATGGTGCACTTATTAGCCAATTTTTCTATGGATTATTATATGAAATAAAAAAATTAATGTTCAATTTATTCAATTCTCAATTATTGAATCAAATAATTGATTTTGTTGTAAAGTATGACAATCGACTTTTTGAATTTTGATCATAGAATTGTACAAGAAAACCTCAACGATACTATAATATAATGGCAACATCAACGTCTTCTCAATATGTATATTCAAAAGTTGAAGGTATGCAAATTGAAGCGATACGTTTTAAATGACTTATTGAACAAGAAAAGACTCATCGTCATCAAGAAGGATTATATTTATATTGTAGAGAAGCTAAGCACACTGCTCCATATTATTTAAAGAAATGACACAACCACAAAATGAGGAGTATGGCTGTCAAAGAAGACAATATGTCGGAAAATAAGTTTGTCCAGCTACAATAGGGACTGTATAGCTAGAATCTTGTACAACTCCTAGTAAAGGTCCTATCCTCTCTTGAAAATCCTTTCTTTTTTTTGTAATAGATATCTATTTGGAATCTAAAAATCACAAAGCCTTTATTTTATTAGATTCAAAAGCCTCAGCGTGTTTTTTAAATAAAAAATTTGTTAAAAGTTATAGAATACCTTCAGTACAAAAAACTAAACCCGTGTATGTAGAAGTCATAGATGGTTGCTTGTTATCTTTTAGAAATGTTACTCATGAAATCCTTCTTATAAATATAACAATAGATGGTCATTTTAGTTGTATAATCTTTAATATAATTAAATCTCTATCTAATCCAATCATTTTAGGTTTATTATGGCTAAAAAAATATAATCCTTGAATATATTGGATTTCTCGTAGACTTCACTTTTCTCCAAGCATTAATAAGAGTCTCGTAAATCTAGTAACAAATCGTAAGCTTAATATAATAAAATTCGTACTTATAGGAGAAAAAAGTTTTATAAATGAAGCAAAAGAAGGATCATCTTTTGCTATTTATGCTATATCCATTTTTGATGGTGGAAAGACTTCAAGTGGCATTTCAAGCCAATATCAAGATTATCAAGATATTTTTGAGAAATAGAATGCAAACATTCTTCTAGAGCATCATCCATATGATTGCTCAATTGATCTCAAAGACAAAACTCGGCCTTCATTTGGATCGATCTATAGTCTATCTCAAAATGAATTGGCTGAACTCAAATAATATATTGATGAGAACTTGGCCAAAAATTTCATATACCATTCAAAATTTCTAGCATGAGCTTCTATCTTGTTTATAAAGAAAAAAGTTGGATCATTACATATGTGTGTAGATTCAATAAAATTACCATTAAAAATAGATATCCTCTATCTTTGATATCTGGACTTCTTGATCAAGTGAATTAAGTTAAGATTTATATAAAAATAGATCTAAGAGGAGCATATAATTTAGTGCATATTAAAAAAGGTGATGAATGAAAGACTGCATTTTGAATAAGGTATAGATATTTTGAATACAATGTCATGCCTTTTGGACTTACAAATGCACCTACATTTTTTCAACATCTTATGAATGATATATTTTGTGAGTTTCTTGATTATTTTATTGTCTATTATTTAGACAACATTTTGATCTACTCTAAGAACATAGAAAAATATGAACTTCATGTTCGTCGTGTATTACAAAAACTTAGAAATGCAGGATTATATGTCAAGATGAAAAAATATATATTTTACACTACTCAAGTTTTGTCAAGATTTGAATTTATTATCACCTATCAAGCTTGTCAAGATTTGAATTTATTATCACCTATCAGATAGAAAAACAAGAAGGTCTGTCTAATCTCCTTTCTAGATATTCTTATCTTATACTAAAAGAACGAGGTTTGGCTTTTCATCAACAAAGAACAATCCTCTTGAAGCTAGAGTAATTTCATCTTCAAGCAATGAAATCAATATTGATTGTTGATTCAACTTTTGTCAAATAAATTCAATCAAGTATATCTTCAGATCCTCTTGTCTATGAAATTAAGAATAATTCATCTAAGTCTCATGATACTTCTAAGTTTGAGTTCAAAAATGATCTATTCTATTTTGAACTACATATTCTAAAATACATAGTACAATTACGTGCTTTGGAAGCTTGTCACAACCTCCCTGCGGTAGGATATTTTTAATATAACAAGATTTTGGAGCTAATATCAAAAGATTTTTAATGGCCTCAAATATGAAAGGCTCTTAAAGAGTTTGTATAGTCATGTGACGTGTGTTTAAGATCAAAAATTCCTTATCACCAACCTTACGGACTTCTCTAACCATTACCTGTATCAAAACAACCTTGGTCTTCTGTTTCTATAGATTTTATCACGGATCTTCCAAAGTCAAGTTCATATGATTCTATATTCGTGATTATAGATTATTTTACCAAGATGGTATATTTTGTATTGTGTACAAAATCTATTACACGTTGTCGTGTTGTGGTTTGGCTACTATGTGAAAAAATTATACATATATATTTAATGTATAATTTACTGCTTTGCTAAATAAAAGTTATATCATTAGATTTTATTGGTTATAGGATATGATTAGGTTGCTAGTTTAGAAAGGATATATTAAAAGGATTATTATTAAGATTTATACAACCTTATTTTTCTTTTAGTAGTGACTTTTGAAGTTAATTTTATATTGGTAGTAACTTGTATATATCTTAAGTCACCTATGTTAGACATTGGTGATCCTTAAGATCTTATTTACTTCTTTTATTTGGTGCTTAAAGCACCAAGTATGTAAATCTTATAAGAAGAAGGATTAGAAAAGGGTTTTTAGTGTAAAAAGGGTAGTTTGGCCATCCATGTGGATGAATAGAGGTGGATGATAGAAATCTCTATTCTAATTGGCCAAAAATCATGCCCAATGGGCTTCAAGGAGGCTGCCCGAGGGTTTATTAGGAGTTAGGGTTTTTTTTTCGAGAGGAGTCAAACATCAGAGGCTAGGATCATAAGGTTTAGGTTTTTGGATCTGGTTTAGGTGCAAATTTTGTGTGATTTGCACTTTTTATGAAGAAGTTATAGGCGCCCAAAGTTAAGGTGTTGATTTTGGACCTACTGTCACTCTTTTGGGTATAACTCGCGCATACAAAGAGCAATTGAGGATCGGCGACTAGGGTTGAAGAGAGCACTTTTACAGCTACAATTTGTATGTACAGCTTGATAAAATCCAAGCTAGGGTGAAGGAGATATTGGGAGTTGAAGTCAATGCTTACAAACTTAAGGGAAGTAAGTGACCCGCTTACATAGTGATTACATTTTGAGCTATATCTTAGATAATTTGAAAGATTTTTGGCTCAAAAATTTCAAGAGTGTATATACTTATGTCTCAAGACTATGTGCAAAATATTTGTGGCATTAGAATTTTGGGTTTGTGAGATATAAGGAAAATAGTGCTCGGGTGTCTTTGAGCTAGGGTTTTAAGCACTTGCTAGGGATTTTGAAATATCAGACGATCGGAAATGAATTTGCGGTTGATTCTTTCTTGTGATGAAACTCCAGAGAATCACCTACACTTTGAACTAAATTTTATAGAAACTGAATGGTTGGATCAAGAGTTATTGGATTCTAAAGTTTAGCAAGAAATAGGTCCTTGCGGGTGAATAAAGTTTTGAAGGGTTTTTGTGGAAGTTTGAACCTTTTTTGTACAAACTTACTTGAATACAAGAGGGTTTATATATATAACTTCTCTTTTGTGAGATTTTTGAATTATTTTTTCTTTTTATTGAAGACAAACGACCTGTTGGATTTTGCCATCAAATTTCAAATAAACCTTCCACAGCTAGGTACCTAGTGTATTCCCAGATAGAAGGCCACGTCATACGACAATGTGAAGAAACAACTAAACTCTTTCTTGATAATATCTATTGCTATCATAGATTATTAAAGTATATTATATCAGATAGATGAATATAATTTATATCAAGATTTTAGAGGACTCTTTTCAAAATATTGAAGGTTAATATAAAACTATCTATAGCTTTTTTTTCTCAAATTGATGGATAAACAAAACGAGTAAATCAAATTTTGGAGCAATATTTGAGATATATCGTCAATTATCATCAAGATGAGTAAATAATTCTTTTGCCATTGGAAAAATTTGCTTATAATAATTTGATATATTCGTCTATTCAATAAATTCCATTCTTGGCAAATTATGGCTATCATCTATGATTTGATACTTTTGACTTTTCAAAAGTTGATAATCCTACGGCAAAAGATTTGGCGAATTGATTGTCAGAGCTACATGTAACAATGAAGGCACAATTAAAGAAAATTCAAGAAGGACAAAAAATCAATGCAAATGTCTATCACAAGGAACAATCTCAATTCCACGTGCGCGATAAGGTATAATTACTTTGTCATAATATCAAGACTATTCATCCTTGCGATAAGCTAGATTATCATAGGTTTAGATATTTTCTAATTTTTAGATAAATCAATCTAGTTGCTTATCGATTATACCTACCAAAATCTATGAAGATCCATCTTGTATTCCACATGTTACTATACGAGCCATACAAGATAATGGATATACAAGGAAGAAGATAAATGCCATTGCCTCCTATAGGAGTGGATAACAATGAAAAATTCAAGATAGAAGAGATTTTAAAATCAAGGCAGTGCCAAAATTGATTGGAATATCTTGTACATTGACGTGGATACAATATTAGTGAATGTACATAGGAGCCATCTAGGAATCTAGTAAATACATCAGCAAAAATTAATGCGTTTCATCAATGACATCCATCAAAATCAAGATAAAGAGTCAAGAAAATCTTTGCTATTAGGCAAAGAAGGTTCTATAGAGGTTTCACTCTATCTTGTATTATTGTTTGTTATTTCCTTGAATTTGTTTGTACTAAAGAAATAGAAGGTCAACAATCAGCGAATTCAGCTCAAGAACCATCATTTGCTGACTTATTAGATGAGACATTATGATTATCACAACCTTCAAGACAATGGAATTGAGATGAAGACCCTCAAGAATGACATGTTTTTTTTCGGATTGATGGTGAAATACAATATATTTGATATCATGACCTTGAAAGAGACTCTTAATATTTGATGATACTTTCAGAGGTAGGAACTACTCTTGATGGTATTTCAAATGTTTTCTTTAAAAAAGGTTATGAAAGCCTCACCAATGATCAAATAATAAGGTGGTCCTCTCGCCTTGATATGAGATACTATTGATGGCTGAAAGGACCTATCAACTACCTTCAAAAGAAACAAAGATCAAATTATGTGACAAGCATAATTCAATGTATCCTAGACTTCTTCAATATGTAATCACCGCTTATCGTAGAACTCATCTTTAGAAAGGGGGATAATATCACAGACATAAGATTTATTTCAATAATTATCTAATTAATATAGATTGATAGAAGTAGGTAAAATAAATTAATTTGATAATATTTTATAGACAAGCTTTCTAAAAACTTCATAAAATGTAGAATCACCTTTATATATATTTATAAATAATTGGTAGATTAGAAACTTGGCCAACAAATTAGCCATGTGTCACACATATTGATAGCTTGTAGAATAAGCTAAATATGTGGCACACATGTAGGAAACTTGTCTTATAAGTTTGACATGTATCTTACAAATTAGACACGTGTTGGAGGTCCTATAGAACGCTGTCATGTAGTTCTTAGATAAATAGTATATATAGAGACAAGAGCGAAGCCTTCTTTACTCTTGTCAACTCCTTTCTTGTTTCTAGTCTAATTTAAAAGATTCATGTATTTTTTAATCTAATTCAAGAATTTCATATATTTTCTAATCTTTGGCAATAGCCATTCCAATTTCTTCTTCAATGTACATACTTCTTTATTTCTATCTTGTTATTTTCCTTTGACATACTTTTTACTAACTTATGTATTTATTTTAGTTTGTATCTATCAAAGATGCAAGTTAGCAGGTTAGCAAAGAATTAAGGAGAAGAAATCAGAACCAGAATAACTTCAAGAACAAAGAACTCGATGGACAAGAACTAGAACTAAATCAAGAATAAGAAACTAGATTAATATCAAGAACAAGGAAACACTCTGGATTACTCCAAGACTTGTGTTGGCAAGACTGAGGTGCTTCTCAATCTTGCCTCTTATTTATACTATGAGGCCTTATGTCCTATTGGACCTTCTAAGAATATCTTAGAATATTCTAGAAGCTTGAGAAAGATTTTGAAAGACTCTAAAAAATCTACGGGGGATCTTAGAAGGTTGAAGAAGATTCTAGAGGGTCCTAAGAGTATCTTAGAATATTCTAAAAGTTTGAAGAAGATTCTGGAAGACTCTAAAAAGTTTACGGGAGGTCTTGGAAGGTTGAGAAAGATTCTAGAAGGTTCCAAAAGATTCTAAAAGATTCTCAAAAGCTATAGAAGGTTCTAAAAGACTACCAAAAGTTCTAATAGTGGCATCATCTTCTCTTCTAGCGACGAGTTTCACGAGGAGCCGAAGCAATTTGATAATCAAATCATATGCGTAAAAATTCTAGAATTTGTCGGAGTAGAGAAGCAATATATTCCATCTTTTGTGCATTGATTATCGGTTCAACAAGGCCCTTGAGATGGCGTTGATGACCTCCAGATATAACCTCTGTTAGACCAACATCCCATCCAAGAATTTATTCTTCGTTGCAACTTTTAAAACCTCCTCCGAATATAATTTCTGGTCCACCTAGAATCACCCTTTCAACTTCGAGGAGTATTATCAAAGCTCAAGCATTTGAATCAAGATTTCTGTGATGAGGCCGTATCTCCAAAGACTCCAAGCGAGGCCTTACTTGACGTTGGGATACTCCTTCTTCATTTTGTCCATGTTCTTCAAACCTAGCAAATTATAAAAGTTGCAATGATTTCCCAGCCGCTTGTATGCCAAAAGAGTCTTTCGACTCTTGTTCTTGCAATTCCCTTGAAACACAAAGATTTGACATGATAATTAATAAGCTTCTAGCAAGATCTATTCTATCTTAGGAAAATACAAGTGCATGTCTTGGCGTGGCTCTCCCCTTTTTATATTGGTCTTTTATTGTTGATAGGAAGCGTCATTTAGAAACCAAGAGATGTTATTGTCGACAAAATCTTCAATGACCATTGAATCTAGATTTTTTAGGATATTGTTGATGGAATTGGCAAACCTTCTTAAGTGCATTCTTAAGGTTATGTGAGGGTTCACATATTCTTTCGCTAACTCCATAGCCCTTTCAATGGATGAAGTATTTTAATCATCCATATCTTATACGTGAATCCAATATTTCATCCAGCTCGTATTCAATCTCTTGATTGACTTCAACTGGAGCAGGTGGTGGAATAGTTCTTTCAGCAATATTTGATTTATAATAGGTTTTTAAAAGCGAGACATAAAAGACTGGATGAATGTGCATGCTACTTGGTAGTTCAAGATAAAAACTTACTGGATTTATTGGATTTGGTGTAGAATTGTAAAAGGTCTAAGTCTTTGATAGTCTAATTTTCGTGATGGTCAATTTGTTTGTATATTTTGTCGAAGTAATCAGACACGATCTCCTACTTTGAAATTTGGTTGGTTCTTGTGATGAATGTCTGCATAGTCTTTATATCGATCTTGGGCTATTTGTAATTGGAATTTCACTTCTTCATAGATGGTTTTGAAATAAGTAGTTTGATTCTCTGCAGCAGGGCTTTCCACATCTTCAATTTGGAATGGATCTGCTCAAAGGTGGTATCCATAGTTTGAGAAGAATGGAGTTTGTTTTGTTGAAGAATGTTCGGAGTTATTATATGCAACCTCAGCCAATAGTAGAAAGTCCATCCAATCATCTTGTTGGTAATTTATACTGCAACGAAGATATTGTTCTAAGATTTGATTCACTCGTTTTGTTTGACCGTCAGTTTGAGGATGATAAGCGGATGAGAGGTTGATCTTGACCTTTAAAAGCCAAAATAATCTTCTCCAAAAGTTTGATACAAATTGTGGTCCTCGATCTGAAATAATATCAATTAGAAGGCCATGTATTCGGTAAATATTATCAATAAAAATCTTGGCTGTTTCCTCCCCGGAAATAGTCTTATTGCATGGGATAAAGTGTGTCATCTTGGTAAGACAATCTACCACCACAAAAATTGAATCTTTTTCGTTCAAAATTGGGAGGTCTGTAATGAAGTCCATAGATAACAATTGCCATGGGCCCTTAGGAATTGGAAGGGGTTGTAGAAGTCCATATGATTGGTGTCTTGGAATCTTCATTCGCGTACAAATTTTGCATGATTGGATGAATTCTTTTACCAATTTCTACATTTGAGGCCACCAATAGTCTCTTGATATCAATTCCAAGGTCTTATTGAAGCCAAAGTGTCCAGTTGCTGGAAGGTCATGTTGAGCTTGAAGGATTTGAAGTCTTGTAGGTCCTGGAAGAACATATAGGAGATTCTTGAAGTATAACAATCCATCTTTCAATTTGAAATTATTGTCTTCTTCCACATGTGTATTTTTTAAACGTTGTTGGATGTTTTGTATAAATGGATCTATCTTCATTGCTTTTTGGATTTCCATCTTTAGAATTGTATCTGTATAGATAGATATCGTCGATGTCTTTAACTGCAAATTGGATGGCTTCAACATGATTGATTTTTGTTGATCCAATACAATGTCTCCTATTCTTGGTACAAGATATGATCATCGAGAAAGGGCATCTGATTTTCCTTGAAGTTTTCCTGGACAATATGTAATTACAAAATCAAATTGAGATAATGACATACTCCATCGTGCTTGTTGACAATTTAGAACTCGCGTACTCATAAAATATTCCAAATTTTTGTGGTCGGTATATATCATGATCTTGTGTTGAGCTCTTTCCTATAAATGGCACCATTCTTCAAAAGCATTAACAATTGCCAATAATTCTTTGTCATGGATCTCATAATTAATCTTTGTAGTTGAAAATTTTTGAGAGCGGAATGCTACTGGATGTAGTTGACCATTAACATCAATTTGAGAGAGTATAGATCCCAATGCAAAATTTGAGGCATCCATTTTCAAAATAAATGGTTTTGTTAGATCTACGTGGACAAGTATAGGAGCAGAGGTGAAAGATTCTTTTAGCTTCTTAAATGCTTCTTCAGCCTTATCATCCCAAATAAATTTGTCTTTGCTTGTAAGTCACGTTAATGGAGCCACAATCTTGAAATAATCTTTAATGAAGATTCTGTAGAAATTTACAAATCCCAAGAAACATTGTACATCTCTAATTAATGATAGTTGTTTCCTCTCCATAACAGTTTGTATCTTCTTTGGATCCATGAAAATCTCATTTTTTGAAGCAATATATTCCAAAAATTCAACTAATGGTTGGTGGAAAGAGCATTTCTCCAATTTGGCATATAATCCACTTTCTCATAGTTTCTTTAATACCTTCCGTACATGATATTCATGCTCTTCTTCCTTCTCAGAAAAGATCAAGATATCATCCAAATACATGATTACAAAATCATCTAAGTATTCTCGTAAGATATCATTCATTATATGTTGAAAAATTGTAGGTGCATTTGTAAGTCCAAAAGGCATAACATTGTACTCGAAATGTCCATACCTTGTGCGGAATGTTGTCTTCCATTGATCTCCTTCCTTAATCTTGACTAGGTTGTAGGCGCCTCTCAAATCAATCTTTGTAAAAATCTTTGCTTGTCCTAATTATTCCAATAATCTTGAGATTAATGGTAATGGATAGCGATTTTTTATAGTTACCTTGTTCAGACCTCGATAGTCAACACACATACGTAAGGAACCATCCTTCTTTTTCACAAATAATATAGGAGCTCCAGCAGGCAATTTTGAATGTCGAATAAAATTCTTGGCTAAATTTTCATCAATATATTCTCGTAAGGCTATAAGCTATGTTTGTGATAGATTGTAAATGGGACCAAATAGAGGTTGAGGTCCATCTTGTAATTCGATTGCACAATCATAAGGACGATGTTCGGATAATATCTCTGTTTTTTTCTTTTCAAATACATCTTTTATGTTACAATATTGATTAGGAATTTCCTGCTTTAGTTACTCCGTTTGATCCTTCATTGGGATAGCATACAGTGCAAATGCATCTCCTTTTTTTGCTGCTTGCATAAATGCTTTAGCTTTAAGGAATAGAGCAATATCTCGTTTCTTCTTTTGATGTGTGGATCTTGAAAAAATCTTCTGTATACTCCAATCAATATCAAGATTATGTAGTTCAAACCAAGGAAGTCCAATGACAATAGGATTTGTTGGACATCTAATGATGTTGAAAACAATTTGTGATACTTGATCTCTTACTATCACTTCCAACGGTTGGATTTCTTCCACAACATCTCTTGATGTAAGGTTTTGTCCATCAATGGCTTCAACGAGTGCAGGATGGGTCTTCTTTACAAGTAGTAGATTGTGCTTGGTTGCAAAATCCTTATCCATGAAGCATGCTGAGGCTATAGTATCTAAAAGGGCTTTAGCAGAAATTTCTTGTTTCAAGGTTCTTATATATACAGGAAGTATAAAACAAGATGTTAGGTCCTTACTGTGGCTATCGTATCAATCTACATAGGTTCAGGATATGTTAATGGTTTTTCCAATACTCTTGAAGATGTAGCAATCATATCTTTATAGGTATTATTGAAAATTGATCACCTTTCTTGTTGTAATTCAAATAAGCGATTGTCACAAATAATAGCTTGAGCTATGAGTTCCTCTAAGCTTTCAACTCTTGGCATCGTGATCAATAAATTCTTTACATCATCCTTTAGGCCATAACAAAATCGAGTCATAAAAGCCTTATCATTCCAATCAAGATCACAAGTAAGTTTTTGAAATTCTGCGGCATAAATTGCAACTGAACGTTGTCCTTGTCGTAGATTTTGGATCTTCTTCTCTGCCACTCTTTCTCGATCACTATCTCCAAATGCAGTAGTAAATCTTTCTATAAAAGCTTCTAAGTTGTACAAGATCGGAGAATTTTTTCCAATAGTGGCGCAAACCATGATCGAGCACTTTGTGATAAAAGGGTGCCCACAAAAGCGACTTGAGTGAATCCATCTAGGTAACAAGATGGATATAGTCGTAAGTAAATTTGCACTTGTTGGACAAACCCTCGAAAGTTGGATCTTGTTCCATCAAACTTGTCAGGCATATTAGTTTTTAATTCTTTTATGACAACCCTTGGAACTTCTAGAGAAGTTGTGTGCATAGCTTGTTTACCGTTGTCATGTAGTAAATCAAAACATAGTGTGAAAAACATAAAAGAATGCATTAAAATAAAAAGATTAAGATTAGAAGAAAGGTTGATAGAAAATTAGTAGTAAGAAGATACAATAGAAATTTACCTTGAAAAGTGAAATTTCTTCAAGTTAGTAAAAAGAAAAAGGTTGAGGAAGTGGAAAAGACATGGGCTAAGAGGTCTTTTTGACCAAGAGGATAAAGAAGACCAGGAAGGAGATGACAAGGAGGGGTCGTGAAGAAGAAGGAGGAGAGTATTTTTGGAGAGATAGGGTTTCTTTTTGATAGGCAGTATACGATTTTGTGTGTAGAAGAAGCTTAGAGAGGATTTTAGGTGCGAGTTTTTGTAGATTTGTAGTAGACAAGATAAAGAACTCATAGAGACAATTCTCATGTCTTTTGATTAAGTATCAAGGGAGATATGAGTCGTGAAAGTTGCAGGTGTTTAAGACTAGGGCAGAGAGGGTTACTAAATTTCGGGCCTTGGTTCTTGGAAACCACTTAGACTTTAGTGGCGAAATTTGTTGGGTTTTTGTTCCTTATAGAGTTAACTACTTTGTGTCAAAATCTCAAGTCAATATGACCTCTAAGCAAAGAGTTATGAGTGAAATTGTAACCGGTTTGAATGAAAAGAGAAATAGAATGAAGGTAGGGTTGAAGGTTTGTATAGGCAGTGCATGTGTGTGGGTTTTTTGGAGTATAAAGGGAGTTAGGAGACGAATTTGAGTGTGAAATTTAATAGAAATGATCTATGTAAGTTAAGAAAGAGATGAATGCAAGTTTGATACTCATTAGTCTTATAAATAAAATGTTATGTTCTTTCAAAGTGACAGGGGTCTATCTCCAAATCAGTGAAGTTTGAGAGAGCATATCTTTGTGATCAGAGTAGTATTTTGAGTAAAATTTGTTGGGATTTGTAGATATATGAGTCTATTAAGTTGTGTAAAAAAATACTTGCTATTGGAATTATATTCAAGGAGTTATGAGGAAAATTGTGGTCGGATCTAGAGTTGTTAGAAGGCAAAATTAAAGAAGAAGGATGGAACCTATAACTCAAGTTTGGAGAAGGCTCTTGGAGCAATATTTGGAGGGTGTTTACAACATGAGATAAGCTATAAGCCTACCAAATTTCAGCACTTAGGTCTTCTTTAATGAAGAGCAATGAAGGTGTGAAGCAAAAGGGGTCTAGAATCAAAGGCAGCATGGAGGGATTACTTTGACAACATGGTTCTCTCTAACCACATGAGCTATAATCAAAAGGATTATGGGATTTGCTTCCTTACTTCCCTTAAGTACCTTGTGTCCAAATTTTGCTTCAATTGATGTGATATCCTAGGATTTATGGGCAAACTTGAGGGCGGTTTTCTGAAGGCAGAATATGTTAGGGTTAATAAAATATGTTTTTATATAAATTCTTCAATTTTATGAACTTTATGAATCTCAGCTTGCACTTAAGAAACGAGAGGCAAAAAAGACCCAGTGTTTCTTAGGGCTAAGACTCTCACCACGACACCGCTTGCTTCTCTTAATCGAATAATCTCTTGTTGTAAGTTATAAATCTCTCGCTTAGTTTCTTTAGATACTTGCTCCATTTGTGATTCTTTTCTTGGATTGCGGAAGAATGTCATTTCTTCTCGTATTGTATCCAATAGGGCTCGAAGATCTACAAGTGTTGCTACTCTATTCTCTGTTTGTGAGGATGCACCTCCATTAATCTGATCTATTTCCATCTTAAAAAAGAAAAAATCGATAAGCCGTTAGTATTTTCTATACTAAAAAGAATACTTTGAGAGAGTTAGTTTAGAGGAGGATAATCTGCAACCTCTAAAATGTAGTGATATAACTTAAAAAAGGAATAATCTACTCTTTCTAAAGAGAAATCAATTACAACAAGTAAACATATCAGTCTAGAGGGGGGTAGTCCGCACTCCTCTAGAACGCAATAGTATCTTGAAGAGAGATAATCTACTCTCTATCAAGAGCTGTAAGTTCTAATATGATTATGTAAGTCGGTCTTGCCAAACTGTCAAGGATGCAAGTTAGCAGGTTAGCAAAGATTTAAAGAGAAGAAATCAAAACTAGAATAATTTCAAGAACAAAGAACTCGATGGACAAGAACAAGAACTCGATGGACAAGAACAAGAACTAGATCAAGAATAAGAAACTGGATTAATATCAAAAACAAGGCAACACTCTGGATTACTCAAAGACTTGTGTTGGCAAGACTGAGGTGCTCCTCAATCTTGCCTCTTATTTATACTATAAGGCCTTATGTCCTATTGAACCTTCTAAGAGTATCTTAGAATATTTTAGAAGCTTGAGGAAGATTTTGGAAGATTCTAAAAAGTCTACGAGGAGTCTTGGAAGGTTGAAGAAGATTCTAGAGGGTCCTAAGAATATCTTAGAATATTTTAGAAGTTTGAGGAAGATTCTAGAAGACTCTAAAAAGTCTACGGGAGGTGTTAGAAGGTTGAGGAAGATTCTAGAAGGTTCCAAAAGATTCTAAAAGATTTTCAAAAGCTATAGAAGGTTCTAAAAGACTACCAAAAGTTCCAGTAGTGGCTTAAGTATGTCTGTGACAGTATCCTTGACAATTTCCTATATGTGTGTCACGTACTTAGCTTGTTGTACATATTACCAACATATGTAACATGTGGCTAATTTGTTCCACAAGCTATCAATATGTGCAACACATGGCTAGCTTATTGGCCAAATTTCTATCCTACCAATCACCTATAGACATGTATAAAGATGAATCTCCATCTATAAAGCTTCTAGAAAGCTTCTCTATAAGATATTATCAAATTAACTTACTTCTATATACTTTTATTTATTTATATTAGCTAGATAATTATAAGAGTAAATCTTGATCTTATTATTACCATCCTTTTTAGAGACAAGTTCTATAAAGAGCGATGATTATATGCTGAGAAAGTCCAAGATGCGCCAAATTATATTTGCCACATACTCTAAACTTTCCTTTCTTTGAAGGTAGTTGATAGGTCCTCTTAACCATTGATTGTGTCCCATACTAAGGTGAGAGGACCACCCTCTTATTTGATCATTGTTGAGACCTTCATAACTTTTTTTAAAGAAAATATTTCGAACACCATCAGGAGTAGTTCCTACTTCTAAAAGTATCACCAAATACCAAGAGTCTCTTCCAAGGTCATAATATTAAACACATTGTATCTTGCCATTAATTCAAAGAAGAACTTAGCATTCTTGAGGATCTCCATCTCTATTCCGTCATCTTGAAGGTTGAGCTAATCGTAATGCCTCGTTCGTTGTCGTATTGTGACACGTTTATATATTAAAAAGTATGAATAAGAATAATTTTTACTTAATACTTGATTATCTTGGTTCAATAGGAACTTAAGATACTTAAGAAAATATTTATGAAAGCCTCTTAGATTATTTTCTTGCTTTAATAGCTAATAGATAAAAGTTAGTTATTAAATTTTTCTTCTAGGTTGTAGAAATTCTTTTACAATTTTAAAAAAGCCATAAGTTAATACAAATAGGATAGGGAAGATAAAAATTTATTATGGTTAATATTAGGATTTATTTGGCAATAGGGTCGAGCTTAAAAATCCTTAAAATAAATTGGATTGATACCTAAGGATTGACCATGAATGGAACATGGTTGAAATCAGACCTCTATCCATAAAAACGGCTACCAAGGATAAGAAGTCAGGACATTTGGAGATTGGCAACTAGCATTAAAGAGCTAGCTTGAAGCTCGTTCTAAAGACATTAGACTTGTTTTCAGAGGGTTTGTGAAGACTTAGCAAATACTATTTAAAATTAAGATTTATATGGGAGATTACATTTTTATGTAATAAAATTAGAGCTAGGACTTGTAGCTATTTTGTGCAATTGGTGTGACATCCACAATTGAAATTTTGATAATGTATAATTGATTGAGTGTGCTAAAATTGAATAAAAAATTATAACAATCTAATAGTGCATTCACAATTTATTCAATCTTTAGTACAAAGAGGTATTGAAAGTTGGCAATTTAGGGTTGTTTGGCATTCCTATGATATTTTAACTTCTATCAATTGGATTAAGAAGAAATTTGGCACAATATTGGGAGACTTAAAGGTTAAGTGACCTACCAAATTTCAATTGAAGTTAATGATTATAAAAGGAGAAATTGTTGCTAGGGTATCTGTATTAACTTTCAAGCCGGCAGCTAAGTGACATCAATGCAGATATTTGCCAATTTTCTACAATCTATAAGTTGAATTGAATTGAAACTTTTTGAGCATATAGAAGGCTTGTATTTGTATACTTGTCCAAAGTTTTACACTAAGTTGATAGTTAGATTAAAAATCACTTTTTATTGAATTTCACTAATTGTAATTAAGACTTATAAAGAGACTCTTGGTTGCTTGATTGTAACAAGTAATAAGCAATTGGAATTTATGTGTGGAAGAAATTATTAAGAGGAGTGTTTTTAAGCACTTTGCATTGATTCAAGCACTCTTGTTATAATATTCAGATCACATTTTTTATATATAGACAAACTTATTAAGGATTCTTGAGTATATATGAACCGCAACTTCACCCTCTACAATCAAGTGCCCGGCACATTTTCAAGCAAGACAACACATTATACGACACAGTTAAATGAAAAAATAATGGTTCTTGAGCTGAATTCACCAGTTGTTGATTCTCCATATTTTTTGGCATGAATAAGTTTAAAGAAATAGCAAACAATGATACATGATAGAATGAAACCTCTTTTGAACTTGATTGGCTTTATAGCAAGGATTTTCTTAAATCTTCATTGTAATTTTGATAAATATCATCAATGAAACACATTAACTTTTATTGATGCATTTGCTAGATTCTTGGATGGTTCTCATGTGTGTTCATTGATATCATATCCGTGCCAATAAATAAGATATTCTAGTAGATTTCAATATCGTCTCAAATTTAAGAACTCTTCCACTTTAAATTCTTTATTATTATCCACTTCTATAAAAGGTGGTGGCATTTGTCTTCTTCCTTATATATCCATTGTTTTGTATGGCTCAAGCAATGATATGTAGAATGCAAGTTGGATCTTCATAGATTTTGGTAGATATAATTGATAGGCAACTGGATAAATTTGTTCACAAATTGGAAACGGTCCAAGCTTATAATAATCCAGCTTGTCACTAATACAATTAGTCTTGATATTATCACAAAGTAACCATATCTTATCACCCACATGGAATTGAGATTGTTCCTTGCGATAGACATCTATATTGATATTTTGTTATTCTTGAGCTTCTTTTAATTGTACCTTCATTGTTGTATGTAGTTCTAACAACCAATTTGCCAAATCTTCTGCCAAAAGATTATCAGCCTTTGAAAAGTCAAAAATATCAAGTTGTGGATGATAACTATAATTTGCAAAGAATGGAGCTTATTGAATAGACGAATGTACCAAATTATTATAAATAAATTCTACTAATGGTAAAAAAATTCTCCAATCATTTTGATATTAGTTGATGGTACATCTAAAATATTACTCCAAAACTTTATTTATTTGTTCCATTTGTCCATTACTTTGAAGGTGGAAAGTTGAAGATAGTTTTATATCCACCTTCAATATTTTGCAAAAGGTCCTCCAAAATCTTGATACGAATTATATCCCTCCATTTGATATAATATCCCTTGGTAATCCATGAAAGCAATAGATATTATCAAGAAAGAGTTTAGCTATTTTTTTACCTATGATAGATTTTTTACATAGTACAAAATAGGCCATCTTAGTAAAACAATCTACAATCATGAATATAGAATCATATGAACTAAAATTTGAAAGATCTATGATAAAATCAATAGTAACAAAAGATCAAGGTTATTTTGATACATGTAATAGTTGAAGAAGTCCATAAGATCAATGATGAGGAATTTTTAATCTTGAAGAAACCTCGCACGATTATACAAACTCTTTAACAGTCTTCCATATTTGAAGCTACTAAAAATTTCTTGATATTAGCTCCAAAGTCTTGTTATATCCAAAATATCATATTGTAGAAAAGTTATGATGAGCTTCAAGAGCACGTAGTCGTACTTCACCTTTTGAAACATATAGACATCTTTTGAAATAGAATAAATTAATTTTGAATTCAAACTTAGGAATATCATGAGATTTAGATGAATTATTTTTAATCTCATGAATAAGAGGGTCTAAAGACATATTTGACTAGACTTGCTTAAAAAAAGTTGAATCAATAATCAATATTGATTTCATTGCTTGAAGATGAAATTGCTTTGGTTTCAAGAGGATTATTCTTTGTTGATCAAAAGCTAAAATTCTTTCTTTAAGTATAAGATAAAAATATCTAGAAAAGACATTAGACAGACCTTGTTGTTTTTCTAGCTGATAAGTAATAATGAATTTGAATTTTGACAAAGACAAATTCTAACGAATTTGACAACAAATCAATATACATACTAACATAAAGTACTTGAGGTTCTTGTGATCTATATATACGATGATAGGACAAGAAGCGCTTTTTAGATAATGATACCATTCTTAAAAAGAATCCACAATTATAAGAAGTTCTTTATTATAGATTTTGTAGTTGATTTTTGCTATTGAAAATATCTTGGAATAAAAAGCTATTGGGTAGAATTTATCATCTGCTTCCATTTATGACAATATCACATCTAAAGCAAAGTGTGATGTGTTTGTTTCCATAAAAAATGCCTTAGAAAAGTTGATACAATACAAGATTGGTGCAAAAGTAAAAATTATCTTCAAAGCTTTAAACAATGCTTCTACTTCTTTATTCCACTCAAATTTGTACTTATAAGTTAAGTATGTCAATAGAGTTGTAACTTGAAAAAAATCCTTGATGAAAATTTGATAGTTATTGACAAATTTCAAAAAGTATTATACATCTCTTACTGTTCTTGGAATCTTCCAATGTATGATTATTTGGACTTTTTTAGGATCCATGTTGAGACCATCATTCGAAATGATGTATCCTAAGAAGTCAACTTGAGTAGTGTGAAATATATACTTTTCCATCTTCGCATATAGCCCCACATCTCTAAGTTTTTGTAACACATAATAAATATAAAGTTTATATTCTTCTGTATTCTTAGAATATATTAAAATATTGTCTAAATAATAAATAATAAAATCATCAAAAAATTCACAAAAAATATCATTCATAAATTATTGAAAAGTAGCTAGTATATTTGTAAGTCCAAAAGGCATGATATTATATTTGAAATGCCTATACCTACTTTGAAATATAGTCTTTTATTTATCACCTTTTTTGATGCATACCAAGTTATATGCTCCTTGCAGGTCTATTTTTGTATAGATCTTTATTTGATTGAGTTGATCAAGGAGTCTTGAAATCAAAGATAAAAGATACCTATTCTTGATGGTAATCTTGTTAAGTCCTCAATAATCTGCACACATCTGCAACAATCGATCTTTTTCCTTCATAAATAAGATAGGAATTTTTGTTGGAGATTTTGAATAGCGTATGAAGTTCTTAACCAAGTTTTTATCAATATATTCCTTCAATACAACTAACTCATTCTATAATAAACTATAGATTGGTCCAAATGGTGGTTGAGCTTCATCTTGAAGATCAATTGAACAATCATAAGGTCAATGCTCCAAAAGAATATCTATGTTTTTCTTTTCAAAAACATCTTGAAAATCTTGATACTGGCTAGGAATATCACTTGTAATCTTTTCGACATCCAAAATGGATATAGTGTATATAGCAAAAGATGATCTTTTTTTTGCCACATGTATGAAAGCTTTTATATCTATAAATAAGAATTTAGATATATTAGAATTATATATGTCTACTTGACTAGCAGAGGTTTGAATTAAACTATAAGAAAAGTTAAGGTTTTAGGAAGTCCAATTTATTTGAGGATTATACTTTTCTAACTGTGATAATTCTAAAATAATTGGACTGGACGAAGATCTAATTATATTAAATATTATTATGCTATTGTGCCCCTTAATTGCTACATCTAAAGGAATAGTCTTATAAGTAACATCTCTAAAAAATAATGAACGATCATCTATGACTTATATGTGCACAAATTTAGTTTTCTTAATTAGAGATATTTTTTATTTTTTGTCAAAGTTTTCGTCTATGAAACAAGTTGAGGCTCCTGAATCTAATAAGATAAGGATTTTGTGATTTTTAAGTCCTAAAAATACATCTATTGTAAAATAAGGTAAGAGGCTAGAGGAGAAAATAGAACCCCTGTAAGGTGTTGCACATGATTCTAGCCGTACAATCCCTATTGTAGCTAGAGAAGCTTGTTTTTTGACATATTATCTTCTTTAGCAACCATACTCTTTATTTTATCATTGAATTGCTTCTTTAGACAATATTGAGCAGTGTGCTTTACTTCTCTATAATATAAGTACAACCTTTCTTGACAAAGTTGAATCTTTTCTTGTTTGATAAGAAGTTTAAAACATATTGCATCAACTTGCATTGGATTTGGCTTAGTCAGATAAGTTTTTGAAAACTTAGGAGTTACTATCATTAATTGACTCGATCCTCTCCAATCAAATCTATATTCTTGATCCTTTTCAAATAAACGATTATTGCATGCAATGGCTTGAATAATAAATCATTCCAAAGAGTTTGCTTTTGACATTATTAATAATAAATCTTTGACATTATCCTTCAAACCATAATGAAATTGATTGATAAGGGCCTTATCATTCCACTTCAAATTGCAAGCAAGATTTTAAAATTTTACAATATATGCTGTGGTTGACTATGATCTTTGTTGCAAAGATAAGAGCTTGGTCTTTATTAGCCTCTCTTGATCACTTTTTACAAATGCGGTCGTAAATATTTTAAAAAATAAATTCAAATCATAAAGAAGTCGTAAATATTTTCAATCAAAAGTGCAAATCAAGAAAGAACACTTCTAGATAGAAATGCATTTATAAATTCAACTTGAGTAAATCCATTATGATATTAAAAAAGGTACAATTTTAAATATAGCTTGATTTGTTGTAGAAATCTTAAAAATTTTGATCTTGTTCCATTGAACTTCTCAAGCATACTAATTTTTGCCTCCTTCACGATGATAGAAGAAAGGCTTCCTGGATTTCCTTGTAAGGTGGATTTACTTGCTTCCTTCAACTATACAACTTCTTGTCATAGGCTCTAGACTTCTTCTATAGGTGTAAGAATAGTGCCTTCATAATTGGTATTAGTGATTCATAAAATTTCCATCCTAAGAATATTGAGAAGCTCTTGAAGATGTGTGATAGTTGAAATTCTATTCTTGCTTCTACTAAGAATAGCATCAATGATCTTTCCTTCCATCTTAATAACTCCACAATTCAAATTAGAGGAAAGTAATCTACAATCTCTAATATCAAATTAAAAAAATTTCTACAAAGAGGGATGATCCACTCTCTTTATTTAATAAATCAAGTTTAGAAAGCAAAAAATATTAATTTAAAGGTAGATAATCTGCAATCTTCAAATGTAATATTAGAAGTGGGATAATCTATTTACTTCTTAAACACAAAACAAGAACAATGAATCTTTATTCTTGTCAAACTGTCAAAGACAAAAACATGAATTATAAAAGAATAAAATGTACTCTTGTATTATTCAAAATCACTCAAAGATGATATAGTATTAAAACTAGAATGAATATTGCCAAAGACAAGAAGATTAGAGACACTTGAAACAAGATTAAAAATAAGAAAGGCATTGACAAGACTCAAAAAGGCTTCACTCTTGTCTCTATATGTACTATCTATCTAAAAACTATGTGACAACATTCTATAGGACCTTCAACACGTGTTCAACTTATAAGACAAATTTCTTATATGTGTGCCACGTACTTAGCTTGTTCCACAAACTACCAACATGTGTAACACGTGGCTAGCTTGTTGGCTAAGTTTTTAGCCTACCAATCACCTATAGACATGTATAAAGATTAATCCGCATCTATGAAGCTTCTAAGAAGCTTTTCTATAAGATATTATCAAATTAACCTACTTCTACCTACTTCTACCTATCTATATTAACTAGATAATTATAAAAATAAATCTTGACGATAACAGCCAGGAGTTTGATTTTAACCTTGATTTATAAACTATCATCTCTTGAATATCAATTCAACATATTTTAGGAATTTTTTAGCATGATTCTATCATCAATTTTACTTTAGATTCAATCATTTTAATTATTCACCTAATCTATCTCATTTTTACTAATCTATGGCCTTTTTAAGGTAATAGAATCATTTTTACAGCCTAAAAAAAATAAATTATTAACCAATTTTATTCTATTAGCTATTAAAGCAATAAAAAATAAACTAAGAGATTTTTATAAGAATTTATTTTAAATATTTTAAGTTCTTCTTGAATCAAGATAATAAAATATTAGTTATAAAATTATTGTTGTTTATTTTTCCACCATATAGTTGTATTATAATAAGACAATATAAATTATTTTTGAAAATGTTGAATGGTAATACGATTGTAGATTGCCATCAAAAATGGAAGTTACAGCCAAATATATAACTATTCTAAGGAATTCAAGAGACTTTACAAAAAAATAAAATAAAATAATTTTTTAAGATTTAATTTGATATAGTCTTAATTGAATATTTATAATTCATTTAATTTTAAGAATTTGAACTTGAAAATTTTTGTAGGTGCCAATGGTACAATAATTTATATATAAAAATTAATTTTTTGGTCTTTTAGAAAATATTTAGAATTTTTATAAATATTCTAATAAAATATTATATATAAATATATTAAGCCTCACCTTGATTCTACTTCTATTTTTTTTTTAATCTTTTTTTTTAATTCTTTCTATTTTTTTATCTTTAAAATATTTTTTCTATTATGACAATAGAATATCATATTATAAAAAAATTTATTGAAGACAATTGGCACCTTTAAAGGAGATGATTGGATTCATTTTAATCAATAAGGGATTATAAAAGATTGTATGTAGGAAGTATAAGAAACCTATTGGATTGCTTGTAAATCCAATAGAGTTAAAAAAATAGGAGAATATAAATGAGCGGGTATTATTTGCAATTTGCTAACATCTTTTTGGCCTAGAGTTTATAACTACAAGTAAGATAATAAGTATATCGATTGTGTGGCAGAGTTTAAAAGAAATATATGAGGTTAAAAATACCTCAAGCCTATTATTCTTGATTTGTAGATTTTGAACTATACAAATGAATGAAGGTGACAACATTATCATATACATAAGCAAATTAAAAGAGATCGCCGAGCAACTTTTTTCAATTAGAAAAAAAATTTAAAATATATATTTTATTATGTTATTATTAGAAAGTCTTCTATAGTCATATTATATTTTGATGGTGTCATTGGAAATACAACTTCCCTTCTAGTTGACATTGACTATAATTACAACTCAGTTATTATAGCAAGAGTTTTACAACCAAAGTGTAGGATCAATCTTGATGGTGGCATTGGTTGTGGAAAAAAAATATATATATATATATACTTAGCCATATGTTTATACTTATAATTATATAGGGTCTCTTCATGATTATAAGAAGGATATCAAATGTAGATATTGTAGCAAAAAAGGTGACTATGAGAAAGAATGTCAAAACAAAGAGAAGGATAAGAAATCAAGGAAATTAAAAAATTATTTCCAAAATCAATAAGTTAATATAGTAGACAAGAAAGATCAAATAAAAGAAGATGAATTTGTCTTTTTTTCACCATTATTTTTCATTATAAGTGACAAAGAGTGATATATTGATTTTAGTAATTCTTAGCACATGACAAGAAATTGAAGTTGATTTTTAAGTTATAAAAACCTACCACTAGGGCCTAAAATTTATTTAGGCAATGATATTAGATTTGCCATCCAAAAAAATGATAAGATCTCTTTCCAATTTTTAAATAATATTCAAAAGGATATACATGATATTTTGAATGTTGAAGGATTAGCCAAGAATTTCTTTTCTGTTAAAAAAATTATAAACTAGGATCATAAAATTAATTTCAATACTGATACATGTCTTGTAAAACAAAACAACATTGTCATCAAGGGTGTTAGATATGAAAGCTTATATAAGCTATTAGAATCTTTAGATGAAGATAAAAAGACTTCAATTGTTATAAAAACAAAACAGATAATAACTAGATTCATCTTTAGTATCAATAATATAGACATCTTGGCATTTTAGGCTTGAAGAAACTACAAGCAAGTAAAATGGTTATTCATTTGAACTAAGATAATTACACAAAGTTAGAATTTTACAAAAGATGTATTTATAAAAAATAATATCATGACATTTTTTTTAATGAAAGATAGTATTAATACAACCAAATTCTTTAAATTAATACATCCTAATTTTAATAGTCCTATGAAGACCACATTTCATGGAAGGGCAAAATATTTTTTCACTTTTATTGATGATTTTTTTTAGAAAAACTTTTGTGTATTTCATAAAATAAAAGTTGAAGGTCTTAAATAACTTTGAGATTTTCAAGGCTCTAATTGAAAAATAAATAAGCTTGAAAATTCAAAAATTATACAATGATAATAATAGTGAATATATATCCAAGGCCTTTCAATAGTTTTATAAATAATATGGTATTAAATAAGATTTATATGCCTCAACAAAATAGAATTGTAAAATATGAGAATTATACATTATTTAAAAGTACAAGGTACATGCTACAACATAAGCAACTTTCAAATGCTTAATAGGCAAAAACCATCAATATTGTAAGATATATTTTTAATCAAACTCCTATTACAATTGTGGAAGAAAAAACTCTTAAAGAAATTTAATCATAAATTAAATCTTTAATATAATATCTTTATATTTTTAGATGTGATACCTATAAGCATGTTTTAAATAAAAAATATACAAAACTTCACTCTAAAAATAAAAAATATATATTCTTTGACTATGTTGAAGATATTAAATACTATTATTTTTATAATAATCAAAATAATTTTATTATTAAAAGCCGTGATATTAAGTTTGTTGAATGTAAAGACTATAAACAAACAAAAGAGATTTTAGAGGTTTCTATTGATAAACCTTAAGAGGCAATAATAAAAATTAAATCTATCAACTCTTCATTGGATTCAAAGAGTAATAGTGACAATGCAATAGAAGATCTAGATAGTAATAATAGTCATCAATAATCAATTGTTGCATCTTTAATTTTATTTTAAAAAATTCAAATATAAGCTTTTATACTTAAAAAATAATATTTGTCTTTAAATCCACATCCAATCCCACCTTCATCTTTATTTATAGTGATACATGTATAAGCATGTCTATTGGTAGAACAACAAGTAATTAATGAATTAACATTGGCTTAGATTCTTTATAAGTCTTTCATATCTTTAGTATGTATGACTTATATTTTTTATACAAGGACTAAAAAATAAGTTATTATCATTGAAATTATATAAAGGGATGATACTTCGAAATAGAAGGAAGTAATAGATTCACAATACCAAAATCTTATTGACAACAAGACTTAGATTTTGACACTTTTATTAATAAACAAAAAATCAATTGGTTGTAAGTAAACTTTCAAGATCAAATATAATAGCAAATTATCAAGAAACATGAGTCTATAGATTCTTTAGGAGGTTGAAGCAATGAAGAGGATTTTATATCAAAATGTAGTTGGCAGTTTAGTCTATGCAATGATAGATATTCAGGCCAATATTTTAGTAGGAGTTGTTAGCCAATATATGACAAATCTTGGCCCATAACATTAGATAGCAGTGAAACAAATTTTATGATATTTATAAGGCACATTAAATTATGTGCTATAATATAATAGAAGTTCTTTGAGTTTATAAATAGTTGGTTATTACAATGCAAATTATATATGAGATATTGATATATAATGTTATAAATACCACAAAATCCTCTAGTTATATACTTTTATTGACTAATAGTATAATTAGTTGGAATATCAAGAAGCAATCAATAATCGCATTATCTACCACTAAAGCAGAATATATAGCAGCTACTCATGCAATAAAAGAAGCAATTTAGCTTCAAAGATTTTTTTAAAGACATTGAATTTTTATAAGACAATCTTATAATTATTTCGAATAATAAATAGAGTTATATTTTTCTTTCAAAGAATCATATATTTTATGCTTCTTTCAAGTATGTTGTAATCCAATATCACTTTGTTTAAAAGAAGATTATAAGTGCTAATATCAACTTAGTTTTTTGCTAGACTTAAGATATGGTTGCAAATATTTTGACCAAAGATCTAACTTGTATTAAGTATTATAAATTCAAAAAAATAATAAATATCATTAAATTGATTTAATCTAATATGTCATTAAGAATAAATAACTCTTATTAGACATAATATAATATGGATAATTGATATTGCATTATTAATTGATAAATTATAATTGCCATATTTTGGTGGTATTATCATTTAGTTTTCATAGACTACTAAGTCATCATGTAGCCTAACAAGACTAGTGTCTATATAACAATTGAACTTCTTTGACCAAACTAGTTGTTATTATATTCATACTAGAAAGTCCATATAGTTAGATAATAGACTAGTAGTGTCAAGGACACAAGAATACAAAATAAGAGATTTGAAATCAAGACAAGGTTTCCAAAAGAAACCAACAAGAACTCAAAATAAATAGATGAGTATACAAACAATACCAAGAAAGGTAAGTTAGAACCCTAAGAGATGTGTTGTCAAGACTAAAGAATTCTCCAGCCTCGATCCCTATATATACTCATATCTAAGATGCTTTTTGAGCGGCTACCATCAAACTAAGAACCTTCTCAAGCAGCTTCCACCAATTGAGAAGCTTCTTGAACTCCTTCTACTAATTGGGAAGCTTTTTGAATTCCTCCCACTAACTAGGAAACTTCTCAATTGACTTTCACCAACTAGAAAGCTTCTCAACCGACTTTCATTAATTCAAAAAGCTTCTAGAATGTTTTAGAAGGTTCTGTGAATCTTCAAAGTGTATGTCCTTAACATCACCCCCTTCTCTAGCGACAAGTTTTAAGAGGAGTTCAATCTTATTACATATGTAAAAAATCAAGAATACGTTGTATTAGTGAGACTATATATTCCATTTTCCATTCTTGGCCAATAGGTTCTACTAGTCCTTGAAAAAAATACATATGGCCTTGAGCTAGTACCTCCATTGTTGAAATATCCCATCCAAGGATCTGATCTTTATTATGACCTTCAAAATATTTTCCAAACTATATCTTAGGGCTAAAAAGGTTCACCTTTCTAAGTTCAAGTAATATCACTAAAGCTCAAGCATTGGAATCGAGACTTGCATGGTTGAGTCTTGCTCCTAATTGTTCCAATCAAGGTTGTACTTTGCGTTGAAATGTGTTGTCCTCACTTTGCTCAATTGAAGGTTGTAAAAATTGCACTGATTTATTCAAAGCTTGCATAGCAAATGAATCTCTTGAGTCTTCTTCTCTCGATGCTTAGAGGTTTGACATGGTGACTAACTTGCTTCTATTATTCTATTCTATCTTGGAATAGATAATTACATCCAAATGAAGGCTTTAGTTTAACTCTCTCCTTCTTTATAAATATTCTTCGAAATCAATCTTCACTATGAAATTATCATCGAATATGTTTGAATTTGTAGAAATAGAGTCGATAAAATTTCTATACTTTTTGAGGTACATTGGCGAGATTTACGGTCGATTCATACGTGCGCTCATTAATGTCATAGCCCTGCCAATCAACAAGATATTATAATTTGTCCCACCTTTGCAATGAATCAAATATCTTTTCTACCTCGTATTCTTCATGGTCTTCAATTTCGGTATTAGGCGGCAATTGTTGTATTCTTTTTGGAATATGCAACTCTTTGTAAGGTTCTGAAAGAGAGACATGAAAAATTGGATGTACCTTCATAGTAGATGGTAATTCCAAGCGATATGCCATCGGATTGATTTACTTTTGGATAAAAAATGGTCCCAATCTTTGATAGTCCAACTTATCGCATGGGTGCTTGGTCTTGATATTCCATCAAAGAAGCCATATCTTATTTCTAATATGAAAAGCAAGCGATTGATTCCTAAATTTATCTGCAAATGCCTTGTAAGTATCTTGAGCTACTATCAAGGATATGAACTAAAATAGATTCCTAAGTTAATAAAAAACTATGTCAAAAGAAAATAACAAGATAGAAATAAAGAAGTATATATATTTAAGAAGAAATTGAAATGACTATTGCCAAAGATTAGAAAATATATGAAACTCTTGAACTAAACTAAAAATTAAAAAAAAATTGACAAGAGTGAAGAAGGCTTCACTCTTGTTTCTATTTATACTATCTATCTAAGAGCTATATGGCGGTATTCTATAGGACCTCCTACACGTGTCTAATTTGCAAGATACGTGTCAAACTTGTAAGACAAGTTTTTCACATGTGTGCCAAGTACTTGGCTTGTTCCGCAAGCTACCAACATGTGCGACACATGGCTAGCTTGTTCCACAAGTTACCAATATGTGTGATATGTGATTAGCTTGTTGACCAAATTTCTAATATACTAATCACCTATAAACATGTATAAAGATGATTTCGCATCTATGAAGTTTCTATGAAACTTCTTTCTAAGATATTATCAAATTAATTTATTTTATCTATTTCTATTAATCTATATTAACTAGATAGTTTTTGGAGTAAATCTTATATTTATGACATTATTCCCTCTTCTAGGAATAAGTTCCACAAGAAGCAGTGATTATATGTTGACTAAGTCTAGGATAGGTCGAATTGTGCTTGCCACATACTCTGATCTTTGTTTCCTTTGAAGGTAGTTGATAGGTCCTTTTAGCCATCGATAATGTTCCATACCAAGGCAAGAGGACCACCCTATTATTTGATTATTATTGAGGCCTTTATAACTCCCTTCAAAGAAAACATTAGGAATACCATCAAGAGTAATTTCTACTTCTAAAACTATCACCAAACATCAGGAGTTTCTTCCAAGGTTGAGATACCAAACACGTTGTATTTTGCCATCAATCTGAGGAAAGACATGTTGTTCTTGAGGGTCTTCATCTCTATTCCATTGTCTTCAAGGTTGTGATAGTTGTAATGTCTCATCCAATAAATTTGCAAACAATGGCTCTTGAACTCAATTTGCTAGTTGTTGATCATCCATCTCTTTAACATGAACAAATCTAAGGAAATAATAATAATGATATAAGATAGCATAAAACCTTTGTAGAATTTATTTTACTTTATAGCAAAGATTTTTTTGATTCTTTATTTTAGTTTTGACAAATGTCGTCGATAAAATACATTGACTTTTACAAGTATATTTGCTAGATTCGTAGATGGCTCCCATGTGCATTCATTAATATCGTATCTGTGCCAATACACAAGATATTCCAATTGATTTCACCACCATCTTAAATCTAAAATCTCTTCGATCTCGAATTCTTCATTGTTGTCTATTTTTATAAGAGGCAGTGCCATTTGTCTTCTTCCTTGTATATCCATTGTCTTGTATGGCTCAAGTAGTGACACATGAAATATATAATGGATCTTCATAGAATTTAATAGGCATAATCGATGAGCAATTGGATTGATTTGTTCACAAATTGAAAAAGGTCCAAGCTTATGATAATCGAGCTTGTAACAAAGACACATTGTCTTGATATTACCATGAGGTAATCCTACCTTATTGCCCACTTGGAATTGAGGTTGTTCCTTGCAATAGATATTTGTATTGATTTTTTGTTGTTCTTGAGTTTTCTTTAATTGTGCCTTCATTGTTGCATGTAGCTCTAACAATCGATTTGCCAAATCTTTTGTCACAGGATTATCAGCTTTTAAAAAGTCAAAAGTATCAAATCATAGATGATAGCCATAATTTGCCAAGAATGGAATTTGTTGAATAGACAAATATACCAAATTATTACAAGCAAATTGTGCCAATGGCAAAAGAATTGTCCAGTCATCTTGATGATAATTGATGGTACATCTCAAATATTGCTCCAAAATTTGATTTACTCGTTCCGTTTGTCCATCACTTTGAGGGCAAAAAGCTGAAGATAGTTTTATATTTACCTTCAATATTTTGAAAAGGGTCCTCTAAAATCTTGATATAAATTGTATTCCTCTATCTGATATAATATCTTTTGATAATCTATGATAGCAATAGATATTATCAAAAAAGAGTTTAGTTGTTTCTTCATGTGTAATAGATTTTGTACACAATACAAAATATACCATCTTGGTAAAACAATCTATAATCATAAATATAGAGTCATATGAACTTGACTTTGGAAGATCCGTGATAAAATCTATAGAAATAAAAGACCAAGGTTGTTTTGGTACAAGTTATGGTTGGAGAAGTTTGTAAGATTGGTGACAAGGAGTTTTTGATCTTAAACACACGTCACACGACTGTACAAACTCTTTAACAATCTTTTACATCTAAGGCTACCAAAAATCTTCTGATATTAGTTCCAAAGTCTTATTATATCCAAAATGTCCTATTGCAAGGAAGTTGTGATGAGCTTCTAGAGCAAGTAGTTGTACTGCGCCTTCTGGAATATATAGGCGTCCTTTAAATTAGAGCAAATCATTCTTGAACTCAAACTTGAAAGTATAATGAGACTTAGATGAATTATTCTTAATTTTATGGACAAGAGGATGTGAAGATATACTTGACAAAAGTTGAATCAACAATCAATATTGATTTCATTGCTCGAAGATGAAATTACTCTAGCTTCAAGAGGATTATTCTTTGTTGATGAAAAGCCAAAACTCCTTCTTTTGGTACAAGATAAGAATGTCTAGAGAAGAAATTGGATAGACCTTATTATTTTCTTGGCTAATAGGTGTTAATAAACTCCAATCTTGACAAACACATGCTCCAAAAAGCTTGGCAACGATTCAATACGCGTGCGGACATAAAATATTTCAGATTCTTGTGATCCATATAAACGGTGTCGTGGTAGAGAGAATTTGCCTCAAAAAAGCGTTGGACTTCTGGCTACAACTAAATACTCAATTAGCATCCAAAATAATAAAATCTTCAAATTTATATAAAATTCTTTATTTTAGGACTATTATACCCAATACATAAGTTTTATTTCACAAAAACACTCAAACTATAACAAAATATTCTAAACCCTCATTCACCCGTAAGAGGGGAATTTTTCCCAAACTTCATTAACTTATAACTCTTAATCTAACTGTTCAAATCTACTAAAATTTCACATGAAGTATTATTGTGCTTTTAACAAGTAGCACAAGAAGTTTCAACCGTCGATTGTTTTAGATCTTTAGATATTATAAAAACCCTAACAGTAATTTTAAACCCTTGTTTACAAACACCTATGCACTAAATTCTTCATATCTCACAAATGCAATGTTTAAATGCTATTAAACTTTAATGTATAGCTTTTCAGCACAAAGATTCACCTTCTTAGAAATTTTTAGACAAAAATTCATCTAGAAACTCAAGATATGGCAAAATCCATCACTATGAACAAAACGGCCTACTTACTGCCTTAGAATTTAATCTATTGTCTTTGACTCCCAATAACTTCTTCTTTAGAACTCCAAATGTAATAATTTGTCCTTGTCAGATGTAGATCTTGAAACCCCTTCTCCAATTGCACCTCTTGATTTCCAAAAGCTTCCGTACAACTCCTCCAATCCTCAAAAGTGTGGCAATAAGTACAAATTGCACACCTTAAATTCAAGCGCCTACTTCTCCTTCATAAAAACTTCAAATCTCTCAATTTTTATACCAAAATTGTAGCCCAAAAAACAAGCTTTCCAACCCTAGTCTTTGATTTTCAAATAGCTTCTCTAAAATTGCCGAAATCCTTATTCTTGTTGCAAGCAACCTCCTCAAAGCCTATTGGGCATGACCATTGACTAATAGGAATGAAGAACTTCACCCCTTGTTTTCATTCATCCTCACATTATCTTCATCCTTCCAAATAGGCTTTTTAGTAATTTAATTCTTCTTCTTTGGATTCCAATTGCCTTTCAAGGCTTTATACTAAATATTTAGGCTGTATATAATTTATAAGCCATAACCAAACTAAGTAAAAATCTAAAATAAATTTTCTTATACCAATCCCCTTTAATATACTTTATTAATTATTCTAATAAATATTTAAACCTATAAATATATTATACATTTTGAGTGGATTTTACATACTGTAAGCAATTATATTACGACAACAGTGACTGGACAAGAAGTGCCTTTCAAATAGTGATACCATTCTTGAAAAGAATCTACAATTGCAAGAAGTTCTTTATCATGGATTTCATAATTAATTATTGCTGCTGAAATTTTTTTGGAATGGAAGGCTACTGGATGGAGTTTGTCATCTTCTCCCATTTGTGACAATACTGCCTTCAAAGCAAAGTCTAAGGCATTTATTTCCATAAAAATTGCCTTGGAAAAGTCAACATGATATAAGATTGGTGCACAAGTAAAAGTTATCTTCAAAGCCTCGAAAGATATTTTTGCTTCTTTATTCCATTCAAATTTGTCCTTACAAGTTAAGCATGTAAGTAGAGCTGCAGTTTGAAAAAAGTTCTTGATGAAGATTTGATAGTAATTGGCAAATACCAAAAAAATTATACATCTCTTATTATTTTTGGAATCTTCCAATCTATGATTGTCTGGACTTTCTTAGAATCCATTTTAAGACCATCATTTAAAATGATGTATCCTAAGAAGTCAATTTGAGTAGTATAAAATACATACTTTTCCATCTTCATATATAATCATATATCTCTAAGTTTTTGTAACACACGACGAACATGACATTCATATTCTTTTGTGTTCTTAGAGTAGATTAAAATGTCATATAAATAGCAAACAATAAATTCATCAAGAAACTCACAAAATACGTCATTCATAAGATGTTAAAAAGCAGCTGGTATATTTATAAGTCGAAAAGATATGACATTATATTCAAAATATCCATACCTTATTCAAAATGCAATCTTCCATTTATCACCTTCTTTGATGTGCACTAGGTTGTATGCTCCTTTTGTATAGATCTTGGCTTGATTCAATTGATCAAGAAGTCTAAATATCAAAGATAAAGGGTAATTATTCTTGATGGTAATCTTGTTGAATCCTTGATAATCTACACACATTTGTAGTGATCCATCTTTCTTCTTTAAAAACAAGATAGGAGCTCCTATTGGGGATTTTGAATCATATATAAAATTCTTGGCCGAGTTCTCATCAATGTACTTTTTGAGTTCAGCCAGTTCATTCTAAGATAGACTATAGATTGGTCCAAATGGAGGCTGAGTTCCCTCTTTGAGATCAATTAAGCAATCATATGGATGATGCTCTAGAAGAATGTTTGTATTCTTCTTCTCAAAAATGCCTTGATAATCTTGATATTGGCTTGGAATGCCACTTGAAGTCCTTCCACCATCAAAAATAGATATAGTATAAATAGCAAAAGATGATCTTTCTTTTGCTTCATTCATAAACGCTTTTGCACCTATAAATATTGATTTTACTATACTAGGCTTATGGTTTGTTACTAAATTTATGGGACTCTCATTAATGCTTTGAGAATAGTGAGGTCTACAAGAAATCCAATCTATTCAAAGATTATACTTTTCTAGCCATAATAAACCTAAAATGATTGGATAAGAGGAAGATTTAATTATATTAAAGACTATATAATTATTATCACCATCTATTATTATATTTATAGAAAGAATTATATGAATAATATTTTTGAAATATAATAGGCAATCATCTATGACTTCTACATATACGGATTTAATTTTTTGTACTGAAGGTATTCTACGACTTTTAACAAATTCTTTATCTAAAAAACATCCTAAGGCTCTTGAATTTAATAAAACAGAGGCTTTGTGATTTTTAAGTTCTAAATAGACATCTATTATAAAACAAGGAGAGGATTCTGAGGAGAGGATGGGACCTTTATTAGGAATTGTATAAGATTCCAGCTGTACAGTTCCTATTGTAATTGGATAAACTTGTTTTGTGACATATTATCTTCTTTGACAGTCATACTCTTCATCTTATGGTTGTGTTGTTTCTTCGGACAATACTAAGCACTATGCTTAGATTCTCCACAATATAAATACAATCTTTTTTGACAACGACAAGTCTTTTCTGGTTTAATAAGAGATTTTAAATGTATTGCATTGATTTACATGTCTTCTGCTTCTGAATGTACGTATTGAGAAGACATTGATATTGCCATTATATTGTAGTAATGTTGGAGTTTCCTTGTGCAACTCTCCGATTGAAATTCAAAAAGCTGATTGTCACACTTCATGACAAAATCAATTTTTTGATTTAATGTTTGAGGATTGAGTAAGTTGAGCATCAATTTTTTTATCTTATATTATAATCTATAGAAAAATTGGTAAATAAGCGCAACATTATCCTACTTTGTATCAATTACTAATTGTTAAAATTATAAAGCATATGATGTCATTGATTGATTGTCTTATCACAAGATACAGATCTTGTTGGTTGCAATATGAATTGCATCATGCTCTCCATATATAAATCAAAACTCTGCTAAAAATTTCTTTAAATTATCTAATACTGGATCACGTCATTCAAAAAAAGACAAAAATTATGATAAAGCAAAAATTGACAGTAGTGTTCTAATAAACCTAACTTATGATTCCTGGGTTGAATAATTTTGGGATTGAAGTTCAATCATCAGTTGTATTTGATTGATGAATCCTTGAAGCTTAGATCTGGTGCCATCAAACTTCTCTGATAAACTAATCTTTGGTTCTTTGATGCTTGAATGATATTCAATTATAATTGAAGTGATATGGCTTGAAGCAGCTCAAATCATCTCTATATCTTTACTTCTTGCTAAACTTATTGCTCCTTGTGGTAGTGGATTGAGTTGATGCATTACAAGTATTAATTCTCTCATTTGCTTTTGCATTTGTACCATTGCACTCTTCATTTCAACAAGTTCTGCCATAATACCACAATAAAAAATATATATATATATCTATTCTCACTATAAAATAAAATATTTAAGAACAAAGGAAAAAATTCTAAGAACAATATCAATTTAGAAGTGAGTAATCCACAATTGCTAATATACTTATGTTTTATCAAGAAAAAAGGATAATCCACTCTTAATCAAGAAGAGACAAAGCTCTAATATTGTAACTTCACTCTTGTCAATCTGTTAAGGACACAAACTAAAACAGATGTATAAGTTAGTAAAAAACTATGTCAAAAGAAAATAAAAAGATAGAAATAAAGAAGTACATATATTCAAGAAGAAATTGGAATGGCTATTATTAAAGACTAAAAAATACATGAGATTCTTAAATTAGACTACAAACAAGAAAAGAGTTGACAAGAGTGGAGAAGGCTTCACTCTTGTCTCTATTTATACTATCTATCTAAGAGCTACGTGGCGGTTTTTTATAGGACCTCCTATATGTGTCTAATTTACAAGACACGTGTCAAACTTATAAGACAAGTTTCCCACATATGTGCCACGTACTTGGCTTATTCCGTAAGCTATTAATATGTGTGACACATGGATAGCTTGTTCCACAATCTACCAATATATGCGACACGTGGTTAGCTTGTTGACCAAATTTTTAACCTACCAATCACCTATAGACATGTAGAAAGATGATTTCATGTCTATAAAGCTTTTAGGAAGCTTCTTTCTAAGATATTATCAAATTAATTTATTTTACTTATTTTTATCAATCTATATTAATTAGATAGTTATTGGAATAAATCTTATATCCGTAATAGCTACTTGTAATTGAAGCTTCAAGGTTATTTGGTAATGTAAAAGTTGCTTTACAAATCCTTCAGCTGCTAGATTGTTGTTCTTTGGCGTATTCCACATATCAAGCTTCAGATGATATCTATAATTGGAATAAAACGGTATTTGTTGAATTGAAGCATAAACAATATTATTATATGTAAACTTTGCTAATGGTAGATATGAGATCCAATTGTCTTATTCATAGTTAATATTGCATCGTAAATACTGCTCAAAACTTGATTAACTTATTCTGTTTGGCCGTCAATTTGAAAATAGAAAGCCAAAAAAAATTTAATATCCACTTTTAATATTTTAAAAAGGCATTTCCAAAAATTAGATATGAACTAGGATCTTTGATCGGATACAATATCATCTGATAGGCTATGATATTGATATATATTATCAAAAAAAAGCCTTGTTATTTCTTCATTAAACAGAGTCTTTTTGTAAGGGATGAAATGAGCCATTTTTGTAAGTCAATCAATTACTACAAAGATATTGTCTAATAAATTGGATGGTGGTAGATCCATGATGAAATCCTTTGAGATAGAGGACTATGCCCATCTTGGAATAAGCAAGGGTTGTAAGTATCTATAAGGGTGATGTTGAGGATTTTTGGACCTTGAATAGATGTCGCAGGAGAGCACAAAGTCCTTCATTGCCTTCCATATTTGAGGCCACCAAAAATCTTAAGAAATAAATTCTAAGATCTTGTTAAATCTAAAGTAATATGCAGTTGGAAATTCATTGCGAGATTGAAGAATGCATAGTCGACTTAGTTCTTCTGGAATATATAAACATTCTTCAAAGTATAGAAGATCTTCCACAAATTTGTACTTATCAACATTTTTTTTCATATGATACTTGACATCAAAGGCCAAAACATCATTATTCGTCGTAGTATGCACCTCATTGAGGAAACTAGGATCAATAGGCACTGATGTAATAGTGGCATAGAGGCGGAATTGTTCTTATTTCAATAGGGTTGTATATTTTTGATCAAATGCAGCCTCCTCTATTCTTGGTACAAGATATGATCTCCTCAACAAAGCATCAAATAATCCTTGTTGCTTCCCCGGGTGATATGTGATAACAAAGTTAAATCAAGATAGCGACATATTCCATTGAGCTTGACGGCAGTTAAGAACATGAGCTGCCATAAAATATTCTAAGTTCTTATGATCTGTATATATAGTCAGAGTATACATTGTGCCTTCAAGAAAATGATGCCATTCTTCAAAAGAATCTATAATAACAAAAAGTTTCTTATCGTGGATTTCATAAATGATTTTGGCAGCAGAAAACTTTCAAGAATAAAATGCAACAAGATGGACTTTGTTATCTATACTCATTTGTGAAAGTACAGCCTCTAGTGCAAAATCCGAAGCATCAGTCTCCAAGTAGGATACCTTTGTAAAGTTTGGATGTACCAATATTAAGACTGTAGTAAATATCATCTTAAGATCTTGAAATAGCTTCTATGCTTGAGGCCCCCATTTTAATTTGTTCTTATATATCAATCAAATAAGAGATGCAATAATTTGAGAGTAATTAATTATGAAGATTTTATAGGAGTTAGCAAATCCAAGAAAACATTGTACATTTCTTACAATCTTTAAAATGGCCTATTATATAACCGCCTCTACTTGTCATGAACATAAGATTTATTCCAGAAATTATCCAAGTAATATAAACCAATAGAAGTAGGTAAAATAAGTTGATTTGATAATATTTGATAGACGCGGAATCACCTTTATACATGTTTATAGGTGATTGGTAGGTTAGAAATTTGGTCAACAAGCTAGCCACATGGCGCACATGTTGATAGCTTGTGGAATAAGCTAGCCATGTGTCACACATGTTGGTAGCTTGTGGAATAAGCCAAATACATGGCGTACATGTGGAAAACTTGTTGTACAAGTTTGACATGTGTCTTGCAAATTACACACATGTATGAGGTTCTATACAATACTGCCATGTAGCTCTTAATTAGATAGTATTTAAAGAGGCAAGAGTGAAGCCTTCTTCACTCTTGTCAACTCCTTTCTTGATTCTAGTCTAATTTCAAGAGTCTTCATGTTTCTAGTCTTTGGCAATAGCCATTCAAGTTTCCCTTTGAATATACATACTTTCTTATTCTTATTTTATGACTTTTCTTTGATACAATTTTCATTAGATTATACATCTTTTTCTAATTCATGTCCTTGATAGATTGACAAGAATACACATATAATATTAGAGCTTTGTCTTTTCTTGATTAAGAGTGGATTATCCCTTTCTCTTAATAAGACATAAGCATTTTAGAAATTGTGGTGTATCCACTTCTAAACTGATATTGTTTCTAGAATTTTTTTTTTTAGTGTGTTATTTTGCATTTCTTAAAGTGAGAGTAAACACCTTCTTTCATATTATATTATCATGGCATAGCTTGCAAAAATAAAGAGTGCAATGGCATAAATGCAAGAACAAATGAGAGAGCTAATGCTTGCAATGAATCAACTCAATTTACCATCAAAGAAGCAAGAAGATTAGTAGGAAGTAAAGATATAGAGATGGTTGGAGCTGCTTCAATATTTATACCAAACCATACTACCTCACCTATGATGGAGCACCGTTCAAACATTAGAGAACCAAAAATTAGTTTGTCTGAGAAGTTTGATGGCACAAGATCTAAGTTTCGAGAATTTGTCAATCAGGTACAACTGGTGATTGAACTTCAACCTCAAAGTTACCTATACAAGGATCTCAAGTTAGATTTATTGGAACGTTACTTTTAAGATCTACTTTATCATGGTTTTCATCTTTTCTTGAACGACGTGATTCAATATTGGATAATTTAGAGGCATTTTTAGTGAAATTTTGATCTATGTATGGAAAGCATGATGCAATCCATGTTGCCACTAACAAGATTCGCATCCTACGACAAAGCAATTAATTAGTGTCATTATACATTTCATAATTTCAACAACTAGCGACTGATATTAAGTGGGATGATGCTGCACTCATCAGCCAGTTTTTCTACGGATTACAATATGAGGTAAAAAAATTAATGCTCAATTTATCCGATCTTCAAATATTAAATCAAACAATTGATTTTGTTGTGAAGTGTGACAATCGACTCTTTGAGTTTCAATCCAAGAAACGTACAAGAGAGCTTCAATATTATTATTCAATGGCAACATCACATCCTTACAAAATATATATTTGGAAGTAGAAGACATGCAAATTGATGCGATACGTTTTAAACCTCCTACTAAACAAGAAAAGATTCGACGTCGTCAAGGAGGATTATGTTAATATTGTGGAAAACCTAAGCACACTGCTCAACATTGTCTGAAGAAATGACACAACTATAAAATGAGGAGTACGGCTGTCAAAGAAGACAACATGTCGGAAAATAAATTTGTCCAATTACAATAGGGATTGTGCAGTTGGAACCTTGTACAATTCCTAGTGAAGGTCCTATTCTCTCCTGAGCACCCTCTCCTTGTTTTATAATAGATGTATATTTAGGACCAAAAAACTACAAAGCCTCTGCCTTACTAGATTCACAAGGCTCAACATGCTTTCTAGATGAACAATTTGTTAAGAATCGTAATATATCTTTAATACAAAAAACTAAACCCGTACATATAGAAGTCATAGATGGTTGTCCATTATCTTTTGGAGACATCACTCATGAAACCCTTCTTATAAAAATAACAATAGATGGTCATAATAGCTACATAATCTTTAACATAATTAAATCTTCGTCTAATCCAATTATTTTAGGTTTATCATGGCTAAAAAAATATAATCCTCAAATAGATTGGAATTCTTGTAGACTTAATTTTTTTCAGAATATTATTTAACATTCTATCGACCAAATAAAAAGCTATAAGTCTAATATAATAAAACCTGTATTTATAGGTATAAAAGCTTTTATACACGCAGCAAAAGAAGGATCAACTTTTGCTATTTATGCCACACCTGTTTCTAATGGTGGAAAGACTTTAAATGGCATTCCAAGCCAATATTTGGATTATCAAGACGTTTTTGAGAAAAAAAATATAAATATTCTTCTAGAGCATCGTCTATATGATTGTTCAATCGACCTCAAGGAACGAACTCAGCCACCATTTGGACCAATTTACAATTTATCACAAGATGAGTTGGCTGAACTCAAGGCTTATATTGACGAGAATTTGGTGAAGAATTTCATACGCCATTTTAAATCTCTAGCAGGAGCTCCAATTGTATTTGTGAAGAAAAAAGATGGATCATTGCGGATGTGTGTTGACTATCAAGGACTCAATAAGATCACAATCAAGAAGAGATATCCATTATTTTTGATATGAGGACTCCATGACTAGTTAAATCAAGGTAAAATCTACACAAAAATAATTCTAAGAGGAGTATATAATCTAGTATGCATCAAAGAAGGAGATGAATGGAAAATTGCATTTTGAACCAGGTATACATATTTTGAATATAATATCATGACTTTTAGACTTACAAATGTACCAGTTGCTTTTCAACATCTCATGAATGATGTTTTTCATGAGTTCCTAGATAATTTTGTCATCTGCTATCTAGACAATATTTTGATCTATTCTAAGGACATAGAAGAATATGAAATATATGTTCATCAAGTATTATAAAAACTTAGAGATGCAAGATTGTATGCCAAGATAGAAAAGTGTGAATTTCATACTATTCAAGTTGATTTCTTAGGATACATCATTTCAAATGATGGTCTTATGATGGATTCTAAGAAAGTCCAAACAATCATAAATTGGAAGATTCCAAAGACGGTAAGAGATGTTCAATGCTTTTTGGGATTTGCCAATTATTATCAGATCTTCATCAAAGACTCCTCTCAAGTTGCAGCTCCACTTACATGTTTGACTTGTAAAGACAAACTCCAATGGAATCAAGAAGCAGAAGCAGCTTTTGAAGCTCTAAAGACATCGTTTGTTTTTGCACTAATCTTATATCGAGTTGACTTTTTTAAGGTATTTTTTATGGAAACAAAAACATCAGACTTTGTCTTGGGTGCAATTTTGTCACAAATAGGAACAGATGACAAAATTCATCCAATAGCTTTTCATTCAAAAAAAATCTCAACAGCCGAGATCAATTATGAGATCCATGACAAAGAATTTTTTGTAATGATGGATTCCTTTCAAGAATGGCGTCATTATGCAGAAGGCACTTGTAGTCCAATTACCATATATACGGATAACAAGAACCTTGAGTACTTTATGTCGACACACATGTTGAATCGTCTTCAAGCTTGTTAGAGTATGTCTTTATCAAGATTCGAGTTCATTATTACTTATCAGCCAAAAAAATAATAAGGTTTATCCAATGTCCTTTCTAGACATTCTTATTTTGCACCAAAAGAAGGAGATACAGCTTTTGAGCAACAAAGAACAGTCCTCTTGAAACTGGAGCAATTTCATCTTCAAGCAATGAAATCAACATTGATTGTTGATTCAATTTTTTTCAAGCAAATTCAGTTAAGTATGTCCTCATATCCTCTTGTTCATGATATCAAGAATAATTCTTCCAAGACTCATGATTCTTCTAAATTCAAGTTCAAAAATAATCTATTATATTTTGAAGGACACCTATATGTTCCAAAAGGAGAAACACGTTTATACGTTCTTGAAGCACATCATGATTTTCCAGTGGCAGGACATTTTAGATACAACAAGACTTTGAAACTTATATCAAGAGATTTTTGGTGGCCTCAAATGTAGAAGATAGTCAAAGACTTTGTACAATCATGTGATATTTGCTCAAAATCAAAGACTCTTTGTCATGGATTTTTTAGGCTTCTTCAGCTAGTACCTATTCCAGAATAATCATGGTCTTCTATTTCTATGGATTTCATCACAGATCTTCCAAGCTCAAGATCTTATGACTCTATATTTGTGATAATAGATCGGTTCACCAAGATGGCACATTTTGTGCCATATACAAAATCTATCACAGGTGAAGAAACAGCTAAGTTTTTTATTGATAATATCTATCGCTATCATGGGTTACCTAAGGATATTATATCGGATATGAGAACTCAATTTGTGTCAAGATTTTAGAAAATCCTTTTCAAGATCTTAAAAGTAGACATAAAGTTATCTTCAGCTTTTTATCTTCAAACTGACGGACAAACAGAGCGCGTGAACTAAGTCTTGGAGTAGTACTTAAGGTGTACCATCAATTACCAACAAAATGATTAGACAATTTTTTTGCCATTGGCAAAATTTGCTTATAATAATATGATATATTCTTCTATGCAACAAATACCTTTTTTTGCCAATTATGGTTACCATCCATGACTTGATGATTTTGACTTTTTAAAAGTTGATAATCCAGCAACAGAAGATTTGGCAAATCGTTTGTCAGAGCTACATGCAATAATGAAGGTGCAATTCAAAGAAGCTCAAGAACGACAAAAAATAAATGCAAATGCGTATCGCAAGGAACAACCATAATTCAACGTAGGGGACAAGATATGGTTACTTTGTCGTAATATCAAGACTACTTATCCCTATGATAAGTTGGACTATTGTAGGCTTGGACCTTTTCTTATTTTTGAACAAATCAATCTAGTTGCATATCGATTATACCTACTGGAGTCCATGAAGATCCATCTCATATTCTACGTGTCACTACTCGATCCATACAAGACGATGGATATACAAGGAAGAAGACAAATGCCACCGCTGTCGTGTTGTGGTTCGCCTATTATGTGAAAAAATTGTACATATACATTTAATGTATAATTTACTACATAGCTAAAAGAAAGCCATATTAGTGGACTTTTATTAGTTATAGGATGTGGTTAGGTTGCTAGTTTAGAAGAAATCTATTAAAAAGATTAATATTAAGGTTTATACAAGCTTAATTTTTTTTTAGTAGTGACTTTTGAAGTTAATTTTATATTGATAGTAACTTGTACATATCTTAAGTCACCTATATTAGACATTGGTGATCCTTAAGATCTTATTAACTCTTTTTATTTGGTACTTAAAGTACAAAGTATATAAATCTTATAAGAAGAAGGGTTAGAAAAGGGTCTTTACTATAAAAAGGGTAGTTTGGCCATCTATGTGGATGAAAAGAGGTGGATGATAGAAATCTCTATTCTAATTGGTCAAAAATCATGCCCAATGAGCTTCAAGGAGGCTGCCCGAGGGTTTATTAGGAGTTAGGATTTTTTTTCGAAAGGAATCGAACATCAAAGGCTAGGATCATAAGATTTAGGTTTTTGGATCTGGTTTAGGTGCAAATTTTGTGTGATTTGCACTTTTTATGAAGAAGTTATAGGCACTCAAAGTTAAGGCATTGATTTTGGACCTATTGTCACTCTTTTGAGTATAACTCGCGCATGTAGAGAGCAATCAAGGATCGGCGACTGGGATTGGAAAGGGCACTTTTTTGGCTACACTTTGTATGTATAGCTTGATAAAATCCAAGCTAGGATGAAGGAGATATTGGGAGTTGAAGTCAATGCTTACAAACTTAAGGGTAGTAAGTGACCCGCTTATATAGTGGTTACATTTTGAGCTATATCTTACGCAATTTCATAGATTTTTGGCTCAAAATTTTCAGGAGTGTATACGTTTATATCACAAGACTATGTGCAAGAATTTTGTGGCATTAGGATTTTGGATTTGTGAGATATAAGGAAAATAGTGCTCAGGTGTCTCTAAGCTAGGGTTTTAAGCACCTGCTAGAAGTTTTGAGATATCAGACGATTGAAAACGAATTTATGGTTGATTCTTTCTTATGGTGAAATTTAAAAAAAATATCTACACTTTGAACTAAATTTTATAGAAATTGAATAGTTGGATGAAGAATTATTGGACTCTAAAGTGCAACAAGAAATAAGTCCTTGCGGGTGAATAAAGATTTGAAGGGTTTTTGTGGAAATTTGAACCTTTGTTGTACAAACTTACTTGAATATAAGAGGGTTTATATATATAACTTCTCTTTTGTGAGATTGTTGTATTATTTGTTCTTTTTATTAAGGACAGATCACCTATTGGATTTTTGCTATTAAATTTCAAATAAACTCTCCAGAGCTAGGTACCCAGTGTATTTCCAGAAAGAAGGCCACGTCATATGACATATTGGTGAATCCAACGTGAAACATCTGGGGTGGGGAGTTTTGAAGAAATATTTTGGCCTTTATTATGGCAGGGGAATAAGGAGATAGTAGTGGAAACTGCAACGGAGCATCATCAATGCAGCTTGATCCTGCTACAGCTCAAATGTTTCAAGCATTTGCTCTTTATATACAGCAACAATAAGCAGTGGAGCATAAGGAGGCTATGGCTACCAAAGCCTTATAATTTTTTGTTGGGTTGTTAGATCAATTCGATGGAAAGAACATCTCTAAATATTTGAAGTATTATTCTCGGGAGATGGAGCTTAATAAAGTATCGGAGAAGGAGATGATCGTGATATTTGAGCTAGCAGTTGTACCTGAACTTCATGGGTACATAAAAGGGATTATTCAAATTCATGGAGAAAAATGGGAGGATTTTATCCTTCAGCTAAGAGAAGGATTGTGCTAAAGAGATGCAAGATCAACAACTAATGAATTCAGCTCAAGAGCCATAATTTGTTGATTTACCAGATGAGACATTATGATTATCACAACCTTCAAGACAACTGAATAGAGATGAAAATCCTCAAGAATGACATGTCTTTCCTCGGATTGATGGCAAAATACAACGTGTTTGGTATCACGACCTTGGAAGAGACTTCCGATGTTTGGTGATAGTTTTAGAAGTAGAAACTACTCTTGATGGTATTCCTAATGTTTTCTTTGAAGGAAGTTATAAAGGCCTCAACAATGATCAAATAACAAGGTGGTCCTCTGGCCTTGATATGGGACATTCTCAATGGCTAAAAGGATCTATCAACTACCTTCGAAGGGAATAAAGATCAAAGTATGTGGCAAGCATAATTCGACGTATCTTGGACTTCTTCAACATGTAATTACCGCTCTTTGTGGAACTCATCTCTAGAAGGGGGGATAATGTCACAGACATAAGATTTACTCTAGTAATTATCTAAATAATATAGATCAATAAAAATAGATAAAATAAGTTGATTTGATAATATTTGATAGAGAAGCTTCCTAGAAGCTTCATAGACATGGAATCACCTTTATACATGTCTATAGGTAATTGGTAGATTAGAAACTTGATGAACAAGCTAGCCACATGGAGCACATGTTGGTAGCTTGCGGAATAAGCCAAATACGTGGCGCACATGTGGAAAACTTATCATGTAAGTTTAACACGTGTCTTACAAATTAGACACCTGTATGAGATCCTATGGAATACTGCCACGTAGCTCTTACTTAGATAGTATTTATAGAGGCAAGAGTAAAGCGTTCTTTTCTCTTATCAACTCCTTTCTTGATCTTAGTCTAGTTTCAAGAGTCTTCATGTTTCCAATCTTTGGCAATAAGCATTCCAATTTTCCTTTGAATATACATATTTTCTTATTCTTATTTTATAACTTTTTTTTTATACAATTTTCATTAGAATATACATCTTTTTCTAGTTCATGTTCTTGACACTACCTTCTTAGGATCCATTGTCAAACCTCTAATAGATATAATATATTCCAAAAATTTCTTTTAAGATTGATGAAATATATATTTCTCTGATTTGGCATATAAAACTATATCTTGCAGCTTTTTTAATTCCAATTTAATTTGCTTCTTATATTCTTCCAAAATTTTCAAATAGATCAAGATGTTATCAAGATAGATTACTACAAACTTGTCTAAATATTCTTAAAATATATCATTCATTAAATGTTGAAAGATAGTGGGTACATTTGTTAGTCCAAAGGACATGACATTATATTCAAAATGTCCATACCTTGTCCAAAATGCGGTCTTCCATTCATCTTCCTCCTTGTTTCATACTAGGTTATATATTCCACAAAGATCTATCTTTGTATAGATCTTGACTTAGCCGAGTTGTTCCAAAAATCTTGAGATTAACAATAGTGGATAACAATTCTTTATCGTTATCTTATTCAATCCCTGATAATCAATGCACATACGCAAAGAACCATCCTTTTTTTTCACAGAAAATATAAGTGCACCTGTTGGAGATTTTGAATGCTTGATAAAGTTCTTTGCAAGATTTTCATCAATATAATCTTTTAATATTGAAAGCTCATTTTGAAAATGATTATAGATTGGGCAAAAAGATGGTTGCGTTGCTTCTTGAAGATCTATAGTACAATCATATGGTCAGTGCTCCGGCAATATATCAACATTTTTCTTTTGAAAAATATCTTGAAATTTATTATATTGCTTTGAAATATTTGCCAATGAAATCATATCTTCTTTAATTGTAGCCGCATAAATAATAAATAGTGTATCTTCTTTGGCCGATTTTATGAAAGTCCTTGCTCCAATAAATAAAGGCTTATTATTTTAGGATCTTTTATGTATTTTTTTTTATAGCAATCTCCATTAAAAATATTATTCTTTACAACCTCTAATCTATAAATGGATTATATTTTTTCAATTAAGATAATCTAAGAATAATAAGATTTGAAGGAGTCTCGATAATATTGAATACAATCTGGCTTTTATGATCTTTGAATGACACTTTTATAGGTATGGTTTCATGGGTGATACTATCAGAGGATAAAGATCATCCATCTATTATCTCTACATGAATAGATTTAGATTTTGTACTAGAAAAATTTTGTGAAGCTTAATGAATGCTTCATCTATAAAATAAGCAGATCTTTTTGAATCTAATAAAGCAGTCGTTTGTTACTTTTGAGGGCAAAAATATAAAGGGATTATAAAACAATGAGCAAGTTGAGTAAAAAGAAAGGAACCTGAATAATTTTGTAATGTTGGATTGTCCAGCAGTACGGTCTCTATTGTAGCTGAACATTGTCATTTTCCTAAACAATTACATTCTTGATTTTGATAATGTGTCGATTTTGTTTCTTCGGGCAATTATCAATCTTGTGGCCTTCCTTGCCACAATATAAGCATAGACCTTCTTCCATCCAATGCTTTTTTATTTTATAGACTAAGAGGTTTAAATTGAAGGAAGGAATCTATAAAAAAAGAATATCAATTTAGAAGAGGATAATGCGCAACCTTTAAAATACTTTAAGACCTTCAAAGAGAAAGGTGATCTATTCTCTCACAAGAAAGACAAAGCTCCAATATTGATGAAGAAAATATCATTTTAGAGGAGGTTAATCTACATCCTCTAAAGCGCTGGTATACCTTTGAATAGAGGAATAATCCACTCTCTAATAAGAAAGATCCAACTCTGATATTAAAGATGAGGTTAGTCTCCACAAATTGTCAAGGACACAAGAATATATAACAAGAGATTTGAAACCAAGACAAGGTTTCCAGAAGAAACCAACAAGAATTCAAATTAAACAAATGAGTATACAAAAAACATCAAAAAAGGTCAGTTAGAACTCCAAGAGATGCCATGACTGAAGAACTCTTTAGCCTTGATCCCTATATATATTCATGTCTAGGATGCTTCCTGAGCGGCTACCATTAAATTAAGAAGCTTCTCAAGAAGCTTTCACCAATTGGGAAGCTTCTTGAGCTTCTTCCACTAACTAGAAAACTTTTCAACCAACTTTCATCAACTAGGAAGTTTCTCAATTGACTTTTACTAACTCAAGAAGCTTCTAAAATATTCTAGAAGGTTCTGTGAACCTCCAAAGTGTATGTCCCTAAGAAGTAATATAAGAACTCAAATCCAAAGTTCATTTAATTGTGGTTTAGTTCTCTTGTGTTCTTATTGGTTAGATAGTGAGCACCATGTATTCACATATTTCTACTTAATTCCTTGAGCAATACAATTCTCTATTGATTTATCACAATTATTTTTCTAAATTATCTCTATGTGTAAAATAGTATAGACTTATATATTAATTTCTATTATTAGAATAGGATCCTATTATATTTTTATCATTAATAAAACAAAACCAATATTTAATAATAATAATAATAATAATCATGTTACAGCTATTTACTAATACAATTTTTTTTGTAAAAACTAATGAACAAATTACCTGCCTTGACTTGGTGGAGTTTTGATCAGATCATCCCAACTGCTTTCACAACAGACTTACTTGAATCCTTTTACTTTTCTTTTCATGGTAAACTTGATATTATTCAGTACTCAATCAGATCACTTGAAGCATGGGTGGTTTTTCTTTTCTATCTCAATTCTTCCTCCTACTACACCCACACTTGTTATTTCTTGATTATATTTTTTATAAATTCTATTTCAAAAAACACAACATAATTCAAACACAGCATCCATCCACTTGCAAAAAAGAGTCTCACGTGGTGTAGTAGCATTTGGGTTGCTTACAACTCTTCTACAAGATTGGCTGTGGGCAAGTTTCCAACAGTTCCAGTCCCAGTCCAACTCCACAACTCCAAAACTTATAGAAATAGCACCACTCACTCACTCTCACTCACTCATGCTCACATCATTGGCATATTGGCTCATGCTACTTCAGTGCAGATTGTGCCCCATGAAATGCATAATAACAATAATAATAAGTGAGAGGGAAGGGAAGGAGTGGGAACCACCACTCAGCCCCTTCTCAATGTGCCTGGAATATATACATTGCTTTGCTGCCACATGCTACAGCATTACACAATGTGCGTAATGTGGGCAAGCTTCTCAAATGGTCCCCACATTGAGATGATGTTTTGTTGAATAGTGACAATAATAAATATCTGAAGGAGAAGAATACATAAGTATTTTGTTTTATTTTTTATCTTTTTATTGAGGGTTTTGTTTGTTGGTTTATGTGTGATTTTATATGTGTGCTTTCTTATTTATGTTGGTGTTTTTTTGTGTTAATCCTTCAAGTTCTGTTGCCTAGAACATTTTTTTTAACTTTAACTTTTTTAGGTTTCATGTCAATGTACTAAATTGTGTATATATGAGTGATGTTGTGTTTGTTTAAATTCATGTTTATGTTGTGTGATCATATCTTTGATGGTTAAATTTTTAAACATGTAAGAAAAAAATTAAAGCATGTGAAATCAAAGAGATTTTTTTCTCTTTATTGATTTGTTTACAAATAAAAATAATTTTAAGTGATAATTACTACAATATGTCTTAGATATCAAGAGTTGTATACAAAACTGCAGTGGTTCCATTCAATATATAGAAATTAGAGTCACAAACTTTGTTTCATTCCATGAAACCAAAAAATATTCAATTCAAAATAATATGTGTTGCCTGTTGAATATACTTAAAATAACAACAATAGGAACTTGACATGTTATCTAAGTTCAGTTATCATCTTTTTAGATGTAGATATCATATTTGAATAAAAAATTAATATCAACAAATTTCATTTAAAAAAATTTAATTGTCAAAATGATTTTTCTAGTAAATACTTAATTTACTTAGTAAATAAAACTAAATTCTCAAAAAATATTCTTTTCCATATTAATAAACTTATGATCTACTTAAACTTGATCTGAAAAATATATATATATTATCCTGAAATTGTAAAAGGCATTTGAAATAGCACTGTATAGTCTTTTAAAAAATAATATGCCTTACAACTTAACAACTATCTTAAATTGATTGTGCATATTAAAGATTTCAGAAAAATGTTACAAAAGGAGTTTTTTTTTTTTTTTTTTTTTTTTTTTGTTTGTTCCAAAAACTCTTAATGAAAAGAAACTTACAAGGTTAAATGTCGAATATTTGAATTTCAGTACAGATAATTTTTGTATACTTATAAGCTAGTTGTATGATTTATGGCTTGGTTAGCACTGGCTAGTATCACTAATGAGATATTTTGAATTTATTACCACACTATCATACAGAACATGGAATTTATGGTGAACAATTCTGGGGTCAGTATATATGATACATGGCAAAGTAGTGATAATGTTGAGTGCAATTATAGTAATAAATCAGTTGCATAAATAATGGATAAGTTGTCATTATGAATGAATACTATGATATTGATATTTTGGACATGATTACACTCTCTATTTAACTCAAAACAATTAATAATTAATATCAAAAAGTACGACTTTTCAGTGAGTATTAGATTAAAGTTGAAATGGATGAAGATTGGCATTAGGTTTGTATGATTTTGGCATGTATGGGATTAGTTTGAACATATTATTATTCTTATATATGCCTGCTTAATGAATATGAATATGTTATTTATAATTTTAATTTCAGTAAATATTTTTTCGTGAATTTTTTCTTACATAAATATATTTAGTTACTTTTTTTAAGCCTTAAATATTTTTTGTGACATGCAACTTTAATTTAAATCTATTAATTTATTTTTCACATATGGAAAAAAGTAAAGTAAAATATTTATTGAAAAATAGAATTGAAGATTCCTACCAACAAGAAGATGAAACAGATAAATTTTAATACTGGTACAAACTCAAAAAAATCATTTTTTCAACTTTAACACACAATATTAATTAACACAGGATGTTATATAACATGTCTTTTCACAAAATCGTTATGGAAGAAACAAAAATAGTTAAAGTAAATTTTTTATAACACAGATCATTTTCAAAACAAAATATCAGTTAAAAGTTTTACAACTTACAATAAATAATTTAATCTGAATATTATTTTTCAAAAAAATAGTTCTGTGTATACATATATTGATTAATTTATATAAATACTAACTTTAGCATTAATAAAATTCAGAAGAACCTCAATTTAATACAAAACTGCCTGCAAATTTAAATCATTGTCTATCTATATATATCAAAAAAAAAAAATTAACTAAATATGTTTATTTTATAGACATATCATATATAAAGTAATGAATCAATGAGTGGAGGCTACAAATGTGTACACTTGTACAAAAAATATTTTGCTTTAAGATAGAGATATTTGATATTTCTGGACTTGTAATAAGAAAAGTCTTATTTTGATATTATTTGTCACAGGTGAAGGAATATAAATTAGTACTAGTAGACATTCAACATATATAAAAATTATAGTATTTTAATCAAAATAAATCCATAATAATAATATCAAATTTATATTTACGAATATTAAATAAATGATATTTTATTATTTAATAACAAATAATATCTTGCAGCTACATTTAAATGAATTGGTTTGTAATGTTGAAAATTAGAGGTGAAATGTTATTAATAGAACCTAAAATTATTGAGATGTTGTTTTGGCACTAACTTTGTATACTTGTTGCATACATTAGATTACTGCTCTTTAAAAACAAAATACAAAAATTTATTGATTGGATTTTATAAAACTAGATTATTTATAGCATATTAAAATAAACATATTAAAAATAATTTCTTATTAATAGAAAAACTATTATAATATTTTTGGAATTATAATTATATATGATGATAATCTAAGATTGGTACAGTCAATGTATTGATTTTTTACAAGATATTATTATTTACACACAAACTAGTTGAATAGAATAATATCATATTAATAAATAAATAAATAATATTTAGATATTAAATTTAATTATTTTTTGTAATTTTAAATTAAATATTTTTATTTAGTTTAAATATATTTTTGGAATTAGTTACATTATAATTGTTGCTAGTACAAATCATTAAATTTATAATTACATCTTTAGCATGTGTTGATTTGACCATTAGAATGATAACAATTAATTTTAAAAAATCAATAATAGTTATTATATTTCAAAATGACATTTTAAACAATTAAAACTAAATTCCATACATATTTTGTAAAAGGTCAAAACCTTAAGTCCTAAGTAAAAGGTCAGAACCTTTTTTTGTACATATGTTTTTTAAATTTCAAGAACTTGCACTAGTTATAATCTATAGAATGAGTGGCAAATAAATTTTTTTTGACACAACCAGGTCTCTAGTTTGAAACTTTATGTGGATAAGAGAATCATATTCTTTCTTTAACACTTTTATCACACATGTGCTTCATTATCTTGAGGTAATGTGTCTCCACTTGGACTCATCATCCTTAGGATACCCTCATCATCCTAGAATAACCAAAATAATCTAATACATTTAAAAAAAAAAAAAATCTGCCCAAATTCTTGGTTTGAATAAACACCTATTACAAATGTTCATCCACCTTGATTCCTAGTTTGGAATACTTTCTCCCTAACTATTGGGTAGAGAAGCAAATTCTGTGCCTACGAATATTCGATTGAGGATCAATTACGTGGCAGGCCGAAATTACCGCTTCGACTTCGAAACCCTAAAAAATTGATTGGAATTGATTCCAGTTACAGTCTATTTTGAAGTAAATCCAGACGCAAACATCGAGATGGAGCGTTCCGCTGCCGGTTGATTGGAAGAATTAAGGGATGTCACAACAGTCTTCAGCAAATCTCTCCCCAGATCCTGCTGCAGAAGCTCCAAAATCTGTTGCAATCTGTAACCTTACATCGAAAAGCACCATTAAGATCACACTGACCTGCCTCTTGCGCTCATTCCCCGTCTCTGCGGTGCTTGTTGCTGACAAAATTTCTGTGAAGAACATGCGGCGCGTTCAGTTAAAAGAGCGGAATTGATGATGGGCCGCTGAAGATGTCGGTGTCAAAGCCTATCGGGTTTAGGTACTTCGCAACTTGCTCGCCATGCTTGGCCGCGACCCCGATCGGACAAGCATGTGTTCCCCCGTAAGTCTGTAAGAGTTTTGGAATATGTTGGGTCTGGAGGATTCAAATTCGGTAGTGAGAAGATGCATTCCCTCGGCCCGGTTGGCAGCCTCAGCTGCCGCTTGCTCTTCAATTGCCTTCGCAACAAAGAGGCGAAGCTCAATTCCACATCCACACACTCTTAAATCGCTGGTGCTGCATCATCTTGGGATGAATCAGCAAGTGGATACGCATATCCTCATCCAAGGCATCGAAATACAAAACCCATCAACACTGTAAAGGAACTCAACTAGGTGCTCTACTGTACATTTCCTCTCACGATCGTGCGAGGCAGGATGATGACAACCACTGAAGGAATGTTGCCATGCGTGGGGCTCTAACGCTATTGATCAAAGGACAGAGGCTTTTTTCGTTGGGGGCAGATCAAGACGTGGAGACGAGCTTCTCGAAAAGAGCCGCGACGCTTTGTGCTGCTCCGCCATGAATGCATTGTCATTCCGGGGCACGGAACTAGATGTTGACGCCACATGTCGACGTGAATCGAAGCCTGAAGGGACGCTTTTGAAGCTGAGACAGCAGCAGGGCTTGTGTGTCCATGCCCGGCTGCACAACTTGCGTCGCACATCGTGGCCATGGCTCCCTCCGCTGTGAGGATGTGAAGCTCAAGTCTTCTGCGAGTTGGAGACGACACGCTTGACCATGTCCACGCTGAGGGATTAGGGTTTTAGGGTTTCGAGTTTTTAGGATTTCAGTTTAGAAGTATGTTGTTCTTGAGTGGTGGATTTGTTTATGGATTTGTATCCATGTTTGCTTTGCTTTGTTTCTTGTTTTTTGGGTATGTATGGAATAAACTTGTTGCATTCATTTAATTTTTTTGAGTTTTTCTTAAAATTCTGGATTTTCTTTTGAATTCTTTAATCACTTACAAGAAAAATTGTTACAATAGGTCGTTGATTGGTGGATTTGCAATATCCACGTTATCCAAATTTAGACACCAACAATAGTTTTGAGTTTTATTATGACAAATCAAAGATGTAGTTAATAGAAATATTTGTTGTATTTATAAATAAAAAATAATTTAGAACCAAGTTATTTTACATAATTTTTAGAAGATGTATTTTAAAAATTTTAAAAATCTTAAATCATAATATGTAATTTCTAATCTTTTTATATGTCATGTAAGTTGTTATCATAAACATGTCATATGAAACAATTTATGCAAGTACCAAATTACAATTTTAAAACGTTTTTGATTGATTGTCTTATAAGTATTATAGCGAAATATTGTAGGACGTATTATAATACTAAATACAAAAAATTTAAATTATAGTAATATACTCATAATCAAATAATTTTAAAATTTTGAATGATACTAATATTAAAGATGAAAGCATTACACTAGGTCAGTAAGCAAAAAAGGATATAAATATTAAAGAATTAATAAGAGAATTTAAAACAGATTTTTTTGTAAGAATGATAAGGAATATTGTAGACAAAATTGTTTAAGTATTTAAGAATAGATGTACACTCTTAATGCAAAACTTTAGTTTAATTTTAGATAGAATCATCAATAGTCTAAAAAAAAAAGTATTAGAAATATTATTGTTTCTATCTATCATAACATAGTTTTTTAAACACATGTTAAATAATGCAACAAATCTATCAAATAGAAGAAAGATTATACATAGACTTACAGTTGAAAATGTTACATTTAAAAAATAATATAAAACTACACCTTCAAATGTTAGGGAAAAAAAATATGAATAGATAATATTATATGTTATATTTTTTTACATAATTATAGTATACATTAATTAATTTATATGTATATTTCAATTTAGACAAAATAACAATTTATAAATTAGAATATTTTTTAATATATGTATATACATACTGGTTTTTATTTTTATTCCATGTTATATCAATAAACTAATATACATATTATTTTTATTATATTATTAATTGATTATACTTTTACAAAAATAACCATAATAGTTACAATAATGCATAATTTTGTTTCTTTTTATTGTTGTATATTTTATATTTTTAATATCAAATTAATTTTTAATGTCTAATTTTATTTTATATATTTTTTAAAAATCATATATATATATATATATATACTAGCAAAAATTTGTGCCATTGGATATGGAAAATATTTTGATACAATATAAGGCAATATAAGTCATTTAAACATTCTTATTCCTAAAGAGTTTCATTGTAAATAACATTGCACATTAATCTAGTATCTCCTTTTGTATTGCTTTCTAACAAAACTTTTATGTTTTTTGATGTTGTTGTGCAAGAGAATGTAATATATAATTGATCATGAGAAAAGATATTTTTGTTAAATTTAGCTCAATATAATTCATTATTTGTCTCTGGAATTTATTTATTGTTATTACATAAGCCATGCGCAATGGAAATTGTTTTTAACTCAGAGCATAAGGAAGACCTGACTTTTCAATAGTCAATGTAATTCTATCAATAATATTTCTATTAGAATTGTATTTATGATAATAAATACAATGTGGCTGGATTTTATTCTTGTCAACACCTTCACTGCAATGACTAGATTAATGAAACATTTGACAATTAGCCAAGTTCTATTATAGAGACCATTGGCCGGGTCAAGATTACACATAAGCATTAAGGGTGTGCCAAATTTTAGCGCAAGTTCATGCAATGGCCACCCACTTACATCCAACATGTTTATGTAATTTGTTGAGACCATCTCCACACCTATAAGATTGTCAACCTTGCTTGTGTCCAAAAAATCTCAACTTTCTTATGATATTGCTTCTAATATGGCTTTGTTTATTATAGCGACTTTATCATTGCAAGCTACCAAAATAGCTCGTTTATTTAGAAATTCTTTGTCTCCTATGTTAGTCCATTTCCCAAGGTATATCTTTTCAATTAAACTCGAGATATCCCACTCATCTGAGAGCATGCTTGGTGGGCAATGAACATAATCTTCTTTGATGGCAATGAGTTTATTTTTACAAAGAATAAGAAGCTAATCAAAAAACATTCTATTTCCAAGCTTGGCATGCATAGCATGTGCCAAGGCTGCATGCATATTTTTTTGCAAACAAAGAATGTGAATATACTTCCAAAGGCTACACTCCTTTTAAGGATGATATAGTCTTTTTTGGAATTATCAAGAGGATTTGTCTAAAATCATCCAACATCATAAAAATGGAGCCTCCAAATGGCTCATCTTTTTTGGTTATATTCCTAGGCGTTTTGTCCATCGCTTCAAATATTAGCTTGTTCAACATTGGGACTTTGTCTTAAAGGATTAATCTAAATCATCGTAAAAGTTCTGCCGAATCTGATTGCTCATAAATATTGCAAATCAATGTGCAATCTAATTCAATTAGAATTTTAAATTTAGAGTCTGTCATTCTACTTTTTTGTAGCAATATAGTGATAATCCTTGAAGATGCAATTGCAAGGAAAATTTCATCATTTGTGGGCATGGTTTTCAAAAAAAAAATTCTCTAAGTAGGTTTTTACTTCTTCCAAGGCCATTAATACAAAAAACCTTGGAGTTTCCTATAGTGCATACTTGTGTTATTGCTAGATATGCATTATGCTAGTCGTTGTATAGAGATTGGATCTCTTATTGAATGTCTTCACGCAATTGTGCTAAATTATTGTCAAGCTATTCTTTGATAAATTTATTGGCTTATAGCTGTTTAAGAGGAACTGAAGGCAAAAAAAAATTGAAATCTATCAATATTTTGTTATAACTTTTCAATTCCTTGCTCAAATGCAATAATGTAAGACTTTTGGTTTGTTGTATTATTAGGTTTTCAATTCCACATTGATGTAACTTATGCCCGTAGTATTCTAAAAGGCTTCTTATATAAAGGCTATAGAATTTGAAATAGTGCATTTGTATCTATGTGTCAAAATTGTAATAAAAAGAGAACAAAATTATGTCCATGTCTATATTACTACAACTTCAATTAGGCATTACTTCCACTCATCATCTATGTCAGCAAGCCAAGAGCTATATATGTAGTCTTAAATATTTCATGGACATAACTATCAACCATTCAAAGTTCTTCAAATGATGTGGCCCCTTTCATGAAAAGTGTTTAAAGAAAGTATTGTTTACATGTTGAGGGGCTATCAAAATATAAGCAACCAACTGAAGTATATTGTTGATGCTTCTTCTAAACCTTGTGCATGCTATTTCACATAAATTTCATTAGAAAATTTCCATAGAATACTTCCCAAGCTTCTAGTATCACCTTATTCACCTTAAAGTACTCAATCAATGTCAATTTTCTCAGCCTCTTGAAATTCAAACTTTGTCTAATATTCTTAATTTCATTGAATGTAATTGATTATTCATTGAATATATAGATAGATAATAGTACAGCAAATGGAAATTCGCCTTGCATTCCAAAAATATTTAGGCACCATATTACTTCAAATATAGGAATATAATAAACATTGAAATATTATTTAATTTTGTTATAATTTTCACAATTGTCATAATTCTTGCAAATGATATTAATATGATTGTAATTCTTATAAACATACTTGAACAAATACTTAACTGCAAAAATAGAAGAATAAATTTGTATTTAAATGAAGAATAAATTTATATTTAAATGAAGAATAAAATAAATATAAAAATATATATTTTAAAAAAAGAAAAAAAAAAAAAGAAAAAAAGAAAAAAAAAAGAAGTTAGATTCAAAATATTAAATATTATATTTAAAAGAATTATTTGTCTTATTTCTATATTTGATGTATATATTATATTTTATATTCAAATACAAATTATATAGCACAATCTAATGGTTATCTATTGTACATCCTTTTGAATCTTCCAAAAAATAGCCATGATTGTGTTGCCAAGACATCAAATATCAATCCTCATTACATTATGTTTCTAAATTGAATTTATGGAGGTAGTGCTTTATATACTTTTCATTTTCCATACAATAAGAATTTGGATTTTCAACTCTACAAGGGCCATAAACCAAACAACAAAGCACCAAGTTGTACACTTCATGATGTGTATCTAAGTTTGAGAGCTTTGCAAAAACTATCAAGTTGTATTCTTTGGAACAAACATTTTATATGCCTCTTTCAAAATGATAAGAATATGTGTATGCAAAAAATCCCTCTTTTGATATTTAATTATCCATAATTTTATAGTAATGGATTCAAAAAAGTTATTACAAATTTTTATAAAAAGCTCAATTAATTTGAGCTAAAATACTTGAATGATTATGTCAAGCCTACCTTTTGTTGTTTAACTAAAGATGAGCTCTTCTTGAATTATTGGCCATTTGGAATTATAGGTAAAGGTAACAAATAAATTGAGATATTCAAAGTTACTCCCTTTTTCATTACACTCCAACCTAGTTGCATCATTTAATATAACCTTTTTAAGAATGAAAATGGAAGAATGAATTTCTTTTCCTGCTTTGCCATATTGGAGTTCCTAATATCAATTACATCTTAGAATTTGCAATAAAGATTGCTTTATAAATCTTTTTATTTTTTCCAAATGAACTTCAAGCGGTTTTGTTCTATACATGTGCACGCGTCCATTATATATTGTTGGATGAATCAGCTAGCCTGAAGAAGCAAAGTTTTATCTCTATGTATCTGAAGCATATAACTATACAAGTGTACTTGAATTACATGCTTAGAACCACCTCAAACTTCCACAGTGTCCTTATTCTCAATCATAAATGTACTTTCATCTCTTTGAAATCCATTCAAAGATATCTCTAGACTCCATCCATCTTATCCATATTGAAATAGAAACACATAATAAAGAGGTGAATAGAATGGATATAATACAAAAATATAATAAAGATCACCATCAATACTTTTGATAACAATGTTTTATTTGTTACAATTGCTATTGCTGATGTCTACTATCATAATTGCACCAACTTCATTTGCAATTGGTACATTATATTATTAGGCATCCTTCTATCAAATTACCAAGAGTTGGATATTAAGGTCCTCTGTGGATCTATGCAATCTTTCATTGATATTAACAAACAGTTGTGCAAATAGATTATGAGTGTATAATATATTCTACAAAGCTTCCATTAATTGCACTTTAGGTTAGCAAAGTTCAACATTTTAGTAGTAGATTTTTATGATTAATTTTTTTAGATATTTTTAGATTTTAATAATATTAATTTATAAATCTTATTTATTTTAATAGTGTTAGTTCAATAGTTATTACAAATTTATTGTTCAACTCAACTTATGGATTAAAAATGTATAGATGAGCAAACTTAGAGATTTTATATGTGGCTAAAAGAATGTCCATTTGACGATATAGCTTTCCATATAGGTAATAAGTGTAATAGCCATCGCACGTAAAATATTGATTAATATTTTTTCCAATAGATGTAAAAATTAATGCATTAATGTACAAACGTATATTCTTATAGAATTCTTTAGCTTTGCAACTATTATAATCTAACAAGCTAAGCAAAGGTTCTGGAAGAAGATTAACAATTGAAAGATAATTTTACTATTACTCCAACATGTGTCAAAGCATGGATTCATCTATAAAGTCTTGGACACATGATTCTTTATTCAGTAAAGAACTCAACAATGGCCACAAGAGATGGCCATCCTACTAAATGATTGGCAAAGATTATCTATCCACCCATTGAAAAGATGACACACAAGAACTTTGTATATTATGCACCTTGCTGCAATGCAAGCTTTTCTATCTACCAATAATTCTTATTGGCGTTGTCGTGTTGTGGTTTGGCTACTATGTGAAAAAATTGTATATGTATATTTAATGTACAATTTACTACATAGCTAAATGAAAGTCATATCAGTGGATTTTATTGATTATAGGATGTGATTAGGTTGCTAGTTTAGAAAGGATCTATTAAAAGGATTATTATTAAGGTTTATACAACCTTATTTTCTTTTAGTAGTGACTTTTGAAGTTAATTTTATATTGATAGTAACTTATATATATCTTAAGTCACCTTTGTTAGACATTGGTGATCCTTAAGATCTTATTTACTTCTTTTATTTGGTGCTTAAAGCACCAAGTATGTAAATCTTATAAGAAGAAGGGTTAGAAAAGGGTTTTTAGTGTAAAAAGGGTAGTTTGGCCATCCATGTGGATGAATAGAGGTGGATGATAGAAATCTCTATTCTAATTGGCCAAAAATCATGCCCAATGGGCTTCAAGGAGGCTGCCCGAGGGTTTATTAGGAGTTAGGGTTTGTTTTTCGGGAGGAGTCGAACATCAGAGGCTAGGGTCATCAGGTTTAGGTTTTTGGGTATGGTTTAGGTGCAAATCTTGCATGATTTGGACTTTTAATGAAGAAGTTATAGGCGCTCAAAGTTAGGGTGTCGATTTTGGACCTACTGTCACTCTTTTGGATATATCTCGCGCATACAGAGAGCAATCAAAGATCGGCGACTAGGGTTGGAAAGCGCACTTTCTTGGCTACACTTTTCACGTACAGCTCGATAAAATCCAAGCTAGGTCAAGGAGATATTGCAAGTTGAAGTCAGTGCTTGTAAGCTAAAGGCAGTAAGTGACTCTGCTTAACTAGCGGTTACATTTTGAGCTATATCTTAGTCAATTTGATAGATTTTTGGCTCAAAATTTTCAGGAGTATATATGTTTATGTCACAAGACTATGTGCAAAATTTTTGTGGCATTAGGGTTTTGGGTTTGTGAGATATAGAGAAAATAGTGCTCGGGTGTCTCTGAGCTAGGGTTTTAAGCACCTGCTAGGGGTTTTGAGATATCAAACGATCGGAAGTATATTTGCGGTTGAATTTTTTTCTGGTAAAGCTTAAAGGTGAATTCTACCTTTCCTGAAAGTTTGAAGAAGACTGAACGGCTGGATCAGAAGATATGATTTTCTAAAGTTTGGAAAGAAAAACATCCTTTGCGGGAAAATATATTTTTAAGGGTTTTGTTGCAAATTTGGACTTTTGTGCATACTAAAGGTGTTTTTGGGAGCCAAGACTTTATGGAGGTGTAAAAGGTGGATGTATAGAGCCATGATATGATTTTGGTATATAGATGAATCTTTAAAAGGTTTTTAAGGATTTTCTACATATCATAGAGAAAACTTATGTACAAACCTACTTAAAAATAAGAGGTTTTAATCATACAAAACCTTTTTCTTATATTATCATGTGTATTTGTCCTTCTTATTAAGGACAAATAACTCATTAGAGTTTAGCCAATAAATATTAAGTAAAATTCTCTACAGCTAGGTACCCGGTGTATTCCTAGATAGAAGTTCACGCCACGCGACAGCGTTCTCTCTCTATGCAAGATTTGTAACATGTAGTATTCTACTCTCAGTTCACTTTAAGAGCTTGAACATGTATCTAATTTGTACCATTATGCCAGACAACCTCTTGCGTACAATATATAAAATTCTTGCATTCTTGTTGAGATGTTGTGTATACCACATGCCATTCTCTAGCTAACCAATTTAGATGATCTTTGTATTTTTTCATGATTAAAGAATAGAAAAGGAAGGAATATTTGAAAAAAAATTCTTCAAGGATTATAAATTAATGATAAAATAAATAGATTATATCAATAAATTTGATTTACTTAATAATATTCAAAATAAATTAAATAATATATTTATAATTTTTTTAAGAATTAAAAAATAAAATATTTAAAAAAATCTTTATACTAATTTATTAATTATAAAAAATTAGATCAAGTTTTATTAATCTTATCAAAGCAAGAGTTGTTGACAAATATAATAACAATAAATAATACATTGTGACTACTTCAAATTTTATTAACTCTAATTTCTAAAACTATATATATAATATTATATATATATATATATATATATATATATATATATGTTATAAAAGGACATATGTTTATAATAAATTTGGCATAATTTTTAATTATATTGATTCTATTATATTAAAGATAATATGAAATTCAATGATTCAATTAATAAAACCTTCTCATTGGCCCAGATAATAATATCTTATTATTAGCCAAAAATACATGTTATCTTTTTATGATGTAAAATTGGATGTTGCCCTTTCACACGTTGTTGTGTTGTAGTTTGGCTACCATGTGAAAAAATTATACATATATATTTAATGTATAATTTATTATGCAATTAAGTGAAAGCTATAACAGTGGATTTCATTGATTACAAGATGTGATAAGGTTATTAGTTTAGAAGAAATCTACTTAACAGGGCTATTAATGAAATTTATATAACCTTATTTTTTTTTTGGTAGTGATTTTGAGGTTGATTTATATTGACAATAACTTTTATATATATATATATATATATATATATATATATATATATCTTAAGTCACCTTTATTAGACATTGGTGACCCTTAAAATCTTAGTTTACTTCTTTTATTTGGTGCTTAAAGCACAAAGTATGTAAATATTATAAGAAGAAGGATTAGAAAAGGGTTTTTAGTGTAAAAAAGGTAGTTTGGCCATCCATGTGGATGGATAGAGGTGGATGATAGTAATCTCTATTCTAATTGGCCAAAATCATGTCCAATGGGCTTCAAGAAGGCTGCTCGAGGGTTTATTAGGGATTAGGGTTTTTTTTTCGAAGGGAGTCAAACATTAGAGGCTAGGATCAATGAGTTTGGATTTTTGGATATGGTTTTAGTGCACATCTTGCATGATTTGGACTTTTTATGAAAGAGATATAGGCGCTCAAAGTTAGGGTATCGAAATTGTACCTACTATCACTCTTTTGGACATAACTCGTGCATACAAAGAACAATAGACAATCACCAATTGAGATTGGATAGAGCACTTTCTTGGCTACACTTTTTATGTGTGGCTCAATAAAATCCAAGCTAGGGTGAAGGAGATATTAGGAGTTGAAGTTACTGCTTGTAAGCTATGGGCAGTAAGTGACCCCGCTTAACTAGTGGTTACATTTTGAGCTATATCTTATACAATTTGATAGATTTTTGGCTCAAAATTTTCAGGAGTGTATTTTCTTATGTCACAGACTATGTGCAAATATTTTGTGGTATTAGAGTTTTGGGTTTGTGAGATATAAGGAAAATAGTGCTCAAGTGTCTCTGAGCTAGGGTTTTAAGCACCGGCTAGAGTTTTTGAGATAACGGACGATTGGAAGTGAATTTACAATTGATTCTTCATTGCGTGAAACTTAAAAGTATTATCTACACTTTGAATAAAATTATATAGAAACTGAACAGTCGGATCAAGAGTTATTGAATTCTAAAGTTGAGCAAGAAATAAGTCCTAGCGGATGAACAAAGTTTTGAAGGATTTTTGTGGAAATTTGAACCCCTTTTGTACAAACCTACTTGGATACAAGAGGGTTTTATCTCTTTTGTAATATTTTTATATTATTTGTCCTTTTTATCAAAGATAAATCACTTGTTATAGTTTTGCCAATAATTTTCAAGTGAATTCTCCACAGCCACGTATCCAGTGTATTCCCAGATAGAAAATCATGCCATATGACAATGTGTTGTGCTTTCTCATTGTATATTGCATTATTTTGTGTCAAAATATTTTTCACAATATTGCTCTTTCACAATGTAAAAAAAAAATGTTGCCCTTTTTCAATGTAAAAATAAATGTTGCTCTTTTACAATCTAAAAAAGTATTTAGCCCTTTCACTTATATTGCCTTATTTTGTGTTAAAATATTTTTTGTGTCCAATGGCACATATTTCCATTAATTTATATATATTACAATTGATTGTACTAATTCTAAAATAAAATAAAATAACAATACTACACTCATTAATATTATTTACATAAGGATCTATCTCCTATTAAACAACAAATATTGTTATATTACACAAGGACTTGAATATGTAGTTTTATAATATCATAAATATTTATATAATGTTGTCATTTATATTATAAAACATACTTTATTATTTATAAAATCAATCTTTGATTTAATATTATTATTAAGATGCCTTTACATCCACAATTTGTTAATTTTCAATGAGAAAATTAGAGCTCTCAGCCCAATCTTAGATTTATAAAGGCTGGGCAAGCCAAGCTATACCGACTTTCTTGCACCAATCTTTTATAGTTGATGCCAGAGGTTAAAACAACTCAGAAATAATTTAAGGTAATGGATCCCACCATCAAGGGTCATTGGGGTGGTTCACTCCTTGATTCAGTCAGTGCCATGCAGGATGCAGAAACATGCAAATGATGCAAAAACATGCATGGCGAAATCCCACTCATGGCCACTTTCTCTCTGACAAACAATTTTCTCTTACACATTTCCCTACTCCGATGCCAACTAACATCTGGCAGCTTGAGGTGTACCATCAAAATTTCAGAAACTGGATGGTATTTACTCAGCTGTGCAGGCATTGACAAACTAACAATCACTTCATGCTGTGATGCAATATCAAATGTCACGTACAATTAACCAAGTGCAAAAGAGTAAAAAGCATTAAAGCCAAGGTTGTGAGGGCCAATAAAAAACACAATGCAATTTAATTATGAAACAGAGGCATCCCAAGAACTGCCAAAACGAGTGATCGAACTAGTATATGTGCATGTCAGAAAATAAATCAGAAGGAGCTTGCGCACCATCCCTGTATATGGGCACACGTCACACTACCATCATCAAGTAGAATGTGCATGGCTAGGTCCAAAAATGAAATTGCCGTGCACATACTAACATTCTCGTCAAGCTTGTATTTACACTCCTCATAGGACCCCTCAAGGCCATCCCTAATCTGCCTAAGACAACAATAACCCCAGCAGCCGCACTGTCGTCACCACGATCTGGCGTAGAAATCAATGTGGATCAATTCAGTCTACATCCTCTAAAAATACCGAGCGCACTGAAATGACTGCACAATCAAGCACTGCTTGTTCACAGGAACTTCATGATCCCAGCTCCCTAATAGTTCGAATTGTTCCATGTCTGTTGCGAACGTTGAGGTTGCTGCTGGTAGGCTCCTGCTTGGCTGTTGCCCCCTGCGCCTCCCATGCCTTGGGGCTGTTGAAGCATCTGATGGCTTGGGGCCGGCCCTGTCTGTGACGGATGATACAAGTTGGCATACGCCGCGTTTGGATGCGCATGCCCGTGCGTCGGTTGCTGAGAGTGCGCATATCCACTATGCTGACCTTGACCGGCCAAACTGTAGTACAAGCTCGTATGCATGGCCCCTGATGGTCCCATGTCACGGGGCATCGCGGCCGGAATCCATACTGTCGAGCTATCTCCCTGCTGCCAAACAACGTCCACACTGTTAATATCATCCAACTAACGCCAACCAAAACCATCGAACCCTCTCAACAAACGCACGCAGCACAAAATGCTTGGGACTATCAACTCACTAACACCATTCCATCACGTCCACCCTCAGTACGAACTCTCACAACTCTGGAGATGTATCGCCATACCTGCTGGCTCGGAATGTACAGGGTGCTATCCTTATAACGCGATGTGTTCACATCCTCGTATCCAGAAGCATTTCCGACTGTCACCGCAGGACTTGACGCATAGCCTGAAGGCGTTGTCGTGTACCCGCCGTATCCTACGGCTGGTGCAGGATGAGGAGCGTTTCCGGCAGCTGCCCCGGGCTTGTACTGGGGCATCGGAAACTTTATAGCAGTCGCTCCGCCAGCTGGATAAGACGATGCCGCAGCTGGAGGAGTGTACGTCGAGCCAGCCGGAGGCTGAGCGTAAGCTGTGCTGCTCGAGTTGTAAACGTGGTGCGGATATGGAGGCTGCAAATACGGATAACTTGCCGGCATGTATTGATAACTCACGTAGTTCCCGAAGGGTCCCGAAGGTGGCTGTGAATAATGCATCGGCAAGGCTTGCTGCGGCATCACTTGTGCAGGCTGCACGTTACTTCCCGGTTGAGAACTCTGCGAAGAACTCACGCTCGGTGCTGCAGAAGCTAGCATCGGATTTCCTCCCTGCATAACCACACAAACCTACTCTTCATCGCATCATGAATGTCTCTCAAAAAAAAAAAAATTATCAACAATAAATAAATCGATAGTAAAAATACAACCTCACCCTTCTCGTTCCAATCTAGCAAACACGAAATCTCACCTCCTGAGATGCTTGAAGAGATGGAGACGCCATCAAACCAATATTCCCAGAATACTTGCTCGCTGTGTTCGTTGGAACATAGGGAGGATACAGCCGATCGGATTCTGCCCCACGGAACGCAGAAGTGTAGTAGCTCGTCGTCGGGTCGTACGCTGGCTGCGAAGAATCACAGACGCGAACAAAGCAAGCTAATCAGGCCACGCACCATGTATCTCAAACGATAAAAAATATACTCAAAATACGCCGGGAGCATCCCGGCGTATCAACGATCCAAGCAGACAACACGAGACACAAACAACGAGCACACACAATTGCATCCACACTCAACCTCCATAACCGAGAGAAAGAAAGGAGAGAAAACCCCAGAAACTAAACATGACGCATAGACCCCGAGTGCTTTACACGTACCACCATGCTTGGAATCCGAGGTGCATCCTGAGGTGCCGACTCCGTTTGCTCGTAACCATACTGACCGCCGGGCATTTGTGGCATCAACCCAAACCCAGGATAGTTTGACGCCCCCAAAAAATAAGGCGCCGGCTGCACCACTGGATCCGGTTTCGTGTGCTGCTCCTGGGCTGGAACGGCCGGGTCTTGGTGAACCACGGATGGCGCCTCCACGTTCGCGCCAATGCTCTCCACCGGAGTAGCTACCTGCTGCAGCCCATATGACTGGGCCATCTCCACTTGGGTCTCCACACTGAAACCCACCCATATTCAACCATAAGCTCGAATGCACATTTTACAAGCCTTATCATCTTAGCACCACTCATTGCCTCCTACCAAGCACTCCGTCCTATCCTACACCCCATGCTCAACGAACAATGCACTCGACCCCGTGATAAACCCCATTTCTAAGGCAATATCATGAGCTCACCTTGAAGGAGCCGGCAACTCGACCGGAGCCTCCTCCACAGCAATAGTCTCCACGTTCTTCTTGTTTTCCTCAACTTCGGCATGACCAAAGCTCGTCCCGAAAGCTGACACAAAATCTGAACCAAAGCTCCCGAAGCTCAAATGCGAACGGTCTGCTTCCGGCACTCGAAGGTGCGTCGGAATTATCACCGGCTCGTCGTCCTGTATGCTCATAGACTGGTATGCTTGAGCTATGCTCGTCGGGTCCACGGCTCCTAGACCTTGAGAACCACCGTCCGCTGACGATCCTAGCAAGCTATGCCCAGGAGCTTTCGCCTTCCACTCCAAGCCGCCGCCACCTGCAGCTGCACGATAGCAAACAACACTAGTCAGCTCATCACATCAATCCAATCAACATTCATGCATCTAGAACAATACCCCCACTACCCCAACGCCCCGAGATTCACGCACATACGACGCACCCTACCTTTCTGAGTGCCCACTGGCTGCTGTGGGGACCCATACAAAGGTCGCCCGTTAAACTGGCTACCGCCCAGTACGCTCGTTGACCCGTGTCCTTGCGAGTTGCCTGCCTCCATGCTCACGGCAGCTTCATCCACACTTACATCTCGACTAGACGGTGCAGACGCCGTCGCAGCAGGAGGAGAAGGCGATCTTGCTGTCTCTAATTCCCTCTCCATGTCTGTCTCCAGATCGCCAGAGTCTTCGGTTGCTGGGACAGAGCTCGCTTGAGCGGATGGGGACGCCGCACTTGAATCTGTTGCCGCCTCTGCATTTGTTGAACTTACAGGCCGATCACCAATAGGACGCTGGTTGCCCACCGCACCGATGGCACTTTGACCGCTCACAACCCGCGAATCTACCGATGTGTGAAGCACCGGGTCCGCACTCGACGAATAAAATTCCGAGGACTCCGGAGAAGGCACAGAAGCTGCTACTGGGGCTGCGGCAGCTGGATACGACGGAGACAACGCCGTTTGAACGACCGGCACGGCTGGGGAAGTTGCCGGAGATAGGAAGCTCGAGGGAGGTGGAGGAGGAGCTGCCCGCGCTTTCAATAGATCTGCCATTGTGCCGTGCCCTGAGGCCCATGCCCCTTGTGGGGCTCGTGCGGGTCTCACAAATCCGCTGCTTCCATTCACTGCTCCTGCGGAGCTACTGCTGGCTGGACTTGGAGCTTGAACTGGTGGTGGTGCTGCTGCTGCTGTTTGAGCGCCTGTTGAGGGTGGTACAGGGCTGCAATTCACAATCAGCATCAAACAATCAGGAATTCATTATCTGAAACTAGTAACTCCAAATCCAACATACCAGGAAACCACCACTTTTTAACTCCAAAATCTGCCGTACACTACGCCCCTCATAGTCAAAACTGAAGCGAACCAAACCAATACAATTCAAAAGCATCTCAGGTAGAATTTTCACCACATATTACATCAAAATCTCATCACACGACTGAATTAATTAAAATGCTGCAGACGGAGCTCTCAAAATCTGCGTGCTGAGAGGTCATCACAGTTTTCATGATTCAATTTGATTTTATCGTATCTCATACGTACCTCGGGGCCACGGCCGACGGCTTTACTTGACCGGGTGCAGTAATTGAGTTTGAAGCTGCGCTAGAACCGCGCAAACCAGGATGAATGCCATTCTCTCTTCCGTGCGCTCGACCTCGCCCACCACCATACTCTAAACAACCAAACACGCCACACAAATCATTACACCCTTCCAAGAACCCACCTTGCCACGCTCAACGCCGTTCTTCTTATGATGCTCGAGTGTTACACCACTTCCTCTAATTTCATACAGCAAGTTGCTGCCTCGCTCAGTTGCCAAACACTACTTTCATATCAACATTAAGGGCTTGTACGCGACCGAAGGTGCTTGGGTTATATCGACGGGAGAACCCTGCACTTTATCATTCCCCTCATCATTTCCTTAAAACTCACATCAAAAGACCTCATCTGTCGCCCATCTTCAATCTCAGCTGAAGCGCTGGAGGAAGTAGATTGACATTCCGACATCGCGAATCATATGCTATGCTGCTACCCTTACTCACTAAACTATATATCATGCTCATTTACAACGCATTCAGCACAAGCCTTGTCCTGCACACTAAGGATGTCCATTGACACTCACCCTGTGAACCCTGAGAACCGTAACGAGGCAGAGAACCCCCTGTACCACCACCGCCACGTCCACCTCCTCTGATATAACCACCGCTACCAGGTCGTCCCCTCATATCCGAGTCCCTCGCCTTCGTTCCTCCAGTCTGCCGTATCATGGTGCACACGGATGTTAAATACAATACAGCGCTGTCACGGCTCCCTCAACTCACTCGCAGCTTCTCTCTACGACTCGGTAAGGAAATCAAGTTCCACATTTTCTTACCTCTTTCTTCTTGTCCCGCTTCCTCTTCACTTCATGAAACGGATCTGCATCGTCAAACCCACCGTTAGCACCTCAAATCAATCCCGCTAGCCTTACCTGCCCAGACCTACCGCATTGGCGAAATCCGTAACCCATGAACGCAGTGACGTCAGAATTGCAGTTAAATACACATGTTGCACAGCAGCAGTGCAAAGGGAAAGGTACGGCTCCTATACCTCCTGCAAAATACACCCAACCGTATACAAACACATCAATAACTCTACCCACAAAAAAATCACTCTCATCGAGATATCAGCTGCACAACTCTAAGACTCAACCACTGCGATGCCAACAAAACTTCAATTCCAATCAATACAAAATTCAAAGAATTATAGAAAGACACAGTCATTCCAGCACGGTATGAAACTAAACGCCATCCTCACCATACGAAAAGGCACTTTCTACACTTTGTTAATGCTTCAACCGACACGAATAAGACGACGGAACTGAACTCTCTTGCACATTTAGGCCCTAAAGAGAAGAGTAGGTTAGATACTTCTAAACCAACCGAACACATTGCGAAATGGCGACGTAGTTTTACCCACCATACACAAAATCGAACTCGCTAACATGAACCGAACGCTCGTACCCAACACAACCCGAACTTGAGCAGCACGCCATTGCATCAATCATGGGCAAGGAGCCCTCCTCTTCCCGCAGTGCAATTTCATCATTCGGAACAGCACGAAGTCTATGGCACAGGCTTCACCATTTCAGTGGCAAACATGCCGTGCCCTGCACGGAGATCTAACTCTACAGGACTAATCACCTAATCACAACACCGTCGCACAACCCTCTGCTCGAACTCCAGACTCATTGACCATTACCTGCGCAGCATTACGTCCCACCCACAACACAAGAACGATCGAGACACAAAAGCCCAAGCACACACGCAGCGTACCTTGGTTCAGCAGCCGTTGCGCGGCCTCGTTCGGGTCCATGTTGCACTCTTTGAGCATGGCATAAATCTCCTCTTCACTGTTGCCGACCACCTCCTTAAGGTCCTGCACCACTTTCTTAGTGCTGGCCGGGATGTCGACGGCACCGCCGCCGCCCCTGCCGGTACTCATCCTGGTGGACAGCGCAGCACCCCCAGCTGCACCCCGGGCCGACTCCGCCTGTGCCTTGCTCCTTCGATGACCGCCCTCCGTCCTAATGCTCCCAGACGTTGCCGTATGATCCAAATGATATTGGTTTAGAAACCTTAGGGTTTGAAGCACAAGCTCTGGCTACGTAAGGGGACAGGGAGTAACAGGGCGAGCAGGCAACACAGTAGTCCAAGCTAAGATGGAGCACAGCGAACAATAACGTGAATGCTGGTGACGATGGGGAAGAGTCGGAGATGGCTGGAAAGGCGGGAGACTTGGGCCCCAAACCCTAATTCCGTCGTCCCGTTCACACTCCGTTTGAATTCTGCAGAAATTTAAAGTTAACTCTGTGTCAGTTTTATCTGTTTGAATTTTCAATTTCGTCGATTCCGGATCATAGGGCCAGCTCCCTGCCCTTTTGTGGATAGCTCCCCGTTTTCTGTCGACGACTCTGTCCATCATGGTGTTCTTTTGGATGATATTCTGCGGCCTGGGTCCCCCCTTGTGCTGGGAACTTGGATTGAGTGAGTTCCCTTTGTTCCCAATGTCGTGCCGCACCTTTGTTAATACAAAGTCGCCATCGGAATTCCACCACTCGTTTACTTGCATGCTACTCACACACCCCCTTCTCCTCCCTACCACATTTCGCATATATTATTGTAAATTTTACCTTGTCTGTGCTTTTCTGGAATTGTTATTTTGATGTTTGATTGTGGGTTGTGGGTTGTGTCGATATGTATTCATGTGAACACTTTTTGAAACCATCTAAATTTACATCTCTACTTGCAAGGCTTTTATTTATCTTTAGAATACAAATATGTCTTTTTGCAGGAATGGACAGATAAAAATACCTGAATTCTACAGTAGCACTATAAAATTATAATACTTATATATATATATATATATATATATATATATATATTTTCATGTTTCTTCACTAAAATTATGCATATTTTTAACATTACAGTATAACAAAAATATTTTGCTTTGCATATTCTTAATATACAACTTATTTCTTATAAAACTCCAATGTTTGATTATATGAACATTTCATCTTTGAACAAACAATTTGACACAGTTGCTACTAGTTATTATTCCAAAAAATATATAAAAAATTAGACTTAAATTCAAATGAGTAAATTTATTTTTATTGTTTTTTGAATTAAGTGATTACATATGAATATTCAATAGTATAAGCTTAGTGTATTATATAAATTAATTAAAATAATTAGTATGTTTTTTACAAAAATGCATGTTAATATTTAATACTTAGCCAAATTGTTGTATAATTAGCATTAACATATATTACTGAATGAAATTGATATGCAAAAGAAATTTGAATATTTTAAAATTGAAAAGGTTTAATCACATAAATAAAGTATCTATATATATATACATATATATATATATATATATATATATGACATAATAAACCAGTTATGTAGTCTTCATATGATATTGTGTTCTTAGAAACAAAAACAACTAAAAGTTTGAAGCAACAAAATAAAATTATATGAAAATAAGGATATATATATATATATATATATATATAAATATAATTTGAAGAATTTTCATTAAGTTATTTTTTAAGTATTGTACCGAAAACAGGCCGTTGATAATTCTGAACCAGGTTAAGAATATATGTTTTTTTCTATCTGGTTTAAGATAATTTTGCCAAGATTATGGTAATGAAGAAAATTACATAAAAAACTATTTCTTGTTAAAATTTCAGCTCTTTTGATTTAAAGATTTATCGTATGTCCTGTAAAAATAATTAATTAAAACTTTATTTTACTAATTAATAGGCAATGAAACAATTGTTCAACCTGTTACTTAATCTAATAAATCCATGCATGAGACTAACCTCTACTACAGTACAATTCAGTAAATTTGGACTACATGGGCTCAATTATAAAGTAAGGTATGTACAGATTGACAGTGCGGCATGTTTACAGTGCAGCAAGGGCTCCGGTGGTCGGCGGCGTTGAGTTCTCTGAGGCAGGGAGACTTCGCGGGGTTGCAGAGGCGCTGGGCTGCGACAGGGCGTTGGGGTGCTGTTGCGGCGCTGGGGTGATAGGCGAGGCTGGCTAAGCTGTTACCGCGCTGGGCGAGGCTGGTGACATCGAGGACTTCAATGGAAGGCCGCGGCGGCCAACTTTGAAGAAATTCAGCGATTGCACCAGAAGGCTGTGGGTGACAGCTGGTGCTGTCGGGGCCTGAAGGCGGAAGCAAGAGTAGCCAAGATTTCTTGTGTGTTTCCGAATTGGGCGGTCAGGATTGTGGATAGTAATCCAGCGTAGGGGAGGGAGCTATACATTCCTAGGAAGACCGAAAGATTTAGCATTGCAGTGACATCAATAATGTTGTCATGCGATCCACGAGGGGTAGACTAGGGACGGAGCTGTGTACATTTTTGTGGTGAAGCAGACTGAAATTGACGAGTGGTGAGGCCGTACTAGAGATAGTTCCTGTGGTGGAGTCGCTCGAGGAGGAATTGCCGTTCGCGAGCTCTATTATTGTTGCTGTTCTCCTCTTCTTTTCTTGCTGATTCTGCTGTGGTTTGAGTAGCTTGCTGGCGTTCGTGACGGCAGACTAGGGCTGAGGGGTGAGGTGCAGCAAGGAGGTTGCCCCCCCCAGCACCCGTCACGGAGGTGGCGACCCTTAGAAACGTGGACGCTGTGGACGACGAGACTCCCGCAGCGGAACCACTGTCATAGGTGATGCGGTGCATGCTGTGAAGGGAATACGTGGCAAGGGCGACGAAGGAAGTTGGATGGATGAAATTTGGATGACATAGAGGTGATTTTCGTCCAAGTCTTGTGCCTCATTCCAGACCAATCTTGTGCTGCACCCCAGACCAGTGTTGTACCTTATTCCAGACCAGTCTTGTGCTCATTTTAGATGAGATTGGTGCTAAATTTCAATGTGATTTATCATCATTTCTAGAGGTGTTGGTTACAAATAAAGACAAATTTATTTTACATATGATGACCTATGGGAGGATGTGAATATGAATTCTTGGCATTTTGCATTAAGAGTATTTGCATAACCCTCATGAATTGAGGCAGCTAGAGGGATTAGCTATACTTTTATTTTTGAACCACTGTGACAGTGGTTGTCATTTGGAAGGCATTTATACCTTTTTTTTTTTTTATTGGTTAAATCTTCAACTGCACGATGTGTTATGCACACAATGTGTTATGCACAACATCAATTATTGTAAGAAAATCAAAGTCAAATAAAATCTTAACTTACACTGGTCTAAGAATTTGTATGCCACAAATCCAAACAAAATGAACAGCATCATTTCTAAGATGTGGCCATTTTTTTACAGTATTTCTTATCATGCTGTAATTTAAATTAATAATTTTTTAGCAGTTTTGTATTAATCATATTTTTGACATTCTATTCTTGTATGGATAGAATTTATGGGGCATTGGTTAATCTTTACTTTAAAACTTAAATTTTTTATGTAATGGTATGTTTATGATTGATTCTAATTTATTCAAATTAAATGGAACCTAAGCATGTGATTGATTTGATTTTATCTGCCACCTACCATGGTCAATATCTCCGAAGCTATAATTGAAGTATTATTGAAAATTCAACATAATAATCAAGGTAAAATTAAAGTTTAGAATTACGTAACATTTTGTTAAAATATTGATATCTTGTACAATATTTTATATATTTTATATTTTTCAATTTATTTTTATATTATATATTATATATTATATATTTCTTATATAATTTAATATTTTTCCTATTATATATAAAATGCGTCTAATTTGAAGGACCTGATGTAACTATTTCTCAATTTATTTTCATTTGTTAGTGTATTTTAGTTGATTCTTAATATAAATATATTCTTTTATATACTGATCCTAACTACATCCAACTCAAAACAAAATTGTTTTAGCCATGACTAAATTATATCCAACTCTATATAAAACATTTGTAAACTTTTAAAGCTCTTAGCAAGAGCCTGCAAGGAAAAACAATCATGTAAAATCTTTCTATGTGTTGTAGATTTATTATCATAATTAATAAAACTACAACCAATTCTTACAGAATTAGTTGTACTTTCTGCTCTCTTATTTCTCTTTTTCTTCTAGAATTTTGTATAAAAAACTATGAAAGAAAAAACTTTGTCTTATTGCTCTTATGCCATTATTTTCTCCAAAAACTTCATTAAGTTAATCTAATTTCTTCTTTATTTAACTCAAATCTATTAATAGACCATACTATTAGAATTTAGTAAAAATTCAAGATGATGTACCCATGCCTATATTATGTGGTGATTTGAACATTTAGTATTCAATGTTGTTTGTGTATGAATTTATTACCTGTAAAGCTGGATTTATTCATTATAAATAATAATAATAATAACAAACCGAAAGAACAAAGTTCTAATCAACATCTATGCATCACACAATACATAGACTTAATTATTACTGAACTATATTATAAAAATATGACTAACAGGAAATTATAAACTGATTACTAGTGTTAAATGATTTTGACATATTTTAAATTATTTTAAATCAAAAGCTTTAATATTATTATTATCTTTTTTAATTCTTAACATGAAAGATACAAAAGTCAAATGCCTATACATTACTACTAAAAAGTTATTTATCCAGCTTAAATCTTGGTTTATTGTCTCCAATCATAATGATATTATTTGATCATATAATTGTAGTTGTTACAAATAAAGTATTTAGCAAGTTTAAAACATATTATGATAAATACTTGCATTATTATTATTATTATTATTATTTTTTACTTTGACTTTTTTATTGTTTAGATCCATAAAATATAATACTTATTTTTATAAATTTATTGATGTACTACTGTAAGAAAATATGTTAAAAACCCACTAGTACAGCATATTCCATCATTGGTGGACCATTGATACTAATGTATGTATATACACAATTTGATGGATATTTAATTAGATGTGCTTTGTCAAAATTTTATTTGGTTTGAGAGAAAATAACTCAATTTTGTCTTTAATGAATTCTCTTTAAAAGCTGCATTGATTACACAATAACACAATGTTTTGATGGGCTGTTGTGGAATAGGTACCCAGATGGTACCTGGTGCTAGATGAACAGAAACTCCAAATGTCTGCACTAGAACATTTTAATAAACCTTAAACTTTTAACTTTGTTAAATTGTTTATAAATTAGTATTATTTTTTAAAACCCCAAACTTTTAATCCCACACCCCTCCTACCAATATTTTAGGGACTCCCAACAATGGATTGCATGTCAATGAGTTGCTCACAAAATTTTCATTGTCAATATTTGGTTTTTATACATTGAATCCAATGTAACTATGTTCTAAACTTTATTTTTAATTTTTTAAATTCTAAAAACTAAACTTCTCACACTGGTTGTTCCAAGTCATTTGCACAATACTCATGTCCTCAATTATTTATATCTTTTTAATTTAAAATTTAAGTGTCCACATTCATTTTATTTTCAATTATTTATTTATTTTGTACAAAAAGAAGGATATGTATCCATTTGAAGCTAGTTGAAAAGATGTTAATTGGTGTTGAAAGATGTAACTATAATACTTCTTTTTAACACTTTCATTATATATAGGAAACCGCTAGATGGACACCCCCCTTTTATTGTATGGATATCCCCTATGCTATATACCTCCACATACATATAGTAAAACTCTTATTTATACTAAAAACTTTTAAGATAAATTTAGAGTAAAAGATTCTCTAAATGAAATTAAGCTTTTTAAGATAAATGAAAGAATTACATGAAATATTTTATGAAATTTTGTTAAATTTAATCAACAAAAAATAAAAAAGCAAAAAAAGAAAGAAAGAAAAAGTATCATAAGCTATTGCACACAAATCTGTTATTATAATTTGTCCTAAAACTTTTTAGAATAAATAAGAGTTTTACTATATGTATGTAGGGGCATGTGGCATGGGAGGTGTCCACATAGTAAAAGAGGGGGTGTCCACCTGGTGGTTCCCTATATATATATATATATATATATGAAACTTGTGATTGGAATTTTTTTTTATTGTGAAATTAAAATATCACTAATTCATCAATAGTTACAAATATAATTTACTTGTATACTAGGACATTATAGAGTTTGTAAAATTACAATGGTAAGAGTGTAACACAAACAAGCCACCATATTACATTACCTGAATTAGGAATAACCAAGAACAGAAATAATTCTCTGATTTTTCTATACTAAAGAAAGAAATCAGCATGTTTACATACTCATATATTTGTGGCACCAAGTGAAGATCGTTTATTTTGGATTCCAAATGAAGTTTGATAGAGCACAACATGGTCATTATGAATCACAAGTCTAATTTGAGACTTCATGTGGGTAGATTTTCCTCTCTCACCTCCAAATGTAATTTATTACATTAATGCAAAGTATCACTCCTTGCCTACTGTACTCCAACGGAGAAATGTAAATCATAGAGTTACAACAGACACAGGGGCATTCATTAAATATTTGCCATTACAGCCAAATGTTTCTAAAACGACCCTGAAATATTTAATTATTGCTGAGCATACTTGTCTGCAAGATTAATGAACTCACAATAACATTTGCAATTCTGAATGTCACCCAACTCGCTGCAATGTTGTGGGTCAATTTGAAGCAAATTGAAGCACGAGAACTCAACATGGCCACTATTGCTCAAGTAGACACAACCATGTTTATGAACTTTAACTGGGAGAATTTATTATGTTGTCTACCTGAACTGTTTGTGTGAATAACACACACTAAACACTGAGCACGGGGAAGCACTAAAGATGGGAAACACACGTTGTGATGGTCATAGTGTTACAACTACAGGAAGAAAGTTAAAATGCAATTTGAAAAATCAATTCGCAAACGGACGCAGAAAATCTAACCGAGTGCTCTGCGATACAATGGTAAACATTTATCAACAAAAACCATCCGTCTGTGTGTCAAGTTCACATGACCCTGCACAATGATTGGTTGATTTTCTTATCAGATGTTTCTGATGTGTATTGATAACGCCAGTTTCACGGCCAAAAATACCAAGTGAAGGATGGTGAATAGCTCTCAAACTCAAATCTGTCACTTTAACTCTAAAATGTCAAAACCTTCACTAAGCCTTCAGCCTGAATGTTGTGGAGCGGATAATATCATCGTCTCGGTTCAGCCTATCCTGAATGGCCTTTTGACTCTCTGGCTTGGTCACATATGTAAACAACAAATAGATTCCGTCCAAGTATCTGTTTGCAAAACCTGACATGTTCTTGGTCTTGATGTTGTATGCCAAGGGCTGCATACCCCTGTTGAACATCTCCACGTCCAATCCACCTCCAGCGATGATGGCCTAAACAACCACGAACCCAGTTAGAGCAAACCTAACATAGACAGTAGTCATTTGGAATGTGCTAAGGAAGTCCCAAGGGGACAACTTACAATCAGGGCGGGACATTCAATGTCGAAGGGGGCAAGCCAGCAGAAAACCAGACCCGAATGAAGTATGAAGGCTCAGACATGTAAAACCTGCGTGGTCTAAATCGATGGACACAAGTACAACCTCAAATTCGATACTTACTACACAAACATTATTTACGCGAAGGAGAAGTAAATGTACCAATAGCATACAGATACGCACAACAGGACTGAGGATAATTATACATCTATTTCTAGTTTCACAGTTCGGACCAATTCTTGCATATCTGTCAGAAACAAACCTATAACTTACATGCAAACAAGTAACACCATAAAATTTGAGTAGAATTACGCACATGATCACTACCAACAACAAAAGTGGCGAGCTTAACGGTGGGTACAACAATCCGTTATTCATGAAAGACAGATGCTTTCGCATGGTTATTTTCGAGATTTATTACTCTCTAACACAAACAGAGAGAACAACCGAACGGAAAAGAACTCAGGGAAATACCAGTATATCTGCACTAATGGATGCATCATACCTAATAAATTACAGGGGCTCATTTACTAAATACACATATTATAAGCAGTAACTCTAGGTTGAAGCGTAAAATAGCTCACACAGCCCCACATGATTCAGATTCAGATAAGATAGTGGACATTATTTTTGATTTCTAAGTTTGATAAATTACATGGTAACGACATAGGTCCTAGAATGCGCAATAGATATGTGAATGCAAAATTACAAGAAAGACCATCCACTACAAATGCATTCTCACGAACAATGCCCTCAGAAGCACCTTATTCGCTAATCAAAGTGATCCCATCAAAGCTCTTCAATCCTGAATCACGTAGGTTTAAAGTCTATGATTGACAATAACCACAGGAAGATAACTGTAATCCATTCAGACAACCTCGTAAGGAATACCTACCTCTTCGTAGCGCTGTGTGAGAGCAAGGCGCTGTTCCTCGGTAATGTCGGGACGCAACACGGTCATTGTCTCGTAGCGCTGCAAGCCAGGAGGATACTGCCTGATTTCCCTTTGCCCTAGGTCCATCCCCTCTCCAAATCCTTCGGTGTCCATCATCCCCGACAACGGATCCAAGGAAACGGCCCGTACAGACACGGCAGAAACTTTTCGGAGGCAAGGGCTTGACCTAGTCTTCAAAACTGGCATGCAACCGAACATAGCCGAAGCCGAGGAGGCTGTGGGGACCACAGCTGCATTGCTGCTACTTGAAACATTGAGAGCAGCAACACCTTGCAGAGCAGCCACTGAGCCAGCTACCGCCATTTCTCCTCACTTCTAAACTACAACGTCCAGCTTCCAAAAGACCACAAGACCCACCCCGGCAAATTCGACAAATTCTACTTCACAAAATCTTCCAAAAACCCAGTGGAGGACACAAAAACGCCTCAAACCCCAGTCAACCACGACAGCCGGAGTGCAACTGCAACACACCTGTGGTTGAGGAAGCAGTAACGAAGACGACTGCAGAGCTGGTAGGAACCAGAGGTCCCTACAAAGTAGACCCGGAGGATGATGGACGTGTAAGATAAGGAAAATGGGAGGTGCACGGTGAAGAGTGTGGTTTCCAAGCGTGAATCCATGCCTTCGGAAGAACATTAGGGATGAGGATTCGACGAGTTTCGTTACGCAGTGATCCAAAACAACGAAAGGTTTTAGGGTACTGTTATCGATCGTTCATTTCCAGTAAGTGGACCTATTTTAACAGGTCATCGCGTTCTCCAATCAGTTACGGACGCTGCAAGTTGAACGCTCGATGTTCGGCGGACGAAGACCGGCTCAAATCACCGACGCTCTCCCAGTCATGTGCACTGGGTTTTTGCCAGAAACTCTTGGTTGCGATGCCGAGAGGGAGCGCTTTCATGTCTAGGCCATCTCTTGGAGTTGTGAAGCGGCAACACCTTATGTGTAACTTTGAGATGATTATTCAATACACTGGCACAAGTAAGAGTTTAACGCGCCGTTTTCCCTATGGAAGCTGTCACGTAGCACAGGCGTTGCACAGTACATGAGGTATAGCAGACGATGTGAGATCTTTCACGGGAAATCTCCTGATTGAATCTTCAATGTATTGATACACCGAAGAGAGAAGTGGGTTTGAACTTTCATTCTCACTTCGATACATTGGTAAGGAGAAATGAAAAGGTTAATATACTTTCGTTGTCTGTTTAGTACGCTTGGACGTGAACTGCGTCCCTACAAAGGTCAACAACCATGTCTTCGAAACACCAGCTTCCTCGAAAACATGCATCAACCTCATCTGTAATTTGGTTCCTCAATAAGTATATGCAGGCTAATAATAATAATAATCTTACTCATAACGATACTTTCTTGCTGTTAGATTGGCTCGATTAGATGCTCGATTCATGGCAAACACGATTCAGCTTACCTACTTGCTATTGGAGAGTTAGCACATCGCTGGGGCACAAATTGCTGCGTGATCTTGTCTCAGTTGCGTTTAGGGGGCTGCTACCTCATTTGGTCTTTTACGTGAAAACTTGAGAGAAATTTGAGAAGAGGTTTCTGGGGATTTTCCCGAACATGTCTGCAGGTGGGGCCGAAGCCCCATTCTTGTTGTCAAGGAAGATAATCGTCTTCTTCATTTCGCTTCCGTCGCCGACCGCGTCTGAAGGAAACTCTGACTTCACCGGTAAGAGATTCTGTTTTGAGATTGCATGTGTGTTTGCGTTATCTTCCTTTGGACCATTATCTACCGGACTGGAGATGCTCTTTCGACGCTCGATCTCAGCCTCCTCATGAGCGCGTTTTCTTCTCTCTGCTGCCACTTGACGCATTTCTTTGACCTATAATGCCATCAAGTTCAAATACACATCGAAAACGTTAAAACAGATATGGCCGATCATTCAACTACTGATGAGACCACCCTAATATGCATCGTTGGCCATGAGGCATGTCCATCGAGAGATTCTTTCAAATGAAACTTTAAAAAATCCTTGACATCTACAGTGCAACACGGGAATTGATCAGTGTTGAAATATGAACACATTGTCTCATTTATACTCTAGAAAGGATGTTGAATACAAGCAAACCTGATGAGGTCGTATGTAGACCTTTGACTGGCTTGATTGCGGTGCAGAAGGAACTTGAGTGAGAGTGTCCTCACGCTGTCTTGTTTCAGTTGCAAGGCTGCCTTTCTCGCCAATTTGTTTGGGATTAAGTGGAGCCTTTTTCTTTCTAGGACGGACGTTCCGAGTTGCAGTCCAATCGGGATTGGCTTGCTTTCGTCGCTTCTACCAGGTCTCAAAATGAGTCAAAAGGTTACTTACAAACATCACTTCTTCCGTCGAAGCCATCGTATTTTTCGAATTTGACGTGCATTCATTTGACCGATGCAAGGTTTGGAATGCATGTGAAAGAAAACTATTTTGCAGAGGTGAACCACATACTAACCTCTTGAGCCAACAAGTCTGCGATGGTAAGCTCGCTGTCGTCCAGAACGTTGCTTACGCCCCTGTGCACATGAATTCACGTTTGCAATGCCATCGTTTAGTGCAGGAGACATGACTTGGTTGAAGAGTTGACAGCCCCTACGTAACATGACCCACTAAGCAAACTGTTTGGTCGAAATATATACAGAAGATGTTCCCTGAGAATTTCAGGAACTCATGCCTTCGGTCAAACTGGACGACTTGCCAGAAACGTGCATGCTTCAAACATGGGTTTCCATTCTGAACGCTTGGGTGATACCTGGATAACGGTTTTCCTCCGAAAGAAGTAGCTCTTCGTTTTACCGGGAAATGATTTGAGGTCACTGCTTTCTTGAACTCTATGAACTCTTTGACCAGATCACAAAGGGGCTGCGGATTGCAGAAGAAGCAACTCCAATTGCTGTTGAGTATCCGACTCAGATCAACCGGGCCGTAGTTGAGCACAATGCATTTCTGGCAGAACACCTTATCGCATTTGTCGCAAAGGACGATGTTGCCACCTTGGCCGCACCATCGGCATTGTTCCTCGGACCCATCTGCGCCCTACACGATTTCAAGTGTCAGGACCAACAATGTGACGTACTTCCATCGAACGAAAAGGTACTGTCTGAGCATGGGTATGTCCCACATCCTTGGTTGATTCTCACTGCAGAAAACCGCAAGTGAGCACTCTGAAAACTGCAAGACACGTGCGAATTTTAGATTCGTGAGTCATATTCTAATCTTGTGTCAGATGGCAGCTGAGAGAGAAACTAATTGCTTCTTTTAAAAACGATCTTGTACGATCTATGCACGATTACGTTTCGGAGCATTAAGAGCGATACCCTGGTGAAAGGGCTGCTGAAGAGGAATCCCCAGCAGTCTCTACAAATCCCTACTCCCAGATGTGGGTGTTCCTGAACCTCCCAAGCGGAAAGGTCGGTTTTGCCGCAGCCTGCAGTACAATAATAACCTCCTGATTTACTGCCCTTCTTGCAACCAGTGCAATCGACGTCTCTGGATACCGACGCCGACTCCACACGCTCATCATCAAGACATTGCACTGAACTGCCTTTGGTTAATCCGTTGAGATCCGGGCTAGAAAGATCGTCCGGTTTCTCCACCTCCTTCACAATCTCAGAGAAGCACAACCTAGTTAAGCTTCGAGATTCCTAGTGTTGTACAATTCAGAATACTGCGAGCGTACCGAGAAAATTGCTTGAAAATCCGAGAGCATACTAGGAAAATTGCAAGTGTTATGGCTAAGAATCTGCTTTGACTCTAGAACTTTGCAACGTGAAGAAAAAAAAATTTATATATATATATATACATTCGATTTATTATAAAAAGTAGGATGGACGGCAAAGCATATACCACAGAATCTAAAACCACGTCTCCCACTTCGTCAGGATTTGATAAGACTATGTCTGCACATAAATCTTCGCTAAGTTCTCCTTCATTCTCCAGCAGACTTTTAGATGTTTCACTTGAAATTTTGTCTTCCTTGTGGCTGCCACTGTCAGTATCACTATCAGCCAGCCTTCTTATGTGATCCGGCGAGGCTTTCAATTTCTTCATCCACCTTGGGTCTTTGGTCGCTACAGTCCGCTTTGGTCTCTGCAGCAAATCAAAATCAACTAGACAAATACTTCAGCAACTCAATAACCCACAACGCCCTGTCGAATGTCCAGACTTACGACGACTGCAACGCGAATCGTTCTGTCTAGTAATAAACCATCAAGTCCACTTATACCATTCAATTGCCAATTAGCTATTGGATTAGAGTCGCCTGGATTTTCCAGTACTTTTGCAAGAGAGAATTCGATTCCTTTTATTCAGTGAACGAAGACTTGACCTTCAAGATCTCTAGCAAGGAACCAAGAGCACTAGTCTAAACTGTGCACACACATAACTTCGAGTCTCGATTGATTCTAGAGTCAAACATTAAAAAATTGCGCATGAAATGCTGCAGAACGTTGGACCTCGCAGCTTGCAATGAAACTGATGAAAAAAAATTACATAATTTGATAAGCGCCAGACAAGATAACTATTACATTGACACACTTACAGCCATGCTTCTCTTCGGCGTGGGGAAACTATGAGGTCGACTGTGCGAGCGGGTACTCCTGGAAAAAAGAAATGAAAAAAGAAAACAGCCAAACAACACGGCACCGCAGCAGCAAGCTCAAACCCTTGGGAGGCTGCACGTTGGCGTATATCAGCAACCGTAAAGAGCAAGTCATAGCAGCTCTACATTTCCGAATGAGGCGTCCAGTTAAGCTCAAATCAAGCGTTGAAGTGCCAGCCAACACGCAGTGAAAAGAGATTTGGCACATTTATGGTGGCATCATGAAGCAGCCTCCAAAAACACGGAAGACGGGAACCAGAACCAGATGATGAGACACCATGGCCCTCGGTCTCCATGATGCGTAATCGAGTCTACCCCTGTTTGAATCATTGGAGATTAGACATCGTCAGTACTGCTCACCATGATATCCATCGGATCCGTTCACCGTATGTCTCGCCGATACAAAGTACCATCCTGCACGCAAATCGAAACCCACTCGCGGGCTTCCACAAACCCACTGGGTCCACAATTTGCTCATGCTCACCTTCACCACAGCAACTTGTTAAGCACCCACAGTATAAAAATATACCCTCTCATCACCGACATGTTGTGTTTCTGGACTGGAAGATGCTGAAAGTCGCATTTCATCTCACCGTGATGAGCTTTTGCGGGGCGTCTTCGATTGCGGTGACACCAACTTCCACCTGATTGTATCAACTGGGTGCATATGTGTGTTTTTTCTTCTAATTTTCCAGTTGTGGGTCTGAATCAAGCGATCTAGACATCGCTGAGAAGTTGACGTCCTTGGGTCGCAACACAATTAGGGCAACGGTTTGTCATGATCGTGCATTCACTGGAGGGGCACATCGTGCACGGGATGCAGCGTGGAGATTACTGTGAAAACACGATGTCGTGCACGCTGCGTGATGATCGGCCTGCGCGGCCAGATGGCTGCCGCTCAAGCTCAACTCCGCCTCACAATAAATAGAAATACATATTAAGATTTGCGTTACAGTGCAGTGCTGTAAAACACTTTAATCTCTGCACAGGGCATCCAGAGTCGACGTAATCGCACAGATAACCCGGAGTCCTCCCAGGGTGATGGTTGGCGGAACGAATCTGCCCGCCCAAGCTAACCCGACGGGGATGTATCTGACTCAGCGTGCAGCTTTGCAGTATAGAGTTGGTTTGCTGATCCTCAGAATGAAATGATGAACGAATTTGAGCATATCTGATGGGTAGCAAACGTCTGAATAATGTTATGTATTGCACTCACCTGTTTCATTACCTTAAACATTCATTCAATAATTCTGTATATTTTTGCTCTTGTTTATTTATTTATCAAAAAAAAATCAATTTTTGCATGCTCATCATTAATTTGTCATGGATAAAAATCATTTGCTAAAACATATATATATATATATATGTATATATATATATAGATAAGTGCACGTCATCTCTTTTAACGTTATTCAGGTTGTAATATCTAAGAGTGACATTTTGTTTGTGCTTGTTTTTTTAATATACTGTGTTCAGTACATAACTTCATATTGACTTGATTCAAATGTAAGAATGAATATATATATATATATATATATATATATCAGTTGAAATTCTAATCTGTATTATAAGCAACAATATGTGTAATTATTAAAACGAAAGTTAAGAGTGCAAATTAGGTTCGAATTTCATTACTTCTGTGACATTAAATTTATATTTTTCAGAATCATAAATTATGTTTATTGCATTTAAAATTTTAAAAATCACTCCTTTAAAATAGGCAAGATAAAAAGAATTTATATTCAAAGACACATTGCTATCAAACAACACCCTACAAGAACTGAACTCAAGGACTTTAAGTTAAAACTTTTAGGTTTATTTGTTGAATTTGAAATGTCTTTTATTTTATTATTATTATTATTATTATTTCTTCCAAAAAACCATCTAATTTTAAACAACTTAGATGCATTATTACTTTAAAAATTGATATTCAATTGAAAAAAAGGAGACATTCTACTTTATATTGAAAAGTTTGATGTATTATAATAAAATAAATAATCCTATTTTTTTATAACTGATTAATTTTGGGAAATTAAAATTTGAAATTTGAAACTTAAATTTAAGATTTATAAAGATATTTATTTATGTAAATAGATATGTAATGCTATTTTTAAATTTTTTTTGTGAATATATTCTTTTATAAATAATATAATAATTATATAATATATTTATTGTAATCAACTAAGTTGGTGATAAAGTACAATTATATTGTTCTAACATAAGATTCAATGGATTTTGTCATATATAAAATTATTGAAGGCTTAAACTATTCAATTTAAAAAAAAATTATCAATCTTGTTAATATTAGATAGAATGACCAAGATCAACAACAACTTATCTTATTTTTTAAAAATTTCTCATTAATATGTTAAAAACAAAGTAATTTTGACTACCTTATAATGAAAATAAAAAATAGCTAAGAATTTGAAGAATAAGAAGGGTTAACTTTGAGACAAATATTTAAATTAGTTGAAATAATTTGTATATTAGTACAAGTATAATATCAATATTTGTATATTAGTACAAATATAATATCAACAATTAAGCATAGAAGCTATTAAAAAATCTTGTAAGTATTTTAAAAATAATTTATACTTTCTAATAATAGTAACTATTTAAATAAATAAATAACTATTATTAATAAGATAGAATAAAATAAGAAAAAATATATTTAATTATCAAATTATTTTTATATCTATTTCTAAATTCTTTATAAATTTTGATTTTATATAACAAAAATCAATAAGTTTATTATATAAATTATAATTTAAAAAATATAAGATAAATAATTTAGATATTTATAACTTTATGGTGTAAAAATTAAGATAAATCTCCTTAATAGTCTTAATTTTTGATAATACTATTGGATGTAGATACGACATTTTGATGGTGTTTCAAATATCTTATTTGAATATAATTATAAAAATCTTATTTATAATTAAATAATTGGATATATTCTTACTTAAATATAAAATATTATAAATAATTTGAATGACCAATCAATTATCTATTTATAGAACTCAAATAAAAATCTACAACAAATATCTTTTGATATATTTTAAATATTTTTTACTTTTAAACAACTTAATTTCTTAGTGTAGAATTTATTTCTATAAGAGAAGTAAAAATATAAGTTAATGGATATTCATACTTATTCTTTTTAAGTAAATAAAAGTATATAGAAGTAAATAGAAGTAAGTAGAAGTAAATATAAATATATTAAGTAAATAACATGGACATATTGTTGAATCTAGACACTTAATCTATAAGCCTTATAGTCCTCAAGAAGCTTCTACATGGCCTTTTTTTTTATTAGTATATATTGAGGCTATTAAAAAATCACAATAAAAAATATCAAACACTAAAAATTTAATAATTGTATCTATCAAGGACAAGAATTTGAAGAATGTAAATAAACAAAGCAAGATGTATATCAAAAAGAGATGATAAAAGAAAATGAGAAAGTATGTATGTTCTAGAAGAAACTAGAATGGCTATTGCCAAAGACGAGAAGATTTGAGACTCTTAAAACTAGACTAGAAGCAAGAAATGTATTGACAAGAGTGAGAAAGACCTCACTTGTGCCTCTATATATATTATCTAACTAAGAAATAATGTGGCAACATCCTATAAGCCACATAAGATGTGTCTAATTTGTACGCCATGTGTCTAACTTGTAGGGCAAGTTTTTGACATGTGCACCACATTGCTACAAGTGGCCAACTTGTTGGCCAAGTTTTCAACCCACCAATCATCTACAAACACTTGTAAAGTCAAATGTGCGTTTACAAAGCTTCTAAGCAGCTTCCAACAAGATATAATCAATTTAATCTACTTTTACTTACTCCTACCTAATTCTACTTATTCTAAGTAAATATACTAGTGAATATAGATGTTCATGACAACATCCAATAAAAATATATAATATAATTAATATCCCACTTTTAACATCTTATATTTATAAGTAAAAGTCCTATTTTATTGTATCTTTAGGGCTTACAACAATACTCAATATTTATAGATCAACAAGTATAATAATGTTGATATTTTTTTCTTTATTTTAGAAAATATATGACACATCTATCATTCACCAAGTAGTCTCATTTTACTTGTAGAATATCTCCTCTTAGTAGAAGAGTGGTCTCTTTATTCTACATACATTCTACTTTGTACATCCTTTATCATAGCTTTATTTGTTCTTTAAAAAGAGAATGTCCTTGTCATGTTTTTACTAATTTCTTATTCTTTTTCCATTGTTTCAATAAATATGTCCTTAACAAAAATAAGAATGATGCTATCGTCAATCTTATCAACATCTTTTTGTGTTTTAGTTTTAATGCAAATATCTCTAATTTCATTATATTTGACAATAGCTATTTTAGCTCATTTTTATTATATAGCTATGCATCTTCTTTGCTTTTCTTTCTTCACAAAAATAAATGAATATATTACATATTAATTTGTTTATCCAAGTTCTTATTCTTCACACTTATAAATATATTATTATCATTTAATAATTATATTTTAATATTCAAATTTTGCATCAATACATAGATTGAACTAATTCTATCTTCTTAATAATAATTAGATTATAAACATATTCTAAAATATTTATAAAATAGCAGACAATCTTATTTATCAATAATTTATTTATTTATTTTAAATTAAAATAGTATATATATATTCTTACCAAAAACAAATGATCAAATTAATATACAATACTATCATAAAACAATGTGTGAGTATACAAAAGAATATTAATATGTTGTTTACAATAGTCAACCTTTGACATTTCAAAACTTAATCAATGTGAATTTCAGTTTGAGGTAAATTTCATAAATTTTGTACTTCATAATTTGTATACTGCATATTTTTTCTTACTTCTATGAGCAAGGTTGTTGAAAATTTAACTTCCAAATTGCTTCCAGTAAAACTCAAATCTGTTACAAACATTCATCAACGTATTAAATGAACCTAATTAGCTTCTTGTGATTCTAGTATAAATTAACATTCCATTTACTGCTGAACATCAACAAGTATTTGGTTTTCAGTAATCTCCATTGTTGTAATTGTTGCAAAAGCAGTATCAGTATTCAGTCACATGGGTGGAAGTTCAGTTTTGAGAGCAGAGGAACCATTCTCTTTGGACATTGTTTAAAATTTGTAGTTGAAGCTTAAAGGGATTGATAACAGTGAAGATGAGAACAAGGTCAACTCTGAAAAGCTGCAATTATTCAAACTAATCACTAAAATCTGCATCACAAAAAACATGAGAGAACTTAATGAATTTTTACATGACGTTCAAAAAATAATCATAATTACGTGTGTATATATATATATATATATATATATCTATAAAAATACCACTAACATGACTACTAATATTACAAACACAGGTGGGACAGCTGTCAGCAGGGCAGAGGCGGACCCATGGGGACATTCACCACACCATCAGCAACATTATCCACAAGCAAAAGAAGATGAATGAAACAAGGGTAACCATGGCAGAGACATTCATCCATGGGGGGAAGGCTATCCACTCCCCGGAACAAGGTTGAAGCCTCGCTCAACCTCGGCTGTCTTCCGCTGCCAGGATTGCACGTCGCGCCCCATCGCAACACCAGCTGAAGAAGCGCCGGAATTTGTAGCTTCGTCGCGGAGGCGTCAGAATTCATGGCTATGGCTTTGCAATCCCCTCTTCAGCTCGACTCCTTGTCCAATGGCATCGCCGGCATTGGGCTTAACACGCCGCGACCTGCCGTGCAGGTAATCCTTCAGCTTCGAGCTCATTGTTGTGACGGTGTTGTGGAGATGAGATTTCGTGTTGCGAGAGAGTGGACATTTTTTCGTTTCCGTGTACCTGAGCTGCACTTTGTGGAGTGAGCATCGGTGACGGTCGTCGTCGTTTCTCGTTTGTGGTGAATTCGGTGTCGCGAGTGCTGTGTGATGAGGGATGGCGTGATCCCGGGAGCTTTAGGTTACTTCTATAATGCTTCGGTGCGAGAGTTGAGGTTGTTCGTTTCCGAGGATTGAGTTATAGGTAATGGTAGGAATTTCAAGCTGACGGGTTTCTGGGTTTGGGTTGCAGATATCCCCCAAGTTCAGCACTGGCATCCGAGTAGCGGTGAGTCTTCTTTCACACTCTCCGGACATCTCTCAATTTGTTGTATTGATAAATTTAATCTTAATTTTCGATATATTTGTAAAAAAATTCCACCCGTGGGGTTTGGCATTCATGAGTTTCTTGTGGAGGCACATATAACAACATTGGTTAAGAATGACGAGTCCAGGGTAAGCTTGGCGGCTTTTCTTGTTTTAGGTTTAGTGATGTTTGTGCGTGATTCATCATTGAGTCCCATTCTGTTACATTAGGTCTAAAATCAGTATCGTTACAGCACATTGTATCCATGCGTAATTTAGTTCTGGGATCCAGGACGCGACATCGTGTGACAAGTTGGACATTGAATTGATTTAGTGTTGCAATGGTAACCAGGTTTCACTAGCAGGGTTTAAGTACCCTTTTGTATTTTAGACTGGAATGTCAATTGGATGAAATGGAATAATAAAACAATATTGGCCTGTGTGGTGTGCGTTTATATATAAAAACACTTCTACTTCTCTCCTGGTTCTGAATTATGGCATACGTTGGTGACAACAGATTAAGCGATGGGAGAGGAAGGAAGTGAAAGAAAACAGTTTACCAGTGGTGAAAAAGCTGCACGTGAAGGTCGGAGACACCGTGAAGGTGATTTCAGGGCATGACAAAGGCAAAATCGGCTCTGTAACACAAGTCTACACACACAACAGCAAGGTCATGGTCAAGGATGTGAATCTGAAAACAAAGCACGTCAAAGGCAAGGCCGAGGGTGAAAGCGGCCAGATTGTTCAGGTTCATTATTCGTCTAGCCCAAAGTCCTTCATGTTTATGATCTCTGGAATCTTTTTTTGCCACCCGTTTTTGTGATTTTACTGCTTTGCAAACCCATTCACTATGACTAATGTGGAAACCATCGGGTGGATACTATCTGCATGTAGCTTCGGGTTCTCCTAGTGTCTGCTGATTTGATAACATTCTTTTGACGATACTTTGCAGGTTGAAGCACCCGTTCATAGCTCTAATGTTATGCTTTACTCAAAAACCGCCAAGGTAGCTAGCAGGGTAGGGCACAAGACACTTGAAGACGGTAGCAGGGTTAGGTTTTTGCTTAAAACTGGTGAAGTCATCGACAGCGCAGAAGAGTGGAAGAAGGTGCATAAGAAGAAGGGAGAAGAGAAGAATGAGTAGCTTTTCAAAACGTAATTGTCGTTCTAGTTTCAATTCGCATAATGTATTGCCTTGTTAAGTGGCTTAGGATACAATTCGTCTATATCACAGTCCCTGTATCTCTCACCTCATCATAATTGGTCCTCAGTTGCTCCCCTCCCCTCCCCCACAGTTAGTAGTGACTCAATTGAACTTTGGTTGTCATGAGGATTCCTGTTTCATTATACTAGTCGACATCATCTTAGTAACTATGTCTACCATCAAGCCAGGATTAGTGTCCCCAGCGCTATCTATTGTGATCACTTAAGGCTTGACTACACCAGATGGTACCGAACGGCACGAGAACTATCACATTTTGGGAGTGTAAACCAGCAGTTTTAGGTAGGTTTTTGTGGACGAAAATTTCATGTGGCTCAACTAATAGAGGCGGTGATTGTAAGGGGGAGCACATGGGTACACCAAGTGCTCCACCAATTTTTCATCAAAGAATTTTTTATCAGAAGCGTGCAATTTCTCAAAATATGTTGTTGATAAGTTGGCGCTATTTACCAACACAATCATAGACGTTTGTGCTCAAGTTGTCGTCATTGGAAACTTAGGCTTTATCCTTTATGTCAAAGAAGTGTCCATGTGTTCATGTACAGTAATGATGCAATTCTCGTAATCACATGCATGGTTTGCAATAACCTGTAGTGCTTATTTTGTTTGTTTACCAAAACAATATTTGAATCTTTTGTCCATGTATCCCTTAATTGTGATGCAAGAAATTGTATGTGCTACTTGGTTTTGTATGTCATCTTAAGCTGTTAATGCAGATCCATGAGCTGCAATACACGATACAGATTGCTAACTAGAAAAAATGAAGCTTTCAGGTGGTCTTATTTCACCATTCATGTTCTGTAGATAAAATGTCTAAAATTTTCAAGTACTCTCTTCTAATATGAATAAATTTCCTTGAAAAATCTTTATAATTCAAAACATGATATGCCTCATTGTAATATGAGATGTTGGTGGAAATGTTTGTTGTAGACTACAGCTACTTCTTTAAATAAAAATAAAGTACAAAGTAGCTTAATATTGTTTTATAGGCAAATATTTTGAATTATCGGTCATTGGCATAATTCATTGAAATAACTTCATTGGAATATTACAAGTTACTATTAACTGGGCACATTAGAAACGGATATTAGATTGGAGGGATGAACCTCAAAAAATATAGAGTTCAACTGAATCCAAATAAATCTCTTTACTATTAATGTCTTTGCTTTTATAATTTGGAAAAAAAGAATTAGAGGATTACAAGGTAGAAAGATCATCCAAACTACTTTCAAATTGCATTGAATTATAAGTAAAGACATAATTGTGACTACATTCAAGCAATTTAGTTATCATTATAATTTTCGTTTTTATTTTAAACCAAAACTTTTGATGTTGTAAATCATTTGTATGAGACAATCAAATCTTTTAAAAATTTAGGTTTTTGAAATTGCAACATGGTTAAATTAGTTTTTATTTATTATTGGAAATACATAAAAGAATAAAAGTAATAAATAAATAAATTAGGATTTAAGATTGTTATTGAAAAATCAATCTGTAAATATTGGATTCCTTTAACATAAATAATTCTTTAAAAAAAAATTTAATTAATTAAAAAATAGTTAAATTTTTTCAAAAGATTAAATATTTGCTAATTTATATTTACCATCATAAACTTATGTTTCAACAATTGCCACAATAGTAGAATTGTTTCAATCTTTTTCACAATCAATAATTTTGTAATGTATGATGAAATGATGTTGTATTTATAATTTATATTGGTATACAAATAAATTAATTTTATGATAAAATTTTATATATATATAAAATTTAAGGACCTTGAATTAAAAAAATTCAAGCATGTATTAAAAAAATCAATATTAATAAGTTTGTATATTTTAAAATCTTTAAAATAATATAGTAGATATCATAAAGATATTATTATTTTTAATAAGAGATTATAAATATTAATACAAAGTGAATAAAATTATATATATATATATATATATATATATATGATTTTAAAGTTATGAAATATAATTAGAATTTTTTTTAAAAAAATTAATAAATAATATTTCTTTAATATAAAATTAATTTATTATTAATAATATATATAATTATTAATATATAGTATAGTAATTTTAAATAATAGTTAATTTTTAAAATTTTATCAAATCCTCTTACTATCTTTCAATACAATAAAAACGATATGTGTATATAACACTTATTTGTATAATTGTAGCTATAAATTTGATCAAATTGTTATGTAAAATAATTTATTGCTAAAAGATATTAATTTTTTAGTTTTTTAAAATTTTAGATGATTTGAAATATAAAATTAATCTTATTTAATAACCTATGCTAAAATATGCATGTTATATTTTTTTTAACTATTAATATTTTTTTGATAATAACATATATTGATTTAATTATTACTTTATATGTGCTATTGTTTTATAAAAACTTTAGAAGTTCATTGATAAAAAAATTCAAATTATAAAATATTATGTATGTTTAAAAAATTAAGTTATGATTTAACTATATAATTAGAATAATTACAACACTAATATACTTGTTTATATTATCACCAATCTTTTATTTTAGAAATTTATACCTTATTATATTAATTTTTATTATATCATTGAAATAAAAATATTAAATGTATTAGCATAATTAATACATTATTGTGTTGTGGTTTGGTTATCATGTGAAAATTATATATATATATATATATATATATATATATATATATATTTTAATATAAAATTTATTGCACAATTAGATGAGAGCCATGTTATTGAATTTTAGTTGGTTACAAAATATGATTAGATTACAATTTTGGAAAGAGTTTGTTTAAAAAGGCTATTATTAAGGATTGTACAACTTTATTTTTATTTTTTTTGATAGAATATTTAGGCCATTTAAATAGATAAATGAAGATAGACGATGGAAATCTCTATTCCTATTGGCTAAAAATCATATCCAATGGGCTTCAAGGAATCTGAGGCCTTATTAAAGATTAAGGTTTCTTCTTCAAAGACATTTGAACATCAAAGGTTAGAATTAACAAGTTTTAGTTTTTGGCTAAGGTTTTGGTACAAAAATTGAGCAATTTGGAATTTTAGTAAACAAGATATATGTGCTCAAAGTCAAGGTGTTGATTTTGTACCTACTATTACTCTTTGGGGCATAATGTATGCATACAAAAAGTAATAAATGATCAAGAACTGGGATTGAAGAGAATAATTTATTGGCTATACTTTACATGTACAGCTTAATGACTTCTAGATAGGGATGAAGGAGATATTGGGAATTAAAGTCAATACTTGCAATCTAAGAGTAGTAAATGAACTGCTTAAATAGTGATTATATTTTGAATTATATTTTAAGCAATTTGATAAGGTTTTGGCTCAAAATTTTGAAAACTTATCAAGTTGTTTAAAATAGTGCTTGGTTGTCTATAAAATTTATACCTAGCTATAGAGGGTTTACCTATAATTTATTTGTAAGTTTTGATAAGTGATTTGTACCTTATTCACCTACAAAAGATTGATTTCTTCTTAAACTTTAAGATCCAATAACTCTTAATCCAGCTATTCAATTTTTGTCAAATTTCTTAAAAGTGTAGCTTATATCCTTGAACTTTATCATAAGAAAAAACAACTATAGATTTGCTTTTAATCATCTGATATCTCAAAAATCCTAGCAAGTGCTTAAAACCCTAGTTTATAGACAACCAAGCACTATTTTCTTCATACCTTTAAAATACAAAATCCAAATGACATAAAAAACTTTGTATAGCTTTATAACATGAAAATACACACTTTTGAATCACTTATCAAAACTTAGCCAATAAATTATAGGTAAACCCTCTATAGCTAGGTATTTAATATACTTCCATATTAAAAATCACACCATATAACATCATGTAAAAAGAAATTAAAATTAGTATAGATCCATCTATCCATCTATTATTTGAAATAATATGTTGTATGGTGAATAATTTATAAAATTAAATTAACTATCATTTCCATATTTGACATGACAAAATAGACATCATTTTCATTGCATGACAAATTTCACGAATATGGACTCATTCAAGATACTACAAACTTCTAATATACATCAGATTAATTAACCAAAGCTTTGAAATATTATATAATATAAATATTTAAACCCTTATTTAAAGTATGTGTTTGATTATTTATAAATTAAACCCTATTTATGTTACCAATAATAATATAAAAAATATTTATTAATCCATTTATAAATACAAAGTTATCAAACAATGAACAAATTTTCATTCAATATTCATCAAAAATAAGATATAATTAATGGTAGACATGCAAATTCATGCCACATCAGTATCCTTAGAAGATTAAATATTATGTTTTCATGTTTATATCATGGGAAAGAATTGCCACTTCATAGTAGCGTTAAAAGTCTGTTATTCAAGCCACAATTTGTAACTTACAATACACGTCACACTTCTAATCTGCTTCAGTATTGTTAAGGAGAGTAGCTCCATATCATCACTTCTTCTGTATACAAGACAATCCAATGCTGAAGGACTAATAACAATAGGAAAACAACCTTGTCTAGACATGAATGACGTGGGATAGAATAATGCTCACTGTTCTCTCGCATAGGTCAAGTCCATGAAACAAGACGTCTTGAATCCAAATTCTGACTGGAAAAGAACAGTGTTGATTTCTTAATCTTAAGTGATACAAGCCCTCAGCAGTGTGCCACTCAACAGTGTTCTTAATACCCACGCTCTTCAAACATTTGGATTGCGTTTCAAGCACATTTCTTACTGTTCGTGCAGACGATTGGACTGGTCTAAAAAGCTATAATCAATACGGTGAGGAAGCTGCATCCTTGCGTCTGCAATTCCGAGTCCGATAAAACAACCCCCTGAAATGGACAAAGTATGATCCCTGTCTACTAAATGATAACTAACCACTCAACTTCAGTGTGGAATAAAACAATGAGGATGTACCAGAAAGGGGATGATCAAGTGTGCAACCAGATTCGGTCTCGTAGTCTCTGCGGACCAGCACCATAGAAGTCATCTACCTTCTCACCATCGCGGTAGAAGCGGAAAGTTGGGGTGTAGCGCACATCTCGTGTAGTTTCATAACACTTGTCCACATCTGCGTAGATAAACAATGCTGATGCATACTCGTTGCTCAAGTTGCAAAACGTAGGCAGCATATGCTGACATACATGACACCTTCACAGAAGTAATACCAAGTTAGCAGGGATGATGAGCGTCCTTCTTGTTGTTGTAAAAGCTTCTGAGCACTTGCCAAAATCGCTTGAGAAAAGTTGGGAGAAAGTTGCTTTGTCAAGTGTTCAAAATGAAGACCTGCAATGCTGACACCTAGAAACCATCGACTGTTTTCCTATTCAAGTATTCACTTGTGGAAGATCATGCAAGATTCATGAGCTCTATGTGTAGATACTTGAACGATGTGCACTATCTGGAAGAGTAAAGAAGCTCACCATGGGGCACCATAGTTGACTATAGCCTGCAAAAGCACCCACATACCAACGTTAGTTAAGAAATTAGAAAAGAATATTACATATTTTCGAAACTTAATTGGGAATAACAAATTAGTTTCATTCAAACCGCCATTGTTACAGTCGTAGTGCATTGTACTAACCCATTAGAGTGTAAATAACACCACAAAACTAAATTGGGCATTCGGAGAAGGAGATTTAAGAACCAAAATATTAATGGATTTTCACCCATTTGAATATGCACGAGCCGCCCCACAAATGGATTGCCAATTAGGTCAAAACCCCGAATGTGGTCTATGAGCGTAAAATGAAAACGCTAAAACTTAGATGGACAAGTGGACCTCCGAAGAATCAAAATGTGCGATTCGGCCCAAGATAATAAGAAAGGAGCACTAAGGGTTTAAGGGTTAACAACAAATTGTGTGATTCTAAAGCGTCTCTGTTCGACAGAATATGGTAAGCAAAAGTAGGGTATGAGGAAAACTAAGTTAAATAATACCAGACCTACTCGTTACTGAATTCCTGAAAACTAAAATGGTGAAATTGCTACTTGCTATAAACTGTCGCAAGGCGCTACATCTAAGACATAGGATCAACCCACATAAACTAGACGTAGTGGCACGGAAAGAAAAAGAACATTAGTAGATTCAGATACAACAGGCCTGATCGACTCACAGGTTTCTTAGAGATTTTCGCTCGTTGGAGAAGATTCAGGAGCTCCTCGTCGCTATTTGCACCGACCAGGTTACCATGAAAGTTCACAGGCAAAGAAGAATCGCCCAAGCTCTGGTTAGCCAACGTCTCAGCTACACCCGTCAATACCTTATCCTTCTCTGCAGCCATGACTTTGAGCGCGAGTGCAATCCGCCGAACCCGATTGAGGTAAATCCTTCCTCATCAATCCCGCCTAATTTTCTTCTTCTGATCCACACCTACCACAATCCAATAACATCTACCTCGTGCTGCTGTGAGAATCAACCTTCAACCGCTAACGATTCCACAGACAGCATTACTTCTACGCAATGTCACTGCATCCCCACATTTAGGGCACATGCAGAGCGACGAACGAAAGCTGACCTGTCCGCCGGAATGGTCGACATCGAGGTGGACTGACACCGTCAAGATGCGTGTTCTAATATTAGAGCGTCAACCGCTGCATTCAATTCTGTAGTGTCAAGTGCAGAGGAGTCGACGCAGAAATCGAGTCACGGCGGGCTTTCTGAGGTTTCAATGAACTAAGTCAGCAACGATCGGTCGCTACTCCGCATCTTGTCCACTTGTCTCCCAACCGTTCGTAACCTCATACTACGTCAGTGTTTTGCACTCTCGAGTCGCAACAATCCTTTTCCGCTTCTTCTGGCTGCAGTACAGTGCTAGGTCTCGGAGAGCATCAATTCCCTTTTCTTTCTTTCAAAATTTTGTTTTCAAGCGGTTAAGGCGGCTAGGGTGTTGCATAATGTATCCAAAGACTTCAGGCAACTTGGAGGCTTTTCTTTTGAAAGACGAGTCTCAAGAACGCTGTGCTGCTCCATAGAAATCACCGCAAACAATTCTGTGGTATGGATGATCCATGAACTTACGCGCTCCGCTTAATTGTGCTTTGTTAAACTATAGTTTGTAATTGGGTAAAGTTTAGGTGCAATCCCCAGAGTTTGTTAGTCGTGATTTGTTGCATTGTAGCAGGAGCGGCGTGTTTGAATAGGTTTGGCACAGGCGAGGAAGGGAATGGGACGTTGCTAGTTTGAATCCTTCGATGTCATGAGCGACTATTAATTATCATTTCGTGCGTGTGATTCTTTAAGAGTGTGTTGGCCCGTGTGGTGGTCGCTCAAGCGTTCTTTCCTATAATCTGGTGTTCTCTGTATGCAGTGGATACTTTTTATCTCGCACTGTGTTTATCTTACTTCGTCCTTTGAAGTATTCGAATAGATTTTAGTGAATACATCATCATGTCCTAGCTGTTACGTTCTGACCGACCTTGTCTAGATTCTTCTTATTGTTTTAGATAGGTCAGAAAAATGATCACAGTTATGTCTGCAAGGTAGTTTGAGGTGTTTGCTGCGCACGTTTTCAGCTATGAACTTAAAAAACTTTCTTCTTACGCGACATGAGTACATTTCCCGTGTATTAGTACTGCATTTCTTGGTTTTTAGGCTGACTACAGTAGTGAGGTTGAAATGTATCTGTTGCTTGTAAAGCCATATATTTTTTACGAGCATCTGGCTCATTAAAAGTACATACTTTTTTATTGTCGTACCAGGTTGTATATCAACAAATTCAACGTCGAGTTTAATGGTAGATAGTACTTCTTTAGATTTGTTGCCGAGGCTAAGTGAGATCTAGTAAGAGTTAGAAAACCTCAACCCTGAAACGAAATCATAGGGAGAAATGGAGCAGAATTACACTACTAGTTACTATAGCGATCTTTATAGATTTGTGCAGACAAGAAATCACCAGTGTTTTGTGCTTCGAACGTTTAGTCATAGTTGCCTGAACTGCAGAACAGCACACAGGAGCCTTCTCTTGCTATTTTTACTGCACTGGAGATTAAGAATCTGGATTACTGTGTACTTATAATTAGTCGGTTGCCACGTTTGTGAAGGAAAATTCACTATCATTTCTAATCGCTCCCTCTTAACAGATTTGCTTCGGTGCATGTATGCTTCAAAATCTAAGCAGCAAAGTTTGACCTGTGTAACCTTCGGATTCATCTCTGTGCAGAGCAGGCGGTATGTTGCAACTTTCTTCATATTTTTAGAAGCTTGCCACCTTCACAAAATGCGGGCATAAAAAACACAGAAAAATCTGAAGACGAGCAGCCATGTTTTCCGACAACTTGAAGGAGAAGCTGTTAAAGGCAGGTCACAGAGTTGACAACAATCATCCCGCGATGGATGGATCCAGCAGCCTTTCGGGTAATAGCCGTAAAGGAAGTATCAAAAAGAGGTTTTATACGGAAGCTGAAATTATTTCTAGAATGAAAAAGAAACCTACGACACAAATTAGCCCAGGACTACGCCGACGGTTTCTTATACGTCTGGCGATGGCTCTACATTCTTATGGAAGCTCGGCTTCTCGCACCGAGTACTTAATTGACAAGGCAGCAGACAAATTGGACGTCAAAGCGAGTATATCAGTGTTCCCATCCCTGATTCTGCTCTCCTTTCCAGGTATGATTTGCTGGGGAGTCTTTATGTTTTGTTGGCCATTTTGCAGATACATGGATGAATGTAGGCAAGTTCGATGTACTGATACTGCTGCCATTCTTGGTTAATCATTTTTGTAGGGGTTGACTTACAAGATCCTAATCGGAAGGAAATTCATATGCTCACAGTCGACCCAGACCTTGATGTTGACAAACTGGGTCGGGCGGATGAGCTTGCAAATGGAGTTGGGCAAGAGGGTGCCTCTTTACTGCTAGCATATTGGAGACTAAAGGCTATTGCAAGTGCTCCCCCTGAATTCGGCAAATGGTGGCGACTGTTTGGATTTTCTCTCTCAGCATCCATGTCGTCGCTGCTCTTCTTCAATGGAAGTCTCTGGGACGCGCTTTTCTCCCTTCTTCTCGGTTTTGTAGTCGGTATATTGGACATCATTGCATCAAGATCAAATCTCTACGGAAGTGTATTTGAGTTCACAGCCGCTCTCGTGGTTTCCTTTCTTGCTCGGACATTCCAAGTTTACTTCAAGAGTTATGAGCTCTGCTTCTTCGCAATGGCACTATCCGCCCTTGTGCAACTTCTACCTGGTCTGTCCTTGACCCTCGGTGTGAGCGAGATGGTGGCGAAGTCTCACGTGACTGGGACGTCACGAATCATGAATTCTCTCTTCTCAGCTCTACAGCTTGGGTTTGGACTCGCCATGGGTGAGAACCTCGTCCTGTGGGCCCCTAAACCAGTGTCTGCTCAGTGCGTATCTCCAACGCTTCCTATCTGGCTCAAGTTCGTTTGGTTTTGTGCCTACACATTCTCCTCTAACATATTGTTGAATGCGAGGCTAGATCAGTGGCCTGGTATGACCTTGGCATCCTTTGTGGGTTACGTCGTCTCCGAGGTGACAGGCTTGAAGCTTTCATCAAGTGCATCTTCTGTCATCTCTGCCTTCGCAGTCGGGATCACCGGCACGACTTACTCTCGGTTCACAGGAGACTTACCTCTCGTGATGGTTCTGTCGGGTATTTTGTTGCTTGTCCCAGGCGGCATTGGTGTGCAGGGTGTGACTCGCATGCTAGGGGACGATGTCCTATCCGGTCTGGGTTTTGTTTTTGATATGGTCATGGTTGGATTATCCATCACACTTGGCTTGTTAATAGCAAAGATTGCTCTTCCATCAGCACTATTCGGCAGCACTGCTCGAGTTAACACTAATAGCAAGAGTACTTTGCCGAGAGCGCTGGAGTATGACCGACCTGAGGATGCCCTTCATTCTTCGGATTCTGATTCGGACTGTGAGGAAAATATGGCTATCTGAGGTGAGAGAGACGGGGATTTAGGTCTGCTCCAATTCTCTACGAGTGATGGAAAAATCAAACAATTGGCTAAGTATTGTTAATACACTTGGTCGTTCATATGATTGCCTCTTCTTGTAGAGCGATTCAAAAATCATGAACTTATGTAATCATATGCGCATGCCAAATTGTTAGAAAGGATGTTACACTGGCTTCAGTTACATTGAGAGACGACCATTGTAATTAACGTTATTGTGTACTTGTTTTAAGAGATGTTTTTTCAAGTAGACCACAAAGGCAGTGAATGTTGTTAACTATGCTCAATGCCATTGTTACACGGTGTTCATCAATTTCTTATGATAAAGAGTTAGGAAATGAAAAAAAGAAAAAAAGAAAAAAAGAAAAACGTCTGACTAGTTCAAGTGCTCAACTTGAGTCTACCCAGGTCACAATTTGGAAAAAAAATGATCATTGGATTCGCTTCACATTCAGTTACAGAATTCATACAGAGAATGTGAAAACATAATGGGAGTGGATTGTTCACCAATAAAACTTAAAACTTAAATATTTCAGGAAAGTTTACATCTGACATGACTGCTACAGTACTGATATTTTGGATCATGTACTGACAAGCACTTTTATATTTTTATTTTTACTGCTCAATAGTATAAATCGACACAATATTTTGCATCACCATACATAGACTTTAGTACACTAAATATCGCAACTTATTCAGATTTATAAACACATAATTTTCATCGTCATCCACCTTTTAAACTAAGTCCATAATGTATGAACTTTGGCGAGCAGCCTACCACATTAATTTAAACTACTATAATTCAATCAACAAAGCACTGCAAGAATCATTTCTTTTATTCCTTTTTTGGGTTAAAAACTCTAAAATTCAAAAGCAAATATGTTTCAAATTTTTAAAAATAATTTCAATTTAAACTAAAAGAAAATCAAATCCAACTGATTCAAAAGATGCTATGTATGTGTAAAAGTTTTTCATTAAAAATGAAAGTGGTATAAATTAGTTAAAGAAAACAATTTAAGACTTATATATATATATATATATATATATATATATATTTATATGTTTTTATATATTCAAACATTAAAACTATTTCAATAAAACTATTTTAATTAAATAGAACGCATGTTTGTGATTATTGTGTTTTATTTATTTATTGCTTGCGCATATATATACACACACACATACACACACACACACACATATATATATATATATATATATATAGCAAAGAAATTTATATTCATAAATGTAATTATAAATGTATTCATAAATATATTATTAATTTTATTTAATTATACACATTATTATTTATATATGAGTGCACAATATTATATTGTATTAACATGGTTTATGTGGTTTTATTATAATTTTAGTGGTGTTGATTGATTATTTAAAATAACTGCATGGAAGGGAATAATATAAATAGACACACACACCTTCAGCTAAAATGTTTATTTTCATCAAATTTTAATTTGGCATGTATTTGTCACAAACTAGTAAAAACTAATATAATTTTTTCAATTAGATTTGATTGAACTTAAATGAGATTTTGTTATTTTAATATTTAGACTTTTTCAGCCACATAATTAAAAATATGATATGACCTCTCTGTACTATTGTTACTTAGTTGTTCAAATCTATTTTTGAAAAATATTAATTTTAAAAATAATGAACTTTGAGACCTATTTGGTAGTAAACACAGAGTTGCACTAATATTGAAATTATATTAAGTATTGTTGATACTTTTATTCATTTGTGTTAGTGTTTTAACTTCATGATTATTTTCTGCTTTCACATTGCCATGGTGGTCCTATATAACATTTAGGAAAACTTACCTGTATACCCCTGTAAGATGTTGTATTTACACCAGTGCCCGTGTATCTTCACAAATTACCCACACACCCTCGTCACTGTGTCGGGCAGCCACTACCCGGGCAGCAATGCCTCCATCGACTCCAAGCGCGAGCCCACAAACAGTCCGTCGTCTGTCCGCCGTCTGGATTGGCGTCGCCATAAATTCCGGTGCCGGTTTTCCATCACCAGAGATTGCTCTCCTCATCTTGATCAGTCTCAGCTTCATCAGATTCTAATTTTGCTCCACCAAGCATCCGCTGCTTGTGTTTCCTCTCCATAAAAAAATTGACTAGTTTATTGAGCAAGAAAGAAACCACGATAGTTATTCATTCTATTCATTGTACACCTTACTTTATAACAACAAACAAACGTTGCATGGTGATTTCTGTTCAAAAAATACCTAACCATAGAACAATAAAAGTACAAAAATACAATGAATGGTAAAACAAACTGATCACCTTAAGATCTTTCAAACGCTTGAGCTCCTCTTTAGCTAATTCGTCTGCAATTTTTGACCGATCTGAGGCATGTCCCCTAATCTCAAATTCCACCATCGACTCCAAGCGCGAGCCCCACCTCTTCCTTGGTAATCGTATTCTTTGTCGCTCGGTCAAAGGACCCTGCCACTTCAGGAGTGGGAGTGGGAGTGGGAGTCTTAGGCCCTTCTTCACTCTCCCCTCACCGCAGTCGCCCTGCACGTCGGGTCATCGAACGAGGAGAGTTCACCAATCTAGCTGCTTGAGAAACGACGGCAACTCGGCAAGGCAAATTGATCCCCCCTTACATAGCACCAATGGCGGCACCCACTTGGGACACGACGGCTGCCATCGTCAACAACCTAAGAAAACACTAACAATTACGATCTTTCACTTGTAATACTCACACACTAGCAACAATCTCAAACTCAATTTGGATGGGCGCTTTGATACACACAGCAGACAGATGATTTGCCCGCTTCTGATTGAATACTACAGAGCCAACGCCAGATTGCGCATGAAGTGGAGACCCGTGAAGAAAAATCCAGTGGTGCTGGCCACGAAAAATTAGAGCCGTCCAAAGAGCCATCTGGAGATTTATTCATGTGTCGCTCACCTCGACGTGGCCGCCGCACAGCTCGGGATATGGAGCTTGGATGCGTGACGAGTCCACGAATGCAAGCAATCGTTGTCACCGAGATGGCGCGTCAGCAATATGATGGCATGAAGTGGGCATAAGAGCTGGAATTTGAATGGCCTGGAATAGATGTCCGATGTCGTAGTGGTGGTGACTACCACTATACTGGATCATTGTGTCCATCCGCTAGATAGCTACCAGCTTTATCATGACTAGGTGTGTGCGGTCCACTACAAGCAGGTCATATATATATGAGAGTTGAAGTTCAGGGTACAACACTGCAATTGAATCCTGTACTGTAGATGCCTTCGTAATTGAATCCCCTTCCGCATCATTTAACACTATAGTTGAAGTTTGGGATGCAACATTGCAACCGAATCCTCTATTGCTCATCGATGGAGTTGCGATGCCGTCTGCAAAGAGACGATTGCTTGTTGATGGAGTTGCGATGCTGGCTGCAAGGAGATGATTGCTTGTCAATGGAGTTGCGATGATAGTTGCAAGGAGACAATCACCCTATTTGGAATGGTAAGTTCGTTCCTCAATTAATTATGTTGCTGGAATTTAGTATAGTTGAAAGATTTTGTGGATTCATGTACTATTGTCCCGAATCAAAAAGTTTTAGAATTATTTTGTGGTTAACTTAAGCAAATCTTTTGAGCTAGCTAGCACCAGAATTTTAGATTCTGAACTTGGTTTCCCACTTTTCATTTTCTACAATGCTCTCTAATGCTTTGTTGCAACTCGACATCTTTAGACGATCTCAATTCTTCCTCGCAATTCAAGCATGGATATTGTTGACCTCGTCTTTTACGCCCTGCAACAGCTTCTTTGCGGGCTGTCCACATTGGTTGGTGTTACTTTCAAGTGGTCTAAGGAGAGATGTAAGTGGATGCTCTTGGTTTATGACAAATCCTAGTACCCTGGTACAAACATCCAGAAGGATGGAGTGGAAATTCGCCAAGTGCCTTGCTCTTTTGCAAGAGCCTCCTCCAAAAACTCCTTTATATGTTTTGTTTGAATTGTTTGTATCATGATTATTTCATTTGTTGACAACAAAGTATGTGTATTGTGGCAGGAAGGGGTTCTTGCAAGCCACACTCAAGCAGTGTGTGATGTTTGACCTTAGTGCCACCTCAATCCAAAATCAGCTCAAAATCAAAAGAACTTATAAAGGAGTACTTAAAAATAATCAAAAGAACATATAAAGGAGTACTTAAGAATACCAACACACTAAAGGCTGCAGTTAAACATGATGCAATCACATAAAACTACAAAGTGTTGGTTGTCAAATCTCATTGCAAATGGTATACTTTGAATTGTCTTCTTCTAATTTACAAGATACATGTCAAATTTATAAAACAAGTTTCCTATATATGTATCATGTAACATATTCTACAAACTATCAATATGTGTAATATGTGGCTAACTTGTTGGCCAAATTTCTAATATACCAATCACTTATAGACATATATAAAGATGAAATTGCATCTATAAAACTTTTAAAAAGTTTTTCTACAAGATATTATTAGATTAATTTATTTTTATTTACTTCTACCTATCTATGTTACTTAGATAATTATTAGAGTAAATCTTATGTTCATGATATTATCTCCTCTTCTAGGAACAAGTTCTACGAGGGGTAATGATTACATGTTCATGAAGTCTAAGATGAATTAAATTGTATTTGGTACATATTTTGTTCTTTATTTCCTTTGAAGGTGGTTGATAGGTCCTTTCAACCATTGATAGTATCTCATATGAAGGGAAGAGGATTATCTTGATATTTAATCATTATTAGAGCCTTCATAACTTCCTTCAAACAAAACATTTGAAATAGTATTAAAAATAGTTTCTATCTCCAAAAGTATCACTAAATATCAAAAGTCTCTTCTAAGATCATGATACCAAACATATTGTATTTTGCTATCAATTCAAAAAAAAACATATTATTCTTGAGGATCTTCATCTCTATTTTGTTGTCTTAAAGGTTATGACAGTGATAATATCTCATTTGATACTTCAATACACAATAATTCTTGAGCTAAATTTGTTGGTTGATTTTCCATTTCTTTAGTGCTTCAAAATCTAAAAAAATAACAAACTAATGATACAAGATAGAATGAGATCTCTATTAAACCTTCTTTGCTTTAGAGTAAAGAATTTCTTGTCTCTTTATTTTGATTTTAATAGATGTCATCAATGAAACGCATTGATTTTAGCTGATGCATTTACTAGATTCCTAGATGACTCCCATATATATTTATTAATATCATATTTATGCCAATATATAAAATATTCTAATCTAATTCAGCTGCATATAAAATCCAAGACCTTTTCTATATCAATTTTTTTATTATTATCTATTTTTATAAGAAGCAATGATATATATATATATATATATATATATATATATTTTTCCCTGTATATCCACTGTCTTATATGACTGAAATAAAAATACATAGAATATAAAATAGATTTTTATAGACATCAATAGATTTAATTAATAAGCAACTAAATTGACTTATTAATAAATAAAAAATGGTCCAAGCCTACAATAATCCACCTTGTCACAAGAACAAGTAGTCTTGATATTACAACAAAATAACCATACTTTGTCACTAATGTAAAATTGAGGTTGTTTCTTGCAATAGATATTTGAATTGGTTTTTTGTCATTCTAGAGCTTCTTTTAATTGTGTCTTCATTATTGCATATAGCTTTAATAATCAATTTGTTAAATCTTTTGCCCCAAGATTATCAACTTTTAAAAAATTAAAAATATCAAATCGTGGATGATAAGTATAATTGCTAAAAAAAAAATATATTATTGAATAGAAAAATATACCAAATTATTATAAGCAAACTTTGCCAATGGAAAAAGAGTTGTCTAATTATCTTTATAATTATTGATAGTGTATCTCAAATACTATTTCAAAACTTGATTTTTTTATTCCGTTTGTCGATTATTTTGAAGGTAGAAGATTGAAGATAATTTTTTATCTATCTTTAATATTTTGAAAAGGATTTTTCAAAATTTTGATATAAATTGTATTCCTCTATGTGATATAATATCTCTAGGCAATCCATGATAGCAATAAATATTGTCATAGAAGAGTTTAGTTATTTCTTCACCTATGATAGATTTTGTACATAGTACAAAATATGCCATTTTGGTGAAATGATCTACAATCATAAATATAAAATTACATAAATTTAAAATTAATAAATTTGTAATAAAATTTATAAAGACAAAAGACCATGGTTGTTTTGATATAGATAATGGTTGAAAAAATTTGTAAGATTGATAATAAGGAATTTTTTTATCTTGAATAAATATCATATGATTACACAAATTTATTAATTGTCTCTCATATTTGAGGCCACCAAAAATCTCTTGATATTAGTTCCAAAGTCTTTTTGTATCCAAAATGTCCTACTATAGGGAAGTTGTAACGAGTTTCAAAAGTATGTAATCATACTTCATCTTTTGCAACATACAAGCGTCCTTCAAAATAAAGTAGATCATTCTTGAATTTAAACTTAAAAGTATCATGAGACTTAGATGAATTATTTTTAATATCATGAACAAGAGGAATTGAAAACATACTTAACTAGACTTACTTGAAAAAAGTTGAATCAGTAACTAATATTGATGTCATTGCTCAAATATGAAATTATTTTAGCTTCAAAAAGATTATCTTTTATTGATCAAAAGCTGCATCTCCTTCTTTTGGTGCAAAATAAGAATGTTTAGAAAGGACATTAGATAGACCTTGTTGTTTTCATGGCCAATAAGTCATAATAAATTTAAATCTTGACAAAGATATGCTTCAATAAACCTAATGATGATTCAAAACACATGTTGATATGAAGTACTCAAGATTCTTGTGATTTGTATATACGATGTCATGTTGTGGTTTGGCTACTATGTAAAAAAATTGTACATGTATATTTAATGTATAATTTATTACTTAGCTAAATAAAAGTCATATCAGTGGATTTTATTGGTTATAAGATGTGATTAGGTTGCTAATTTTAAAAAAATCTATTAAAAAGATTATTATTAAGGTTTATACAACCTTATTTTTTTTTAGAAGTGAATTTTGAAGTTAATTTTATATTGATAGTTAACTTGTATATATCTTAAGTCACCTATGTTAGACATTGGTGATCCTTAAGATCTTATTTACTTCTTTTATTTGGTGCTTAAAGCACCAAGTATGTAAATCTTATAAAAAGAAGGATTAAAAAAAGGTTTTTAGTGTAAAAAGGATAGTTTGGCCATCCATGTGGATGAATAGAGGTAGATGATAGAAATCTCTATTCTAATTGGCCAAAAATCATGCCCAATGGGCTTCAAGAAGGCTGCCCGAGGATTTATTAGGAGTTAGGGTTTGTTTTTGGAAAGGAGTGGAACATCAAAGGCTAGGATTATAAGGTTTAGGTACAAATTTTGTGTGATTTGCACTTTTTATGAAGAAGTTATAAGTGCTCAAAGTTAAGGTGTCGGTTTTGGACCTACTCTCACTCTTTTAGATATAACTCGCACATGTAGAGAGCAATCAAGAATTGGCGATTAGGATTGAAGAAAGCACTTTCACGGCTACACTTTTTATGTACGGCTTGATAAAATTCAAGCTGGAATAAAGGAGATATTGGGAGTTGAAGTTAGTGCTTACAGACTTAAGGGCAATAAGTAACTTGCTTACATAGTGGTTACATTTTGAACTATATCTTATGCAATTTCATAGATTTTTGGCTCAAAATTTTTAAGAGTGTATATGTTTATGTCAAAAGACTATGTGCAAAAATTTTGTGGCATTAGGATTTTGGATTTGTGAGATATAAGGAAAATAGTGCTCGGATATCTCTGAGCTAGGGATTTAGGCACCTGCTAGAAGTTTTGAGATATCAGATGATTGGAAACGAATTTATGGTTGATTCTTTCTTGTAGTGAAACTTAAGAGGATTATCTACACTCTAAATTAAATATTATAGAAACTAAATAGTAGGATCAAGAGTTATTGGACTCTAAAATTCAATAAGAAATAAGTCCTTGCGGGTGAATAAAGTTTTGAAGGGTTTTTGTGGAAAATTGAACTTTTTTTGTACAAACTTACTTGAATACAAGAGGATTTACATATATAACTTCTCTTTTGTGAGATTTTTGTATTATTTATCCTTTTTATTGAGGACAAACTACGCGTTGGATTTTACCATCAAATTTCAAATAAACTCTCCACAGCCAGCTACCCAATGTATTTCCAGATAGAAGGCCATGTCATACGACAACGGTGACTAGACTAGAAGTGCCTTCTAGATAGTGATGCCATTCTTAAAAAGAATCCATAATTATAAAAAATTCTTTATTATAGATTTTGTAATTGATTTCTATTAATAAAATTTTTTGGAATAAAAAATTGCTAAATGGAATTTGTTATTTGCTTCTATTTATGACAATATCACATCCAAAGCAAAGTCTAATGCATTTGTGATAAATTATAGATTGATCCAAATAGAAATTGAGTTCGCTCTTTAATATCAATTGAACAATCATATAGATAATGCTCTATAAAAATATCTGTAGTCTTTTTTTCAAAAATATCTTGATAATCTTGATACTAGCTTGGAATTCCACTTGAAGTCTTTCCACCATTAGAAATGGGTGTAATATAAATAACAAAAGATGATCATTTTTTTGTTACATGCATAAAAAATTTTGTACCTACAAGTATAGGTTTTATTATATTAAACTTATAGCTTTTTATTTCATTAATAAGACTCTTAATAATGCTTTGAAAAAAATGAAGTCTATGAAAAATCTAATCTATTTAAGGATTATATTTTTTTAGCCATGATAAATCTAAAATGACTAAATTAAAGAAAGATTTAGTTATATTAAAAATTATATAATTATTATAACTATTTATTATTATATTTATAAAAAAAAAAATTCATGAGTTATATCTTTAGAAGACAATAGACAACTATCTATGACTTCTATATGTACAGATTTAGTTTTTTTGTATTAAAAATATTTTATGACTTTTAACAAATTCTTCATTTAAAAAATATGCTAAGACTTTTAAATCTAGCAAGAAAGATGCTTTTTGATTTTTAGATCCCAAACATACATCTATTATAAAAAATAAAAAATAATTCTAAAAAGAGAATAAGACCTTTACTAGAAGTTGTATAAAATTCCAGTTGCAAAATCTCTATTATAATTGAACAAACTCATTTTCCAACATATTGTCTTCTTTGATAATTGTACTTCTCATTTTATAATTGTATTGTTTCTTTGGACAATGTTGAGCAATGTGCTTAGATTCTTCATAATATAAATACAATCTTTCTTGGCAATGACAAGTCTTTTTTTATTCAGTAATAGGTTTAAAACGTACCAAGTTAATTTACATGTCTTCTATTTTTAAATATATATATTGAAAAGACATTGATGTTGCCATTGAATTATAATAATATTGAAGCTTTTTTATACTACTCTCAGATTAAAATTCAAAAAGTTGATTGTTGTACTTGACAACAAAATCAATTATTTGATTCAATGTCTGATGATCAACTAAATTGAGCATTAATTTTTTTATCTTATATTATAATCCATAGAAAAATTGGCTAATAAGTATAACATCATCCTATTTGATATCAATTGCTAGTTGTCAAAATTATGAAGCATATAATATTACTAATCAATTATTTTGTCATAAGATATGAATCTTGTTGGTTGTAATATAAATTACATCATATTTTTTTATAAGTAGATTAAAACTTTACTAAAAATACTTCCAAATTATCGAATATTGGATCTTATTGTTGAAAGAAAGATAAAAACTATAATAAAACAGAACTTAAAAAGTAGTATTTCAATAAATTTTACATGTGATCCTTGAATTGGATAACTTTGAGGTTGAAGTTCAATCACTATTTGTACTTAATTGATGAATCCTCAAAGCTTAGATCTTATGCCATTAAACAAAAATCACCATACAATATTTATTTGTTGTTATAAAATAAGGTGTATAATGAATAAAATGAATAACTATTGTGGTTTCTTTCTTGCTCAATAAACTAGTTAATTTTTCTATAGAGAAGAAATGCAAGCATTGGATGCTTAATGGATCAAAATCAAAATCTAATGAAGCTTAGAGTGATGAAGATGAGAAGAAATCTTGGTGGCAATAGAAGAAGAAGAGAGAAATCTTTGGTGATGGAAAATTGGTATTGAAATTTTTGGTGATGCCAATCCAAACAATAGACAAATGACAGTTTATTTATGAACTTGCACTTGGAGTTGATGGAGGAATTGTTGCCCAATATAATGACAAGGATATGTACCAATCCTTGTCATTATATTGGGCAACATATTGGTATAATACAACATGGACATTGATATAATACAACATCTTATAGGGATATATAAATAAGTTTTTTTTAATATTTATAATTTAAAAATAATAATTTTATAATTATTAACTATATATTTTAATAATGATTACATGCTAAGTATAATTTATATATAATATAAAATATATTTTTTAATTAAATTTTATCTATCATATTTATTTAATAAATATAATATATGATTTTTATATAAAAAATAATTATATTTTCATAAATAAAATATTATTATTTCTATTTAAAATAGATTTTTTTTTTTATATATTTTTGAATTTAAAATTTATGATAATAAATGAATTATATATATATATATATATATATATATATATATATATAAATATATATAGTTGATTTTTACTTATAATATTTTTTTGGAAAGTTATGACAAAAATCTAAAATCAAGATATAGATTAAATAAAACTAAAAATAAAATAAATCAAATCAAATAAAAAGTAATAATAAAAATTAACATACAATATGAATATTTATAGAAAGTAAAAGTTAATGGGACATAAAAGTCATTAGGTATAGAAGTTAAAGAACAATTAATAAATTTTAGAAATGTGTAGATTATAAAGATATAAAAGAGTGGAAGGTCATGGTAGATTTAAAATATAGCCAAGAAGTGAAGGCTATGGCATTGTTTTCTTAGAAGGTTTTTATATTTAGAAAAAAAGATAAGAATTCACAACTTTTATAGTTGGGATTGGTTGAAATAAAAAAGTCTCACTTAGTTAGCTATAAACATAGAAAAAGCCCCATAATCTTAATTTTAGTATATAAGGAGGTTTTTAGACTTAGAAGCCCACTTTGAAAAATCATGATTTTAAAATCTTGTACAAGCCTATTTCTTCGTGAAAAATTAGGAACACAACAAATATAATCTAAAATATTTCATTAAAACCATTTTATTAAAAGAACTGCATAAAAAATATCTTGTTGAAACATAGTGTGTTGTAATAATGTGTTAGAAAAGGTTCTTACCTGAACTTTAATTTATTATTTTGTACAACAATAAATTATTTTTAAAAATCTAATTAATTTTACAGTGTATGTATTAGTAAAAATTATGTTAATAAATATATAAGTATTATGATAATTATAATCTATCTATCTCTCTCTATATATATATGTCATGATGTTGTATGTTTTATTAACTCAATTTATGACACATGGGCATGAAAAATAAGGATTGGCATACCTGACCACATGTCATATTAGTTAATAAATGAAAGAGAACCATGCAAATCTTAAGAAGAAATCTCTAATTTGTTACATGATGCTTTAGTGTACAGGAATTAGGAAATTTAACATCAAAAGGCATAAATTATTGGTGGGTCTGCATTGATTCTGCATCAAATTGTAATGAAATTTTCAAGATATAATTTATTTATTTATAAAATACACAAGAAATATAAAATGATGCAAGAAAAGCCAAAATATGTGGAAGATCCAACACAATCAATAAATGTAAGTTAAACAGAAAAAAAAATTATTTCATTTTTTATTTTTTAATTAAAGGACATGTGAAATTTTTTCACAGATAAATCAATAAAAAAATAATAATAGTAATAACAATAGATGGAGAAGAGAATTATGTCTTTGAATATCCCACAAAAGTCTAAAATTTTCAAAGACATTCTGCTAACGCCGAAGGAAAAAGAATAATAATATTACAAATAATATTCTTGAAGTTCTTTTCTCAAGTAAAATAGTTTTTTTTTTTAAAAAAAAAAATCATTATATTGAAAAAATGCAAAAGCACATAAACCTGTATATCTGTTGCAGTCTTATATTCGTTAAGATTAGATAAACTTAATCATATATTTATAATGAATAATGAATAAATTATCGAAAAAAAATTCAGTTTGTTTTTCATTTTTAAATTTTAATACAATAGTTTTGGATGCAAGATCCATGGTTCTTCAATTCCTCAAACAATCGTGTACATTCAAGGGGAACCAGAGGGGAACTGGAGGGGAACCGCGACATCGCCTTCTTTCGACGGTGCTTCGGCCCTCCATCGCCTCCGTCGCCATCATCGTAACCATCGTCGTCGTCGTCGTCAAGGCCAGCTCCGTCGCCATCTTCGTCGGGGTGGAGGTCGTGGGCGTCGGCAGCAGAGCGGCGGTGGAGCAGTGTGGTGCCGGCCCTTCAGTTACACGTCTTCGCCTTCATCTCTTCCGTCACAATTGTCGCCATGAGACCACAAAACCAACGCAGATTGACCACCTTCAGACTGACCTCGCGCCTGTGACACTCCCCCCTTCCATATTTTTTTGTCTCCGCTTCCCGAATACTTGCCAAGACTTGGATTCGCGGATTCTATTGTGTTTCCATCATGGTGTACTACTTCAAGGCCCGTCCCGAGTGCGGGGACTATGTCATTTACATGGGCCTTGACAAGCATGAGAACGAGGACCTTATCAAGTATGGCTTACCGGAGGATATCTGGTGAGTTTTTTGTGTTTTGAGTTCTTGGCGTTGAAGATGATTGCTGTTCGTGTCGTGGCGATGTTTCGTGAATTTAGGGTTTGGCGGTATTTGTGGCGTTGCAAGAGGAACTTCCGTAGTGAATCCTTTGTTAGTTTTGCGGGTTTGTATTTTGTTTTGCTTTTGTGCAGCTTTGTTTGAATTGGAGTTTCTTCTCGCTTTGTTGAGTCTGATTGTATTAGAGTTGGCAGAGGTTGTTCTGAGTGAGGAGAAAAGATCAGTTGCGTTGATTGAAGGACAGGGTTATAAATTTGCGTGGCTAGGACTAATGTAATTGAGGTACAGAGGATTTGTTTCGGTGATGGCGATGCTTGCGAGTTAGATTCTGCGTGATCTGCTGATTGAGGTTTAATCATTTTCTTGTAGTTTTTGTCTGTAATCTTTGGCATTAATTCCTCATATGCTCGATGAAAGATAAAGACCGGTCGTTTATGCCGTCTTCTAGTTACATACGTCTGGGTAATTTGGTGTACGAGTAGGTGTTACAGGCTTCTGAGGCCTCTGCTGTCTTTGAGCGCCGCATGACACTTTTGTGAGAACCAAGATATAGTTTGCAGTCTAAGCCTGACTTAATGTATGATACAATTATTTGAAAGCGTTCAGCACCTGAGGCATTAAACCTTGTGCTGGTCGATAGCAATTCGCTTCATGTTGATTTCATAACTAAGGGTGCTGTGAGGACTTGCACTGCCTCTGCGACAGCATGATCTGGTTTTTGGATTGTCGTTTGCAATATAGAACCACTTCTGTTCAGGAATCAGGAGAGGGCTTTATTTCCCTAAAGAATGATGTGAAGTAGACGTTCAGTAATTGTTCTTGTTAGTCGTGTTGTGTAGGCCAAGAAGTTACAATCGTCATAACAATAACGAGGAGCTGCATTGTTGGTGCAGGTTCCATGTAGACAAGTTGTCATCTGCTCACGTGTACCTAAGGATGCACAAATTCCAGACGATGGAGATGATCAGCCCTGAACTTCTAGAGGATTGTGCTCAGCTTGTGAAGGCCAATTCCATCCAAGGTGTGTGCTTGGCATCAGGTTCTAGAGTTACCTTCCACGTTATGTGAAGGGTGGGGTCTTTCTGAGAAATATTTTCTACGCCGCTTGTAGTCGTGCGGGTGTTTTCCTTATTTAGAATTAATGTGGTGGACAAGTACGTGCTACTTTGTGTAGGGAACAAACTCAACAATTTGGACGTTGTTTACACTCCGTGGTTCAATCTGAGAAAAACTCAAAGCATGGACGTTGGCCAAGTTGGATTCCACAACCCTAAGCTTGTAAGAGTTTGTGAATCCTTCCCTTCGCTCTGGCAGCTTTCAGATACAGGTATATTTTTGATGTCTTCGGGTCCATGGATCTCCAATTGGGCTGAGTTGGTACTGTAACGGCAGGTGCGGACAGTCAGGGTTGAGACACGCAAGAATGAAATTGTAAATCGGTTGAACAAGACCAAAACCGAGCAGACTCCAGACTTGAAAGGTGCAGTTTTCCCTGTATCCTTGACCGATTCACAGTATCTTGTTCCGCAAGCTATCATGTTTTGTGCAAACCAGAATGCCTTCTTTGATGCTATGCTTTGACATGCTCGGTGATTCTGCTGGATGCAGCTGAAAGGGAGGCCTACAACGCTGCAGAGAGAAATGAACGGAAGGCACATATGAAGGAGAAGGTATTATCCTTATGTCTTTGGACATCTTCGTATTTCTGTCTAGTGCGCATCGCTCTAGGTTCTTGTTGGATGTGATGATGATGAGTCATATCTGGACGCCAACAAGTTCATATGTGCACGTTTCTACTCGTTTATACCCCTGGACATTAAATTCAGATGAAGCTATTGATTCATTTGGAGAAGGGTTAGTTATTGTAGGTAAAAAGATCTTAGATACAATCAGTATAAAGATTTTCTTTTTGTGCTTTCATCCGCTCTGTTCAATGTCTAGATCTGAGCACTGGTGTCTGAATACTCAGATTAATGAGACCAGATGATAGTTACTTACAGAGTTGACCGTTTTGAATCCAAATGCAGAAACGGCGAGAAGAAATAGAACGGCTGGAAAAGGAGAAGCAGGCAGAAATACGGAGCTACACAAGGCTCATGGTTCAGGAGAAGATGACATCCAATAAGGATATCGCTGCCAAGGGAAAAACCCTGGCGGAGTTGGAAGAGGACTTTATGTGACATCTTTTCATTGTTTAATGTAGTTAATACTATTATCATGGTGCAGCTTGTTCTGTTTCAATTTCAAATCATGGCATGTTGTTCCTTTCTTTGATGGATGTGATGCAGTCTGCTCGCAAGCCTTTTACGTCTCAGTTTCCCGAAGGTTCGAATCGTCTATTTTAATTCAGGTATACTATTTCATTACTTTTTCTCTTTATTTTTTCATTATTTGATGGATGTCCATTATCTTCATGCATCACTTGTTGTGATTGCTCCAGTATGTGATAATTATTTTTCACAACACTATGTTTTGGGCGTGCTTGAGAACTTATGACATGACAGTATTTCTGGCGATATTTTGGGTCTTTCCCAAAATGCAGCGGCCCAGATGTGCTCCTTTAATTTCTGGTCCATTTTATGTCACCATGTATTCAACGTGAGGATTGTCGCATGTTTGAGTAGAGTGCGGTGCATTAATATGTTTGCCTGGCGTTTGGGTCCCCTTCTCTAACCGGAGCTTCTCTTTGTGTGTAGATTGTCACTGGGACGAATTAGTACGCAAGGCGTCTGAGACTTTCACACACGCATTGATGATGCAACTGTAAAGTTTGACAGCATTCTTCCCGTAGGCTACGACACCCAATTTTGATCAAGTTCAGTTGCCCTCGTTGGAATTAAATTAACGATGTTCTTGGTGTCTCATCAACATTTAGATTCCAGAGTCCAACGAAAGAGTACATTAGAGTCCTTTTTAGGCTTTTTGTTGACAATGACGTGACTAAATCTGAAGCCAATATAATTTTCTGTTCAAAATTCATTGTGATGTTTCAAGGGCATGACCAGTCTAACTTGCATTCTAGGGATTTGGTTTCCATGTCCACATTCTCAACAGCAACTTCCCTGTGTGGTGCTGGGCCTTCTGAGAGTACTCACATGCTTACGGCAGGGTGGCATTTTTTATCGTTTGTGAATGATATAGGGTAATTGATTTCAATGAAGTCTTTACCAAAACCTTGCATGTCGAGTTTTAACGAGCAGTGGGCCTCATCATTTTGCATAGCTGTTAAATAAACACCCTGTTTAAATTACAAAAAACTGTATAAATATATTATAATGAAAAATGTAAAAAATAAAAATGTGAAAATGTAAAATCATTTAATTCTTTAGGGTATAGGGCTCCTACAACTCATTTAGCGCCAAAGAGTGCTTGTGTAGTTTCTTGTGGATCAATAATTCCTAGACCTCTAATTTCTTTGGATCTACAAAATATGGACCAATATATTTTAGATCTGTTAAAGATTGGATATTGCTGTAAAGAAAACTCCTTACCAAATTTCTTGTAAACCATCTCATATGGCAAGAAAGAAATATAAGAAATATAAAAAATATGATCTTTTTCTTTAATTGTGAGTGTAGAATCATTTGCATATTGAAATATAACCTATTAATGTGAATATTATGAAATATCAATATTACTAAGCCTTTTAGCTTTGATTGCATCTTATATTGTTATATTAATTTTTTTTAAAAGTAAGATAAAGATGTAAGGGACTAGAGAATATTGTTGTTTCATTCTACTTTCTAATGAAAAATCTCGTGTGTAAGAGCCATTTATTCTAACTATTGCTTTAGATCTTTGAAAATAATTAATATCATAGATAAAATTATCTTAAATTTTTTTGAGTTTGTTTCTTGGTTTAAATAGGTCTTTTAGAAGAAATTGAGATTTAAATAAAAACCATGTGTCTTCTTCATTCAAAGCTAAGATTCATCCTCAATATAAGGATTTATCACAAATTCTTTTTGTCATATTTCAATCTCTTTCTATCATCTATAGAATGCCTTTTGGAAGTATGGAAGATAAATATATCTATAATTTACTCCTTTCTTAAAATTTACAAAAAGCATAAATATTTACTAAACCAATAGAGTCACTTGAAATTCTATTGAATATTATCCATAGAACTCTATTGTTTATAAAAGAGACCACATATTCAACTATTAGTTTATTGAAAGAAAAGATTAGAATGCAAATCCTTCCCATTTTGACTTTATTTGAATTATTTATATAATTAAGAGCTATTTTAAGTTTGTAAAAATAAATCTTTGGTTATAAGATATTTCCTAATTCTTGTGCTACATACTTTATGTTCTTAAATAAATAAAATGTCAAATTTTAGACAAATACTTTAAATATAGCTACTTAACTTTAAAACCTTATATAGATCATGTAATTTATATGCAATATATAAAATAATATTTAACTTTATGAAGAATAAAAATAGGTAAAAGCAAATCTTTTGTCATGCATGAATTGCCTCCTTGATAATGTAGTCCTTTCATAGTGATGCTTAGTATTAATCTTTTCTAAGGACCTATATGAGTTGAGAGAATCCAAAAGAGATAATATTCTTATGTTATATAGAATCTTATAATCTAACATACCATGAATGATTTTATTTTTTAAATTGAATAATAAATCAAAGTGACGACATATTTGTTAGTTTAAGATGTATAGGTGCTAAAAGATTTGTTGCAAAAGAAATTGATATTGATAAATTGGTTTTTAATTAGGATAGGTTTAGAATATTGAGCTTGTCTAGAGAGAGGATTGTTATTACATAAGAGATGATGTTTATGGGTCTTATTGCAATTAAGGTCATGAAACAATATTGAATTAGGATTGGAAATAGGTATTGTTTTAATTACCAAAGTTTTAATACCTACTTCTAGTGTAGATTTTGACATGATTGTATGTTGTTCTTTTTAATTTCTTCTTGTTATTAGTTGGTTTAAAATCAATATGTCAAGCCATGGTGGTATAAAAGTAGTTGAAAACTAATCACATTATATCAAAGTAGGCAGCATAAGCAACCTATGAAGAACATTGGCTTATAGGATTTGTGATATTAGATAATTTTAATTATTTTTAACAATACTTTTTATAATAATCACCTTCTCAACTATAAAAGGATTTATTGATAGAGGATTATTATACTTGAATGGTAAAGATTCTTATAATATAGCTTCTTTAGGATAAACACTATTCTTTTGTTTTTTATTTTATTTTGAATACTAGAAACTAAGATTAAAATAGTGATGTGGGAATTTGAATATCTTATTTTAACTTCTATTAAATTTTAATTAGCAATTCAAAAGTCTCTTGGATCAAGTTGAAACATTTTTGTGTTGAGTTGTTATATTCATGCCATGTTAGAACTAGATACAATTGTAAAAAAAAGTCATGAGCTTCTAGGAATGGACAATATTTAGTTTTTTTTTATGATCATTAAATCTTGCTAATTCTTTGAAAAAAATTGATTAATAAATATGCTTTCTAAGCCTTTTTAGTATTATTCTTCATAAGCCTTGTTACTTTTTTATATTTTTTAGAGTAGAAAATGTCTAGATGTCTATAGATTATAAAGAAATTATATTAAGTCTTTGAACATTACTTGTATTATGTCCATTGCTTGTATTGTGATCTTTGCTTGTGTTTTGACTCCTACTTGTATTTTACAAATTCTTTTTGAAAAATTTATTTATTGTGTTCTATTTTTTTTAATTTTTTTAATTTTTTTAATTTTTTTTCAAGATTAAAAAAAAATCTAATAGATAGGTTGTTGGAATTAATATATATATATATATATATATATATATATATATATCTTTTTTTGTTAATTAATTGATTTGTGAATTATACTTCTACTTTTGATCTTTTACTCTTATGTTTTTTTAAGTATCTTTTTCACATTCTAAAACTTATCCTATTTCAATTGCCATCTATAGGGTGAACTTTGAAGAATTTATTTATCAAACTATTTAGAGTTATATGAATAGATATTTTAGTAGATGCAATGCTATTATCAACTTTTGAATTTTGTATGGTCTTGAGATCAAAATTTGGATTCTAAACTTAAAAGGTTCAAGGCACATGTGCAATTTTAAATAGAAGTTGTGTTAAGATGTATTGAGAGGCTTCTTTTGATTTTATCTTTAAATAAAAAAATATCCTTTTCTAAATGATTTTCTAATAGCAATTAGATTGCACAATTTTTTTTCTGATTCTTCAAACCATTTGACAAGCTAGATGAGATTTAATTTATCAATAATAAAATAAGTAATAATAATTATTTTAAGAAGGATTTTTACTACTTTATAGATTGATGCATAATAAATCTTTATTTTATAAGATATAATACAAATCAGTAACCTTGTATACTTGCACAAGAATCTAAAAAAAAAGAAACTTATCTAGGATGTGTTTTATTAGGTAAAAAAAACCATTTTTGGAGGTATCTATATTAGAAATACACTTGGTGTATGTAGTCATTATAATCTATTAAAATCTAGGAAGTAATTTGAAACCACTTTTTAAACAAAATCTTAAATAAGTTTCTTTATTTTACATCTTAATTCTTAGAAAGAAAATAAATAAATAAATAAATAATTTATTTTAAGAAAATCTTCTTTTATTTTAAAAAATATATTATTTTATACTTATAATATATAATAGATGTAAAACCAAAGATAATAATTGTAAATAATATAACCACATCTATGTTAGATTTTAAATGACTATTATTATTTTAAAATCTTAAATTGTTGCTCTAATCTTCTATTATGTTTTATTAGAGAACACATAAAAATCATTGCCTATAAAAACAAATTTAATTTAAAAGAACTAAAAATATGTGAAAAATAAAAAAATAATTCATTTAAAAAACAAATTTATCTAATAAAAATAACTTCATCTACACTATTAAATCACATGTAAAAAAATTATACTCAACAAAAAATTGTTAAGACTTATAGGAAATAATATCTAATCAATGGACTAAAGAAGCAATATTAGAGAGTTTTAAAAAATAAAGTATGAACAACTAAGGCATGTAGGTGCATAAATAGTGGCTTGTAACTCCCTCTTTTTTTCTTGTATGATAGTATGTCTTATTAAAAAGAAGTTATAGCAATTGCAAATATGTTTTGATATTTGGATTAAAACTAAGTTTAAAGTGCGCAACAAATTGTGAAAGAATGAGATGTTTAACAAATTTCTTACAATTCTTTATTTTAATTTTTAAAAAATTAAAATTTAATACTCGACTATATATATAAAGATTGCAAATATTATTTTATTAAATTTATACATTAATTCTATTTTTTTTTTATAATGTAAAAGTGGTATTATATTATTAATTCTTTGTTAGTATAAAAATATTTGATTTTTTTTTCAATATTATAAAATTTGAACTAATTTGATAATATATTTTGTTTTTATTATAATTTATTTTTATATTTTATTAACTATTATGTTAAAAATTTATAAAATTTATATAAATTTACTCATTCATAAGATATAGAAGATATGTTGGTTTGTATGTTTTAGTTGGTTTGCATCATTTTTATTTTATTTTATAGAAAGTAAGTATTATTAAGAAAGATTTATAAAATAAAGATTTTTCTTAGATTCTTGCAAAAAATAAAAAAAACTAATGTTTAAAAAATTAAAATATGTATTTTTTTCCAATAGCAATTTATAAGAATATTATAAAAGGAGAGAAGGAAAGAGGGAGGATATCAAGGATATAAATCAAGATAAATCTATAAAAAAAATATATTCTTATTTCACTAAAAAAGACAAACAATAAACAAATAAGATATAAATATTAAATAGAAAAAAACTAAAATAATTGTGGCCAATTACAAACAAGCTAAAGAGCCTTAAATTGAGATTAGAATACAAGAAAGATGTTGATTAGATTGAAGATGACCTTAGTCTTTTCTCTATATATTTTTGCTATGAAGAATATCTTATGGAAGCTTCTTGGAAGCTATAAGGATTGTGTTCTAAATGTCAAGTTATAGGTTGCTTCTAATTCAACTTTCTAAGTGCTAGAATGTTATTAGAGCATTTATAAATCCAAAAGGCATGATTATATTCAAAAGAACCATACCTATATCAAATTACGGTCTTTCATTCATTTTTTATTTTTAATATATACTAGATTGTAGGCTCTTCATAGATCTATCTTAGTATTGATTTTATTGTGGATATCCATTTAAAAAAGAGTTTAGAAGGTTCTAAAAGATTTTTAAAGATTTTTGATAGTTCTAGAAGGTTCTTGAGGTTGTTTTACATTGAAGCAACAATGGAGCTTCTCAAGAATCATCTTAGGATAACTTCATGGCGAAGCCTCTTATAAGTACCTACTTGGAAGCTTCCTAATTTCTAATATATACAGGTATTAAGATTTAGAGGCTTCTAAATCTCAACAACATATATCTTGTAGTCTTGTTTAGATCTTTTAATTTTATTTTTGTTCTTATATTGCATTGCCTTGTAATAAAACTCATGTATTCTATTATTTTATTATAATCTTGTATAATTCTTTAATCTTGTGTATAATAGTCTATTAAAATTGATATAGTATAATATTAGAGCTTGGTCTTTTTAGATAGAGAGCAAATTATTCTTCTTTTTGGAAGTACTATAATACTCTAGAGGTTGTGAATTATCTTCCTCTAGACTGATATTATTCTTGATTTCTTTTAGATTTTTTTCTTTTGACAGCATATTAATTGTATCTATTTCTTTTGGTTTTATTTTTATTTGTAGGAAATAAAGAATTTAATATGGCAGATTTTAAAGAAATAAAATTGGATTCAATTATAAATATTCTTGAAATATTTCAATTGCTATTTTAAATCATCTTAGAAACTCCATTATTAAGATCTATCTTATTAAAATATATATATATATATATATATATATATATATATATAAGATAGCAATTCAATATCAATAATAAAAGAATTATCCTCTCAAAGTAGATGGAATTTATTCAAAGTTTTGTGGCTTTATAAATCAAGTATAATTTATTATTTTATTCCAATCTTAGTGATATTCTATAAAAGCATCTTATGTTGGTATAGTTGGAACCTTGATCTCAAGTCAATCTTTGTCTTAGTTTGTTCCATTATTTGAGAAGAGTTCTCCTATATTATATAACTTCAAAATATTTTGACAGCATTTATAGAAGTATTTGGCAAATATTATAAGATTTATTCTGCCACAATTAAAATTTGAATTTTTTAATAGAAAACATATTCTGCATTTGTTTATACTTTAGAATTTTGGCAATTAGTATATGATATCAGTTGGGATGAAGATGTGCTAATAAGCCAATTTTCTTAGAGATTATAAGACAATGTGAAAGATCTATTATTGTCTATGTTTGATCTTCAAACTCTTAATAAAGCAATCAATCAAGTTGTGAGGTGCAAAAATTGGTTATTTTAACATTGACAAGACAAACATTCTTTGAATACACCATAGCTATATACCAATTACCTAGCAACTTCTGCATCATTAAACTCTAACAATTACTCAGAGGTAGAAGACATGCAAATTAATGCGGTTTGTTTTAAACCACTTTTTGAAGAAAAAACAAACGGCATAGGAACCAAGGTTTGTGCTTATATTGTAGAAAGACTATCCATAAGATTGACAATTGTCTTAATAAACACCAATGTATCCATTAAATGAAAAGTGCAATGATAGCAACAAATACATTATTGAAAAACAAAGGCTTCTAACTACAATAGGGACCATGCGATTAGACTCTTTTATTTTTTAAAACAAAATAAATTGTACACTATTTGCCAATTTTTTTGTTGCTTTATCATACCAATCTATTTAAGATTTTAAAATCTACTTCTTATTAAAGCAATAAGGAAGCTGCTCAAGAAGCATCCTAAGATGACTTGAAGGCAAAGCCTTTTAAAAAAAGCTACTTAGAAGCTTCTTAATTTCTAATATATATATAAGTGTTAAGGCTGAGGGACTCCTTAGTTTCGACAATACATATCTTGTGGTTTAATTTGGACCTTTTAGTCTTGTTTTTGTTCTTGTATTGCATTGCTTTACAATAAGACTCATGTATTCTATTATTTTATTGTAATCTTATATAATTCTTTGACCTTGTTTGTGATAGATCTTAGCTTCACTCAATTGATGAAAGAACTCTAATATTAAAGATAGAAGATAATGGTTCTTAATAGTTAAATTATTAAGTCTATAATAATCTATATATATTTATAAGATTTATTTATTTATTTTTTAAAAATTGATTGATGTCCTTAAAAGAGATTTTAAATGCCAAATAAAATTCTTTGAAAGATTTTTATTAATATATTCTTTTAAAATAATAAATTTATTTTATAATAAATGGTCTAATTAATCTATATCTTATTTGTCTACTTTTGTCACTATTTTGTTGTAGTGCAAAGTCTTTATTTATAAAACATATTGAGGCTTTAGTATCTAAAAGTGCTTAAGTTAAAAATTTATAATTTGAAGTTTTAATAATTATAAAGAATTTAAAATAAGACATAAGATTTGATAGTGGCATGAGACTTATATTTGATGGTTGTGGTCTAGAGTTGTTTAATCACAAGGCTTCTATAGCAATTAAATATCTTTATTTTTTAACTTTTTGATATTCAAGTTTGTGATTTGTATCTTGAATCTATTTGATTTAATATAATAATCTTGTATTTTATGACCTACTTTTCTATAATATAAATATAAGTTTTTATAATATATACATATACATATATATTTTGGTATTAATCACTTAAATTAATTTGTATAAATTTTGATAGATTTTGGTCAAGATAAATAGACTTTTGAGGATTTAGAATTTGTTTTTAATACTTGATTTGTCCTTCTTCAACCAAATATTTGTTCTTGGCATCTTTCAAAAAGTTAATTGCTATATGAAAGTGCTTGAATTACAAATTATTTTAATAAATCCACTTTTAAAAATATCAACAATAAATCTTTAGAGTTATCTTTAAACTATATTAAAATTAATTAATAAAAATTTTATTGTTTAAATCTACATTATAAATAAGTTGTTGGAATTTATAATATAGATAGCAATTAAATATGATCCTTGTTATAAAGACTAGAGTTTTATTTTTGTTACTCTTTTTTAGTCTTTTTTTCTAAATATAATTATTAATGATTCTAAAAATAAATTTAAATTATATAAAATTTATAAATATTTTTTTATTAAAGATACAAATTAAAAAAGATCACTTCCAAATAAAAATATACCTTTAAATCCTACTTAAGTAATACCATCATTATAATAAAAAGAATATAATTGTAAGAAGAACTTGACTTATTGTAAAAATCCTTAAAATTTTAATCTTCTTCCATCAAACTTTATTGGCATATTAATCTTTAATTTCTTCATATTTGTGGTAGCAAGACATTTAGAATTTATTTGTGAAATTGATCTACTTATACTTTTTTTTTTTTAATTGTTTAACTTCTTAATATAAATATTGAACTTCATTGTTGATTTCTTCTATTAGTATAGTAATAATACTTTTATGGTTTAAATTGCTAATATATAAGATTTTTACTTTAAAAATATTAAAAAGTTCATAAAGATCTATAACAGTTGCAAATTTATTCTCACTTCTTCCATGTGTAGCATCAATAGTTTATTTTTTTCTTCTATCTAAATTGATGTAGATATAGAATAGACTGCACTAACAAGCACATCAATTAAATTAGAAGATGATAATATGTAATCTTGAATACTAAATAAAAAATTTTAAAAATAAGACTAGTATATTTTTTTTAAGAAAAAAATTAATAATAAAAAATATAATACCAATTTAAAGATGGGTAGTCTAAAACCTTTCAAAAATAATAATATTTTTTTAAAAGATAATATACTCTTACATTGCTAAAAGAGAAAAAGTAGAAAAATAAAAAATAGATATAAGATAGAAAGAAATTAGAATGGCTATGGCCAATTACAAAGAAGCTAGAGAATCTTGAACTAAGACTAAAATACAAGAAAGATATTGATAAGATTAAAGATGGTTTAAGTCTTGCTTCTATATATACTATATATCAAAAAGATCATGTAGAACTTTCTTAAAAATCATGTGGCTTATATTTTCAGCATAATATTGTAAGTTGTTTCCAATGTAACTTCTTAAAAATAAGAAACTTGTAAAATAAGTTTCAATAATCACAATGTCATAATGTAACATGTTTATGTGATAAAAAATATAAACAAGAATAATTTCTACTTAATATTCAATTATCTTCATTCAATAAGAACTCAAGATACTTAAGAAAAGGTTTATAAAAGTCTCTGAGATTATTTTCTTGTTTTAATAGCTAATAGATAAAAATTAATTATTAACTTTTTTTTCTAGATTGTAGAAACTATTTTATTATTTTTAAAAAGCCATAAATTAATAAAAATAGAAAAAAAGAGATAAATAGTTAATATAGTTGATACTAAGATTAAATTGAAGGTAGAGTCAAGCTTAAAAATCCTTAGAATAAGTTGGATTGATATCCAAGGGTCGACTATGTATGAGACCAGGTCGAAATTAGACCTCTAGCCACAAAAAAGGCTATCCAAGATAAGATATTGGATCATTTAGAGATTGGTGACTAAAATTGGAGAGTTGGCTTTAAGCTTGTTTCAAAGATATTAGACTTGTTTCTATAGGATTTGAGAAGACTTAGCAATTTCTATCTAAAATTAGAATTTATATGGGAGATTAAGTTTTTATACAATAAAATTAGGACCAGTATTCTTAGCTATTGTGTGCAATTAAAGTAATATCTATAATTAAAAATTTGATTATATATAGATGATTGAATTTGCTAAGATTGAGTAAAAATTTGTAACAATTTAATAATGCAATCAAGATTTATTTGATCTTTAGTACAAATAGATACCAAAAATTGATAGTTTAGGATTGTTTAGGATTTCTATAATATTTAAAGATCTATTAGTTGAATCAAGGTGAAACTTGGCACAATGTTAGAAGACTTAAAGAGAAAGCTTCACAATAATTTTTAGCTGAAGTTAATAGTTAGACAAGGAGAAATTGCTACTAGGATATCTGCATCAACTTTCAAGTTGGTAGCCAAGTGACATTAGTGCGGTTTTTGATTAATTTTTGACAATTTGTAAGTTGGATTGGACTGAAACTTCTTAAGCATATAGAATACTTATATTTATATTTTTTTACAAAATTTCATACCAAGTTAATAGTCAAATTAAGATTTATAGCTTACTAAATTTTATTAATTAAGATTAGGACTTGTAAGGAGAAATCTAAGTTGCTTAATTGTGACAAGTAACAAAGCAATTGGATTTTATATGTAGTTGAAGTTACCAAGAAGAGTATTTTTAAGCACTTTGTATTGATTTAAGCACTCTAAAATTGAAATTTGAATCATATTCTTCTTATATAGGTAAAATCTATTAAGGATTCTTGAAGATTTGTGAATTGCAACCTCACCCTCCACACCTAGGTGCCTGGCACATTTCCAAATAAGACAACACGTAATATGACAACGTATTATGGATCAAATTAAAAAACTTATGCAAGACTATAACAAGGTAATAGAATACGTGAGTCTTATTACAAAGCAATCCAATATAAGAACAAAAATAAGACTATAAGTCATGTATTATTAAGAATGAGGAGCCCCTCAGCTTTAACACCTATATATATACTAGAAATTAGGAAGCTTCTAAGTAATTTTTTGTAGAAGGCTTTACCTCCAAGTCATCCTAAGAAGCTTCTTGAATAACTTTTTTGTTGCTTCAATATGCAAAAACCTTGAGAACCTTCTCTTATAACTTCCTACATTGTTTGGAAATCAAGCAATCTAAAGAACCTCCTCTAATAACTTCTTAGAATCTTCTATGATCTTTAAAGATCTTTTAGATTCTTGTAAGATCTTCCAAGAAAATCCAAGACCTTCTAATATCTTTTAGAATCTTCTCTAAATAGATGCTTGGAATACCATGTGTCACATCTATTGGAATCTAAATATTTAATTGATATTTAAAAAACTTCCATGAAGTTTTTTAACAAAGATATTATCTACTTAATGTGTTTCTATTTACTTCTACTTACTTCTACTTACTTCTACTTACTTCTACTTACTTCTATTTACTTTTATTTATTCAAATAATATAGACGTCTATTATAAGAAGAGGAGATTATAACATTTAAAGCAAAGTGTTATATTTTTTTTTTATAATAAGTTTTAAGGTTTTTATATGAGAAAAGTTACAATTTATTATATTAGAGGATTACAATACTTATTGCAAGAAACAATATCTTAATTATATAACATGATATAAAATGACATCATAATTATTGACAATGCCAAAAAATCACATTCATTTTTTTATATGTTGTGATGTCTTCTTCTTCTTCTTTTTCTTCTTTATTTTATTATATTATTTTGTATAGGCTTCTTACAAAGAAGGTTACAAATATTTAAAAAAATATTGGAGATAATAACAATAATAATAATAATAATAATAACATTAATATTATGATAGCATCAAATATAATAGTAAAAATATCAATAATAAAAATAGTATAGAAAATAGCCACATGGAGATATATACTATGTATTTGAAAGAAAGGAGGTTGCACTAAAGAAGATTACAATAGAAAACAACTCTATCTTGTTATATTTTATCTTATGTAAGTATATATGGATTGCCTATAAAATATTAGGCCATCTCTTATAATTGTAGGGGTACAAAATACTAAGTTGTATATAATGGATGCCTATTATTAATCTATATTCCAACAACTAAATGAAATAAAAATGTTTGAATTCTATATAAAAATCCATCTTGTCAAATCAGTTTTGGATTCCAACAACTAAATGAAGTAAAAATATTTGAATCCTATGTAAAAATCTATTTTGTTAAACCAATTTTGGACTCTTCTTGTATTGTATCTTTTAATAATTTTATTTGATCTTACTCAAAATTCTTTAATATTTGATTTGAACTTATATATTTGATCTTAATCCAATTAATTTTTAAATCAATTTAAAAAAATTAGGATAAAAGCTCTATTCTAAAATCTTATTTTTTATTATAAATATTATTTTAAAATTTATAAAAAAAATTATTTAAAATTTTTAAAATTAACTTAAATAGAGTCCAAAATTGCCTCAAGGTAAACTTCACCTCCTCACAAGATATTATCAATACATTATTATTTTTAGAGCTTAGATTGTTTTAATATATTATTATAAAATTTGATATATAGTTATCTTTTAAAAAATATTCTAAGAAAATAAATTAATTCTTAATTCTATGACATATCTATGAATTTTTTAATTTTTTTAAAATTATTTTTTGACTAATTTATAATAGATATTTTTTATTTTGTATTATTTATTACAAAGACTATATGTATGCATTTTTTATTTTCATTTTTATTAATATTATCTTTTGTACTAATCATAACTGAAAAATTTAACAAAATATGTTTTACAATTTTTACAATCAAAGAAAATTAAAGAAATATAAACTTCTTGTAGATTGCAATATTTTTTAAATTAAATAATATTTTGAATGAAGAAAGATTAGATATTTATATTGATTGATATATATATATTACATAGCCACATTCTAAAGACAAATCGCAACCAAAAAATACCTTTTTACATAAAAAATTGTACCAATATCATGAACATGCTTCAGATATCTGTACAGATAACTGCAACACATCCAACCTGTCTAACTTGGTTTCAAAAACCGACTTCAGATACCGTACTGTTCAACAAGTGCAAATTAGTTGGTTACAACTTTGACACTCAGTATTCGAACATTTGAATGTGAAATGAGTATGCATGAAGAGAAAGATCGTTGGTGTTAAAGGAGTTTGCAAAGCTAACAGAAAGTTTTCAAATCGATCTAGACATCAATCGTTAGGACCAATTTCTAAGCGGATATGAAATTGTCCAAAAACTGCGGTTCGCGAACAAGGCCCCACCAAAGTTGCCTCAAGGAATACTGATAAACAGTCAATTTTATGCTGAAGGTTGGGTGGTTCTAATGGATCATGAGGTACACAAACTAAATATCTATAACTTACCATTCTTATTCTTCTCCTTGTTGTTGTTGTTACAGTCGACGTGCTGTCTTTAATGCTGATGAGACCTAAGCACATTCAGCTGTTGCTGCAAGACTCTTTGACAGGCCTGGACAAGGATCGTCTCCAAAAATGCTGCTGACAACAGGTACCGAACACTTTTGCCGCCCTACGCAAGCCTGTATCAATCAGATGACAAATGTTACTTCATGAAGGTATGAGCGCATTCGTTGGTACAAGATCCATAGTAAATCAATTTCCTCAAAATGCAAGGAAACCTGCCACAAGTAGAATTCAAGTGCGGCGTTATACTACAAGGAGGGCTGGCCTCGAGTCAAGAGGTTGCGGGGAGGTGGATTGCACAGTACCTCTCTTCAAAATCAAATTTTCTATCTTTCCATCACCTGTCTACACACTTAAAAGAACTTTTTGCGATTAAACAGAAAGCCTTTAGACGACAACATGAAAGCTTAAAAGATTTACCTTAGTCAAAACGTCATAGGAGGTATTAGCATGGCATGAACTCAGCACGAAACCTCCGCAATCACCGGATGGAGTACCGTAACTTGCGAAGCATATCCGGGATATTTGTTGCCCCTCAGCACACTCTAGTGTCAGTGGAGCTCTCAGTGGCGTTGAGGTTAGGTTGTCTCTTTTAGTCCAGGAGGTTAGAGAGAAAGGGAATGGGTGTGATTGTGAAATATGGGAGCAAATTTGTTGGGGCATGCGAGTGGCAATAGTGATAGCTTTCGGGTTTCCTCCTTTTTCTTCAAATAACACTATAAAGTTGTGTTTGGGAAGCAACCACTGTCGTGGAACGTGGTACCTGCACATTCAAGACAATGCAGCTGGTGAGTTAATTGGGCGCGTAGAAGGAGCACGTTCAAGTGATTTCTATGAAGGGGACGTGAATTCAAGGAAGGGGATGGGGAAAGCTATCAATACCAATTCTGTGAAGGCTGGTTACACTTCGTGAGACACTTGCTTTGAGTATAAGAACCACGATAATCGCAACTGGCATCGCATCCATCTCGTTGTGCAGTGAAAGATGACCAATATCTGCCCAGATTAACTCCATTCACCCACACCACCCCCTTACCCATGCTGCTTAGGTCTAGGACAAGAGTGCCATTTCCTGCAGGCATGTCAAATCTTGTCTGCACAGGACCACCATTTATTAAGTCAATGCTATGTAACAGAGAAATGGCATTATAGTACGCAACACCAGCGACATATTGATACAATGTTTAAGGATGTTGAACCTTGATCCAAAACAGAAAATTTTGATCGCTGACTTCTGAAATTGTATTCCACTCTGCTGTCAATGATCCGTTGACTTTGAATAGCTGTTTACTCTCACCCTGAAGTCCAACCTGATAACACAGCGCAATAAATTCAAATTATTCTCAAAATCCAACCACAAGCCTGACCTACATTTCATCATATATTCAGTTGGGCTTATCAGCAACTAATAACTTCTCATGATAAGCGGAGTAGTAAATGAGGAAGCAGACCTGGTAAGTCCAAGTGCTTCCTCCCAATTCGATAGTACCAGAAGGCAAGCCCTCTACACGAACTCCATATTGAATTCCTGCTTTCTCATTCTCAAGGAACGGTCCATATCCCTACATTACGTTCGAACCAAATCCTCAAAAACTCTCGTCTTTGGCGAACCAGGTTATAAGAAAACACAATGAAGGACAACTCATTTCTAAAGCACTACGAAAAATAAATCTTTAGCAACTGGAACAACTAGAATGAAATATCAAAGTAGTAATATCCATGACAAGCTCTTGTGCTGCACGCCTACGAAGCATCCTTGGCTAATCACCATCCGTCTACTACTTTTACCTACAATTTTCCGAACACCTTTTTGGTATTACGGCTTCTTCTTTTTACTAAGTGATGGCAGCAACTTCTGTACAATGATCTACAAAGTTATTTCAGCTGATAATTGTGGCTTAGATGCAGCAAACAGAGGCGTCGTTCGCAGGGACATTCCAGATTGCCTCAGGTCTAGGTCAACAGCTGCTTCTTACCTGTAAGCCCATTGTCATGGACAGCACGGTTATACTGTTACTGTCAGGTCGCAAGCTGATCGGTTGTCTAGCCTCGTAACCGTTGGCATTCACAGTGCCTGTCATTCACCGCAATTGTTCAGGGCAAGTTAGGAAACTTTAATTGCGTAACCACCAGTTGATCCTAGGCTGGGCGTGCTTGATACTGCATTCTCAATAAGCAAATCATGGTAATAATTATAACAATCAATCTGATACCCATTAGCTTAAGACATGTTAAAGTGCCTAGTTTATTTTCCATCAGGCAATAACAATGAATTAGAAACCTACAGAATCTCGACATGCATAAATTGCTGATGTGAAGTACCAGTATAGAAGCCATTTACGAACGTATGGGCAGCATCACGAAGAGAGGACATCACTAGCGTCGCCTGAGCTGAAATATTTCGGACATCGCTCTCTGCAACCTGTACACTGCCCCCTCCAATGCCATCATGTCAACCTATATTAAAGATGTCAACTATTGAAAAGCAAGCACTAAAGTAGATTGTTAATCACGGGTTAAATGTGAAATTGAGGTCACTAGATTTTAAAGCCTCCGCATGTTAATGGGCTCGCACGATGCATGCAACAAGGTTTCAATTTGTTCAATCTCCATTTATGATGGTTGTACACTAGAATTTAACCATCCTCAAATCGCAGCTCCTTTCTCTCAAGAGGTTGATAACAGGAGAAATAGGAATAACTCGAAAGGACGAAGTTTCCAATGTCGACCAAAGTAAGAGATAATTATCTAAATTATGAGCCCTTACTTTGTCATGTACCATAAATAATCTGTCTTGTCCTTGGTCGTGGCAATCTGTTCCACCAGCCCATTTGTAGAAAATACACTTCCCCAAGGCCCCAAAGGCTCATGATATGATACCCAATTAGTTATAGGAACAGCGCCTTGCATGGTCATTATCACGCTTTGCGCTCCTACCTGGTGTAAGCTCGAACAAACAGATCACCATGAGACTGCTTAGTGTACTTGCTACTTCCGGTCTTGTAAATGAAGTAACAAATCATATCCTGGGATACGGGTAATACATGCTCTCAATGTGCAACCATCTTCACATTACAAGCTGACAATATTGGAAAGATTTCTACGTTACGCACCTTAGCAGTGTTGAACACAACAGATTTGCAATCAGGTAGAATACTGACAGACCATGCGGGTAGGTCATAGGGCTGGCCCTGGAACGTCACCATAGAGTCATTCATGCCCCAGCTTGCCAAGAAAGCTGCACACGTACCTGAGGAGCTTTGGTATACATGAGCCTGTACTCAGCTCCAACCCGATCCCAACCCTTCAGTGTCAGTTAGAGTTGGTGAAACTTAAGAACAAGAACATTTCTTAAAACAAGAGCGTTCGATTATTTTATACAAATTACTGAAAGGGCGAGGACAATTCAGTGGTACACAGGTATCGCGAACTACTGGAGAGTATTGCAAGAATTGTATATAGTGATAAGCGATCTCCCATTATTCACAAAGCTCTGGAGAGAGCATGTGATGGTCATAATCGAAACATGTTGCAAAAACATAGGACAAGCATAACGTTCATGTATATTAGAAACCTTCACATTAACCTGTGAGGTTCCAAGCTTTAGCCTCGCAAAAATGTGTAATGTGAAACATGTGAAATTACCTCCTGGTAAGGGCCAAGGAATATCCCTGAGGGAACAGTGTCAACCTCTACCAAAGCAGGCTCACATAATTTCAAAGCAGCATGTAAATCCTTCAAATGCCCCCACTTAGGCTGCCGTACATCTCCTGTAAACACAACTCATGTTACCAAAGAGATCTAAATATTCACGGTTATTATTGCAACTCTGAGATCATGTAGTAATTTATTAAACACCTTATTTGAGATTAAACTTTCTGCACCATTCAAAACAAAACGCTTAGAATTACTTCGATTCTTAAGACCAAAAGAGACGTATGTGCCAGAAAACAGCAGCGGCGGAGCTGAGATCCAACCATATTCATCAATAGGCGCATCATAGTCGTAGCTGGTGGTCACACTCTCCACTCCAGTGCGCTCAAAATTGGTCCCTCCATGATACTGCGAAGCCCAACACAGGAAGCTTTCACAGTTCCATACCGTACTTTACCCAACAATTCTAAACGTATGCAGATCGCGCTTGAAGGATAATGATGTTTATATCAAATTGAATCGGTAATACCATGTAGTAATTCATAAAACTTCCCCCTTTCTGGAAAAATCTTGCCACAGAAAATGCTATATCCTGCACTGGCCTTGTTGGTGCACCTCCTCCCCAGCTCTGAAACCTGCATATTTCGTATACATACGCGTATCCCTTCATACTTATAACTAAGAGTGATTTATTATTACTTGGAAAAAAGAAAAAAGAAAAAAGAGAATCTCTGGTCTCCTATACCTTCAAAAAAAAGTCTCCGGACATGTATAGAAAGTTTCAATAAGAGACAAAAAAAAAAAAAAAAAAAAAAAAAAAAAAAGTCGCATCTGGCATCTGTGAACAATATATGGGGGAACGCATACTTACCACCCAGTCCAGTTCTCAGTCCAGAAGGCGGGCTTGTCTTCAGAGTTAGGTCTCCACCCATCACAGTAGAAGCCGTTGCACGTATTGATCTGGGCAGATAACAATTTCACCAGCAGATGTTCTCTGTCCATCAGTATCTGGTCTACTGATAATCCTAGGATCAGACGGTGCGAGGGCGGCCATGGCATGTGAACATGAAGATTTAATTTGAAGGTGAGTATTAGATAATTAAAATAACAACCATCCCTTGGCTTTGATTGCATTTTTCCGTGACAACAGATTTGATCGGTAGGAAATCCACCATGGATCAATCGACTCTACAGAGAAATCTCGAATTCGGCTTTCATGGTTTTACAGTTAATAACTACTTCGTTCCTTTGCACAAATGTGGTCAACTTAACTATGATTTTCTTATCAAGATATTGCTGAAAGACATGAAACTGGGCAGAGGCAGTTCAAGAAACTTAATGTAAATGGAATACAAATTTCAGGTGCGAACTATCGTACAACAGATTGAGGAGCTTCAGGTTGCTGGCACATTATCCAGGGCACACTAGTGTTCGTCGCCACCGCCATGTTGGCTATCCAATTCAGATACCTTTGGCCCGCTTCTCCATAGGAAGCATCTATGTTGCCGTACTCATTCTCTATCTGTGCAGTAATGGAATCACCAGCTTTGTCCTTAAATCAACTTCCAGATAGTGTAAGAAAAGCTGCTTCTCAGCAACTGATAATCTATCATGTTTTGCTTGTTTGTGGACACAGAAGTAGAGTTGAATATACCTGAGCCAGGATGATTGGACCACCTTGCCATGCAAATAGCTTTTCCCTCTTCAACTTTCGCACCAGATGATTAACGAACCGCTGAGTTTCATTCTGCAAGGCAAATTTTTACGTTCGAAATTTCCTCCATCGAAGTAGGAAATGAAAACTTCGTAACCCAATCCACTAGATTTCAGCTACGACGATCTCCATCGCAAGATGGCACATGTCAAACAATTAAGAACAACAGTACAAATATTGCTACTTTGACACGGTGGAGATCTCAGGGATGGGAGTGAAATGAGGAATTATAAGAACCTTAAAGGGCTCGTTGTCTGTGCGGAACTCAATGCCTGGTATAAAACGCAACCAGGCAGGAAAGCCCCTGCTCCCAACAAAATATGCCATTACCAATAAACTCAAATTAATCTTTCATACCGTAGACTTAGAAACGAATAACTTTTGTATACAATGGCCAAGAAATCGTGACGAAAAACTGTAAAATCTGGCATTACAAGCTGGAGCCCTTAATCACATCACATACATTACGAATTATCACTGTCGATGAATTCTAACAATTCGGACGTAAGCTTACCCAGAATTCCACTCTGCGCACACATAGGGGCCGATTCTCAGATTGACATACATGCCGGCTTCGTGAACCAACCTAATGAACTTCGGCAAGTTGTACCTCCCGGCATAATTGTACTGAAATGGACAAAACATAATTGAAACGGCGGTCCAATTCTTGAACAGCCAGTACTCTAATTCTCTTAAGAATTCAAACATGAGCATGACTTTGGTACTTCAACCAGAACTCATCTACTAGCCTGCAGAACTCATCAAGTCGGGTGGACTCTGTCGCTTTTCAGTCTAAATGCATCTCAACATCACTCTTCAACAAATTGACGACTACATCTAATCCCACCTGTAATAGAACTGGATTGCATATGAGCAATACATTTTAATTTATTTTCAGCACATTCTTGTGATGCACTGGTGATGAAGTATGAAATATCTTAATCACCTCGCGCTTAGGATTATGAATTTTCTGCAGACCACATAGTGAAATAACTTATTTACAACGTACCAGTCCTCTAGTGGGCTCGTGTCCGTTCCAGAACACATACGTCTGGATGACATCCAGACCTCCCTCCTTGGCCTTAGCAATAAGACCTGGCCACATCTGCATCAATAGGTTGACTATTAATCTGGTTTCTTGATCCACAAACAATCTGATCACTCTAGTAGTACAAGGTCAGCAAGTTCGGAAGCATGCCAAGTAGGAGTAATGGCATGGTTAACCACGGAAACCTTCAATTTCAAGTTAAATCACAACTGGAACCAATCTAATACTGTCACAGAGCTTAGAAAATGTGTAGCCAAAACTGCACAACGCTAAATTTTAGTGTGATAACCACAGAACATCCACCATGATATAAGAATTTCATCGTTAGAAATATAAATGTGAATTTTCTTGTATGATGATACATTGATTCTAGGTAGGTGCACTCACCAGAGGAGTACTCCGTGGATAATGGATAGATCCTGATACAAGCATGCGGCGCTGCCCATCTAGTTTTAAAGCCCTATGGTCATATGAGACAGTCACGGCTACGCTCAAATGATTCTGAAGTAAAACTTCCAGAACCAAGCACAAACATAGCCAAAACCGTAAAACGACCATTATTCTCCGTGACGCAGCCAAATGTGCTTGAAATGTGTCACCACGCGTGACCTCGTAATCTCCGTAATGAAATTTTATTGCTACTGTGGGATCAACAAGTCACTGGGTAACTAGTGCTGATCAAACTTCAATTCAGTGTCTCGCCTGGGTGCTTCCTTCTCAGCAACACGGGTTCATTCCTCAGACCATTACCATAAGCTGCTCATGAACTCTTTGACTGCACTCTGATCTGTACTGAGCTACAAAAAAGAATGCAGATTAGCTCAAGGATTACACTTGCTGAGATATACTCTCAAGCCGTCTGACCTTCCAACGTTACGATATTTGTTGCGCCGTGTCGAAACATGATTGAATTACAAACTATGTCCCAGCGTTTTAATTAGCTCAAATCATGCGTCAAGTCTCGGGTTAAATTAGAACTTAAAGGGAGTACATAACAAAGACCTCATGACGATCTTTAACTGCTTATTTTCCTTCATCGAAACTTCTTTACCGACAACAAAAAAATACTCATTGGTCTTACATATTATCTTACCACCATTTCCATTATGGAACTCGCTACATATGGGCTGGGATCATAGAAAGAGCTCCTTCAAGGAAATGCACTCAAGGAGCTGTTACAAACGTTGCATCTTCTCTAAGTTAAGACAGCATCACAGTGAGAATATTTGAAACAGGTTCGAATCCTTAATGGAGTCAAATTGTTTGACTCATTAGGAACTGCCATTGACGGAAACCTCGACTGCTGAAGATTTCACGGGTACACCAAATTCCTTAACTACATAGTCGTGAGAACGAGAGCTTAGTCCTATCCTCTAACTGAAGATGGAATTAATTGAGGGCGAAACCGAGGGTAACAGACAGCAAACTTGGCTGAAGCCTCAGTGATTCAGTCAAGACTGATGCTCTATCACTACCTCTCATCAGTCTTTTTTGCATGCACTCAATCAAGATCATTGCAACTACCAAAATCGCACTCATACCCAACCATCTTTCCAAGAAAAGATTTATGGACCATCAAGGCCACCTGCCCAACTGCCGCTTACGAGCACCACATTAGAGCAACTCAAACGGCCCACTACCACCCCATCATGCTAGCCACCAATTACGCGCAACGTGAACAGCCATCACAATCTCTTTCTGCAGCTACAAACCTCAGATCAAGCCCTACCAGCTCGCTCAAATGCAGTGATCATCGTTCAACACGCACGCGCATGGGAGAGGGGGGAGGGAGGAGCTTTAACAATTATTCAAACACAAAAACTTACCTGAACTTACCATGCACTCCTGCACGCTTCAACGTCCATGACAATAGCACAAATGAAACCCAAGCTCTCTTTCCTCATCACGTTCACCATCACTTTGAGGACCTCTCAGCGTCACCATCTCCCAAGCCTTGAAAGCAGCTCTGGCGTGCGAATGAATTCCTTGCTTGCTTGCTTTCATCCTTTTTCACCCTCTCTACCTCGCGTCACAAGCTTTATTGCCTTGTTCGCTCGCAGGAGTCACTGTGTCCAGCTGCTACCACGGTCGCCATCGCGATCTAACGCCACAATAGTCTCCTGCAGCACTGGCTCTTGCAAGCAAATTAGCATCCATAGCTCGCGGGCGGCGCCAAATTACAGCTGCGAAATCCGAATGAACAAAGTGAGTTAAGCTCATTGATGATCCAGCTTCCAGTAGACCCGGATTCAAACCAGACAATAAAACGAAACTTTTTCAGGGGCAGCTGTCCTGCCCAACCTGTGATCATGAGGGCAGGTGGGGGAGTGACGTTGCATACGTCGTGGGCTTTCGGGCACTACGGGCTGCCCCTCTCTTTCACCTCCCAAAATTACTGTGATGGACGTTAGTGTGGTGGTTCGATTTTCATTCAACGGGCAATTTTGTTCCTCGATGGCTTGGGAAGTGTGTTTGGGTGCAATATTTTTGCTGTTCTCAGAGTGAAGCTGATAATGGGAACCAGTTACCCTGTAGGACGGATGTATCCTGGTGGGGCCATGATATGTATATATGCAAATTGTATCCATATATTGAGATGGAGGGTCAGTCATGAGTCCCAACTGCTATTTCCATGATTTGTCTTTCTTCGTGTTCATGGGCAAAGGATTTTGATTAGAAAAATGATTTCAAAATAAATTGTTTGATCAAAAGTATGATATGTAATAGAATTATCAAATTATACACTAAATAGAAAAAATAAATTTAATGGCATACAAGGACTAAAACAGTATCAAGTGAAGGTATCAGGATTTATTTTTATTTCCAAAAAATCAGTTGCTTCTATTGGTACATACATAAATAAGTTTGATAGTAATTTATGCAGTTGATGTGTAAAAGGAATATAATATTGTGAAAAAAATGGATAGATTCATAAGGGAAATAGAAAGTAAACAAATGATATTAAGATAAACAGAAGGTTATTAATCAGTAATGATACCATAATGTAACAAGATCATTTTTGTTTCATTTATAGTACAAAAGATATTTTGAAGAATATTTATTATGTTAAAGTTTTTAAATGCATAATATTACAATATTTCATTTAAATGGTAAGAACATAACAGTCTAAATAGTTTATCAAAAAGTTATACCAAAACGTATGAACGAATTTGAATTTTTATACATTTATTTTTATAATCAATTTGCATGAAAAAAGATAGTAGCAAGATTTATTTTTCACTTTCAAGGAATTTTGTATGTTATAAATATATCAAAATTAAATCTTAGTTACTGTCAATAAAGAAAGAAATTGCAATTTTCATATTTGCTATTTTGCTGTATAAATTACATTTAATCATTCTTTACAAAAGTGTACTCTACAAAAGCTGTAGATGTACACTCACTAGGATTAATTTAATGTATACTTTTTTACTCACGTTTTAGTTTAAGAGCAAGATATTAACCAATTATGGTAAAAGTACATTAAAATCAACCTTAAAACAATGTCTTTTTAAGGACATATAAGTTATTTTAGAAAAAATTACTAAAAATTTAGATGTTAAATTTATCTATTTGTGAAGGAAAAAGCATAAGTTGGAGTTTTATTTTCTCATTTAAAAATAAAAACTGATAAATTGATTTATTGAATAATTCAAGTATTTATAATAAAAACTTCTAATTAATTTATTATTAATCTGAATATTATTAAAACTCAAATGCTCATTTCTATAGCTCTATATTTCATGTACTTTTTTAGTATAAGGGAAAAAGAAAAAGAAAAAGAAAAAAGAGACAGCTACAGACTTTATTTATATAAACATACGAAGAAATGGGTGTAATTCCTTCTGCAGTAAATTTAAAAGTAATGTATTGCGTTTAAGGGTAATGCATAGAAACTGGATGTCTAAAATGGCAGTTCAGAAGGGGACGAAAAACAAACGGGTGAACCTCTGCCACACAGAACGAACGAGCGAACGAAATGTCAAACTGGCAAAGGGGTGGATGAACAAGATCGTTCGTCAATCCAAACTTCGTCCGTCCGCAACGAAAACGACGACGTCGGCATAAGCCAGCCGTCGCCGCAGTCTCTTAAAGTAATGCGGTAGAGAGCACGGCAGCAAGCGGCGTCACCGACTCGTCGGCATTGGACCCCACAACGACAGCTGGTCGGCGATGACAGTCCAGCCTTGTCATCAATTCTTATTTTATAAACATAGAAAACGTGGGATCCAACTGGGTTTAATTGCTGATGATGCTCAAGGAATTGGCTAATTTTTCTCCCCATCGCGAATCACGTGTGGAATGCTACTCTCGGGATGCACCCGTCTTTGCTCTCGCCTCGGCTTCGCGCTGGCTTGTTAACACCTACGTGCTTTGCATCGCACGATTCAGCATCTCTTTCAGACTATTTGGTCTTAGCTCTGCGTTTTTGGAACTTTTAATATTGGACTGTTTTTTCTGGGTTTTTCCTCAGTGAACGATACGAGGGGGCACCGAGCATGTGGGGAGATTCGCTACCGAGACGTTTGAAGATATAAACTTGGAGTGGTCAATGGTTTGAGTGGAGTTCCGATCGTTGTAGACGTGTTTGTGGTCATGGCGGGCTCAAGAAGGCGACTGAAGCCAACATTGGAACCGATCTCTGAGAAACGGCAGGTTAGGGTGTGCGACAGTAGTAGAGCCTCAGCGTGTTCGAATATCTATCGAGGACAGGTCGGCGGAGAAGAATCTTTATGCTCCAATTCGGCGAAGAATAGACGCTTGAAGTGCTTGAGTAGTCCGTTGGTGAAGCTCAAGGATGCGTTTGTGGAGCTCATGGTGAGTCCCAAAGGAGCAAAGAGTCCTAACGCAATGGGCATGACCATGGGAGCGCTGGTCGACTTCGGCGGATACGAAGACTTCTCTTCGCTTCTGCGTTCATCTAGTCGTAAGGTTAATGACTCCAAAGCGTGAGATAAGCCTCACACTAAGTGTGTGCCAGTAGGTCGAAGCCTAGGATTGTCGTAGAGCATGCGAAATCTCAGCAGCAGCGGCCAATGTGATAGGGTGTACATAGAATCGTAGTTCGTGATTATTTGCAAAATGGACATAATGTAAATTGTATAGACTTACCGATTTCAGTCAAACCTGCTGGCAACTCTGTTATTCCAACTCCCAGATTTCAGTTGAATGTGTTTGCCTGTTCGCCGAGAACAAACCACCTACCGTAATCGGCCGGCTCACCATGGAGGGTATGCACATGTCGAGTTCAGTTTAGTTTTCACTCAGATTTCAAGTCGTAGAAGTTAAGAAATGAACAAGACGGGATCATTCACACCTCAAACCCTCCATGCGAAGTGAATCGGCTACCGTACAGGTGCCGCTTCTGGCCAGATTCCTACCACAGGCAGGAACCAAATATCGACAAACCTACACACACACACAAGAATCTAGCAAACACTACCACGACTAGGTGACGCAATCCACACGTTCATTCGCGCGGTGAGCGTCATCTTCAATCCTGCAACGCTTGCACGACATCAGCACCTTCCAATCCTCTCAGAAGTAGACCGATTCCGCCACCGCTCGTCAGTCCCACAGTAACACTCTTTCCGCATAGAATCCATTGGATAAAGCGCCCTTGTAATTTAATCTTAGATGTGTTTTTAACAACTTCATGGCATTGCCTTTCATGTGATGTGGGTCCACCTCAGCAATGATCTTAATAGCAGCTGGCTGACTACCCGGGTCTGCTGCTCAATGTCTTACGGTGGCGGCTTCATAGACCGCGTCTGCAGGTTGCTGTAGCCACCATTAAATTCCTGATGCTGGGATATGGTACTTGGGGTGAAACTGCCAGCGCTGGTTGTAAATTTATGATGAAGTATATCAATCACATCGGATGAGCATTTTTGGTGCCATTTTCGAAAACCCACATACCACAATTTAGCCAATTTTCCCACAGGCCACACAAACAATAAATACATCAACAAATAATGGGGTAGAGTATCTGGAACTGAGTTGAATGGTGACCATGAACATCAGCAGCCATCAGGATAACTATTCCAAAGGCACCTTCGATGGTGATGTTTTATGATCAGGTGCAGAAGCAAAAGAATTGTAATATGTCATGTTGTGTGTGTTTTGGGTTGGAATTGTCTTCTTGGCGTACATTTGGTTCATCTCAGTGGATTTTTTGTTTTGTTTTGTTTTGTTTTGTTTTTTTTTTTGTTTGTCAGGTGCTTGGTGATGATATTTTAGTTTGTGATCTTTTTGAGTGATAGTGATATACTAATGTTGAGATTTTTGAGACCCAAGTAGGGTATATGGTCTTGTACAAACAGTTGGGATTGTGTGGGAGATTAAGAAAGGGGAATTTTTGTAAAAGCCTATTAATTCATTAGTCTTGTAAGTTGTTTTGATAAAGCATGTAAGTTGAGGGCTGTAAAGTATTAACTTACTTTAATTGAGGTCCACTATTTCATAGAACCAATAAAAGCATTTAAATAAAACAAACCAGAATGTGAAAATATTTTGAAATTGTTATAAGATAAAAATTTGTTGAAATCATATAATCTGAGATTGTTTCAAATTAAAGTTTGTGGTATATTTATGAAATTGATGTTCATAAAAACATTGCTAACAACCTATTTTCATAATAAATGTGTGTTGTTTTATTTACAAGAAATATATGTAGCTCTCATTTATTTCAATTGTTTTGTTGTAATATTTTTGAGAGAACAAAGTCCTTGTAGCATTTAATTTTGATCTCCTTATGAGTATTTAGGACTCCATTACTTTAATATATTACTCCAAAAGCAAAGAAAGGGACCCAAATGCTAGTGTATATATATGTATATCATAAGTCTATAATTTTTTTTTTAAATTAAGAGATTTTAATCTACTTGTAATCAAATCTTATCAAAATATATGATTATTTTATATTTACAAATATATGTATAGATTTTTTTGATATTAAGAGATTTTTATTTTATTTTATTTTTTGTCAATTCTTATACATTAATCTCAATTTGATCTATATTGAAATCAAAATTACATATATATATATATATATATATATAGACACATACATAGTTCTTTAGTAGTTAGTAATTAAAATATTTTAGAATATAAAATATTGGTGGAAGATGGCTAGTAACCAATCAAATAATATTATGTATGTTTTAATCCTTCTATACTACAAATCACAATCTAAGTTTATTCATTATTACAGTTGTTGCCTTTGTTTTAAAGTAAATTATTTTTCTAATTGAAAAGAATTATGATATATCTTAAAGAAACACATATATCTAAGATGTTGTTACCTTTTATTCTAAGAAATCTTTTGTAAATCATTATCATATTTATATGACATATTTGTATTTAGGATTTAAAATAAATTTGACTTTTATGTGTTACATTATATATTGACATAACAGCATTTTAAAAGTTGAAACTTATTTTTTAATAAGAATGTGCTACTTCCACATATTTCATTTCTGAGAGTAAATTGCAAAGATGCCAGTCATGAGGTTTATATAAATATGTATTATATATAAATAAAGATATAGACATAAAATGAGTATTCAATACTTTATCGGTTATCAATAATTACCACACAAATAAATTGACTCATTCAATCATAACTGCGTAGAACCCAAAGACAAGATATGATGGAAACACAATCCATATCAAGGCATGAAGGATCACATATCATTTCATAAATCCATGTGACGCTTCAATCACTCGCCTTCAACGGTGGCAGTACCCTACCGTTTTGGATGAACCACTTCGGATGGATGAATATATACGAATGAAGCATCTACATGGATGAGGCTGCATCCGACGTCGTGGTGGGTTGAGTTGCGTGGCAGCTTCCGGGGCAGGACAGGAGGGGGACGGGACGGGTAAGGCCAGCCACCCATTTGGGGCGGAGAGCTGAGGGTACAACTCACAGCACCCACATTGCCAAGGGGGGGGGGGGTGTGTGTGAGGCCATGAGAGTTGTGCCGTCAAGCATGTGCGGCACTGACGCTTCTTGTTCACCCTCCAGTGTCCACCTCACAGCCTCGAACTGAAAGAGGCATTGCACCCACACATGATGATGCCACAATGACAGACAGACAGATAGACAGCAAGTAAGACCAAGCCGAAGAAGAAGAAGCACTTGAGCTGCAAAGGAGGATGAAGAATACGATCCCTAGAAGCAGTGAGTGGAAGGAATCCACCCCTGGTGAAAAATCAACCAAGCTCCATGTGCAAATTATTGGTTGACAACTGGATGATTTGGGCAGATGTCCAACACTTGATCTGGACTTTTTGTGGTTGTACCACCTGAACTTAAAAAATAATAATATGTGAAATAGTATCGAGATAGCTAAGCTGGGTTCGGCAGCGACCAGCATGTGTGACCTCTGGTCATGCGTGCAATTAGAGGTATCAGTTTCTGAATAGAAATGTGGGCGAGGTTGCATCAGCGCCGAAAATGGTGTTTGGGGGTCGCTCCACATGCGAGAAAATGCTGACGGTTTGAAGCATTGGTTTGTCGGTTCTCTTCGATAAAGTCTGCAAGCATTTGGTCGAAGTATGAGGATTAAAACCGTTGTTCCTGGGGCCGACCTGAAGCAGAGTCGTTGCGAATTGCTAAAATCGGCGCTGTTCTTGTAACCAGTTAGGCACAGTAGTCGCAACAGTGAACCGAACTTTCTGCTCACTTGCAGAAACATGCCAGGCCTCGTTTGTCTGTGCCTACCTGAAGGCCCTCCTAATCATCTTTCTTGATGCGCCGTTGTAAGTCCCTGAATCGAAGTCCCATGTATTAATTCATGTGGGATTGGAGCTTTTTGCGTAAGCTTCAGCATTGTGAAAATTTAACGTTTCGATTGCTTCTTTGCTGCCTTTCCAGGATTTCCTTCTCTTGACTGTAATAATTTTGAAGTGAAGGCTTTCGTCATCGCTCTGACCAAAGCTCCGCAAATTTTTCAAGTACAAGAACAATTTGACTAGGACGTGGAAGCTGCTGGCACCATAACTGCAAGAGAGAGCATTCCTCATTGTTGTGTACTGCATCTTAATACTGGTGTCGCTGCAGGGGATTTCGGTACTGGTTGAAAGATACCCTCCCTGGCGCAGTGTTTCGTACTGACAATAAACTCTTGGCAGTAAGTGAGGAATTACTTCATGTTAGAGAAATCTGCTTCCAGCTTCAGAGATTGATGTGGTTTCAACCTCCACTCTGCCCATTGCCAAATCAAAGCCGAGGTGTGTTGAGATTATCTCTTTCTTGAAGACAATGAGGTGCGTGTCTAATGATGCCAGTTCTACTCTGTTGATGTTTTTACTTGGGACTTCTATCCTTAATGTCTTATTCTTCCATGAACTCTGTTCTATGTACTTGTGCAGGAGTTACTTTGTCTGAAGACAGGAGACAGAACCCCCAAAAGGACCAGGTTTAGAAGCTTTGACTTTGTTCATTGAATGTTGATGATGGAGCTTTCAGGTTAAAGTTTAGATGCAGCAATTTTCCAGCAAGAACTTGATGGAAGAAGATCAATATCTTTTTAATGACGTGGCTTATTATAATGGCTTAGGTAGTTGGAGAACTTTTGGGTAGTTGTATAGTTGTGGCGGCTTCGTTTTCAGGATATGAAGTAATTGTTGCATCTTGCAATTCAACAATGTCATTCCTTGTTGCTGACTTCTTCCAAATGCAGATGGTGTACAAGTATGAGAGTTTAGAATCGCAGTTTGGTGACGGAGGAAAGCGTTATGTTGCAGTGGGCATCCAACGTGGCCCTTAGCGTTGGTACATGTCTTCCCTGGGTTGTTGACCACATTAGCTTCTGCTCAGAGTATCTCTTGTAATAGATTTTACTGCGACGAATGGTAACCTAACACTTCAAAAAAGGAGAGTATGTGGACGCAGGATTGGAAGGCTTGCTCCCTGCAAGTAACGCACTGGGTTTAGTATTTGTTCATGTTCTCCTGTACTTTGTTTTTACTTTTTTACAATAATATTCTTGGCCAGTCTTCGAAAGAGTGCGTGCAAGTTCCAAACCTAGGGACAGACTGCTCCGCATTGACCGGTAGAAGCCAATGCGTTTGCCGTTGCACAGAAATTTTCCAGCTCGAGGGAAGTTCCCATAACTATTCCATGGTGGGTGTTGATCTGGACTCTCTTTAGAGACGGAATTCCAGCGGCTTGAATCAATGTGCGCAAGGAACAGTCTCAGAATCAGTTAATGCACGGTTACCCATTGACGAATTTGTGCAGGTGTGATTGGACAACCCAAGTGCGGGTACATGAAAGACCTTCAAGGAACCATCATCTCTGTGATTTTGCACTAACTACCGTGGACCCAGTACCTCTCCGCACTTGGATTGGTCTGAATCACGAGGCTCCGATGTCAACTTCTCACACTCATCGATCTCAGTTTTGGAAAACATATCATGTGGATACGATCAATTTGGTTACTATCAACGTTCCGCAGGTGACAAACACTGCACGAGGGCAACGAGAAATGAGGAAGTCATGTAGAACAGAATGCTCGAGCATAGATTCGAACACGCATCTAGCTTCATCGAACATGCCACTGGTACCGTTGCCACCAAGGCTTCTGTTTCGATGTGAAATGTGCACGAATTACTGAGACGCATCGAAATTCTTTTGCAACACACTCGTGAATTGTCTTCGAAACAGCAATTTCCGCTACAATATTTGCCATACTTGCCATAGAAGCGCTAAACAACTAATCTACTACAAAGACGTCATTAGTAACATAATACATTTCAGCTACTTTTATATTTCAATTTTTGATTAGTTTTCTGGTTAGCAAAAAAACTTGAATATAATCGAATCAATTCCTTAGATCTAGTTCCATTCTTTTTTCTTATCTCCTCATACCTCGCTAATTTAAATAATAAAAGCGAACTAGTTGTCGCACAATGAGTGAAGAAAAAGTTGCGGTAAAAGAAAGGGACGAGTCGACTTTTTGCTGCTCAGTGTCCAAGTGTTGGCTTGTGCAATTTTCGAAGTGTCGAGGCCTGGGCGGTTTGAGTAGACAAGTGTTCAAAGCGAAGTAGCTGCGGTGTATTGTGTCAACCTTTGAATGCAGATATGGTGGAATCACATGCATGGTGTTCACAACAGTTCTGTGTTCATATGGCAATGGCATGGGTCCTAACCGTTTGGATTGCATCTGAAGGTTTTTAGTGTAGGTGTCATATTTCATCGTGATGTTTTCTGCTGTTTTACTGCAAATTGCTTGGTTGATAGTCCTGTTGCGAAAGCTTTGGCGAGTGAATTTATGTGAGAAGTGTTTTGTAGTTGCTAAGGATTTGTTTCATTTTATTGTATTGAACTAAGAAGCATTTATTCGTAGTTCGCGTTGGAGATGATTCCACAGCAGAGTATGATCGATTTTCTGTGCTGAGAGCCGTAGTTGTGAAGAGCGAGAATCTGAATTGGTTTTGAGGTTACATGCGCGAATTCAATACTCTCGGGAATAAGATTGTGAGAAAGTAATTCGGTTTCTTTTGGTGCTTACAACATTCTCTCCTGAAGGTGGTAGCAGTGTTAAAAGATGCCAGAAAATGGAAGAATAGAAAGGAAATTATTCTACATGGTGATGACAACAAGGATACAAAAATTGTTATAGAAGACGATGGCAAGCCGAAGCAGATCGTCGTTCAACAGACGGGTAAGGGGGATAGAACTATTCTAGATGGAGTTTCTGGTTCTGAGAATTCGCGGCAGATAATTGTCATACGACAAGGTGGTAGGGACAAGGTGCCTCGACGGAAGTGGTTGGACGTCGCGAAAATGGTCATAGCGGCCATTCCCTTCGCCGCTGGTGCAGGATTTCTTGTCTATCAAAACAAACCACAAGATCCCATCTTAGAAGTGATAGATATCAGGCTAACTGGTTTTGATCTCCACACAAGCACCGAATCCATGCTCCTCGCAGTTATTGATCTCAAACTCACTCTCGTCATTAGAATCGAAAATCCTAACATCACCTCCATTACATTCGACACCACTATCCTCAACATTTACTACAAAGGGAGCATTCTTGGACAGGCCAAGGTATTGCTTCTCTTATTTTTTACTCACGAATTCTACGTGGAAGATTCGTTGAACTTTGATTCTGTATTTGGTACTTGATTCAAACAAATAGAGGAATTTGTGCTTTCGTTTTCGTGACGCAGTTGTATCCAGGAGACCAAGGACCACGAAGTGCACAGGTCTTGGAGCTCCCTTGCACACTGAGTGGACTCGAAGCAACTCATCATCTCCGGGACCTGTTTTTTGATGTCATGAGGCGTGTCTTGACTCTAGATGCTAGAGCTACAATCCATGGCAATCTCGTGGTTATGGGATACAGACATTATTTTGAGGTAATGCATAGAATTCCTTCTTGTACCTTGGTTTGTCGGCCTGCGCCAGCACGTTTCCTTGGCATTGAAGATGTTCGGATGCAGCAATCACAGCCAACATTCTTCAGTTGAGATTTGAAGAGTTTGTATATTTTTGTGATCCACTATTAAGGTACCCAAAATGCTGGGTGCTTTTGAGCATCAGAGCAGTAAAGTAACATCAGCAGTAACACTCGGAGAAAATTAACAAACATTTAAGATTCATGAACAATACTTTGAAAAGATGATCCGCAACAATTTTTTGGTGTGCAATTTTCAATGTAAGTTCCATCCTCTAATTTCTTGAAGCTATTGATTGTTTGGCGATTGTTCACAGGTATATGTAAAAAGCCGAATCGATGTGGATCCCCTCTTTCTTGATGTCATTGGTCAAGACCACAGAGTAGACCTTAAAATTGCCGGTGTTAGTGTGCCCAAATTGATGGATAAATGACGCAATTATGTCCTGAAAATGTGTTCATCGTCTTACCCCATTTCCGGAGCCTTCAGTCTTAGACAAGTTCGTAGAATTGTAGTACACAACTGCTGCTGATCGGAAAGAAGCACAATGATGGAGCAAGTGTTCTGGATATGGAACATCAATTTTGCAAAAACATTCTCAACAGTGCTGCAAAAGCTGAGCATAAGTGATTTGTACTGATTGGTTGTTGGATGCGAGGAAATGGTGGTCCATAGCTCTGCAACGTTGAACACTATCAGGGTTGTTCAGTGTGCCGACTCAATAATAAAACCCTTGTTGCTGATTCTCTTCTTTTTGCTTTTTCTTTTCATTAAACCTCTCTTCTACTTCCTCTTCTCTTTTTCTTCTATTTTGTTTTATTCATCTTAAATTTCTTTTCATGTTAATGTGCCGAGGGAGAGTGGTCTGCAATTTTAGCCATTTTTTGCCAAGAACCGGTTAGGGTGCAAATCGAACCGAGACAATGCGAGCATTTGATTTCACAGACGGCATCGATGATATCAAGGATTGTGTTAGCGATTGATTTCAAATGAATGACTCCGGAATCTTTCAACCTCTGGTTTTTCAGCGCAAAATCTCTCCTTAGATCGCAGTCATGCATTGTGATGAAGAGCATAGGACTACAATTCTGTAATGTCAATAGTGTTGAGAATCGGTAGACTGTTGTCCGTATTCAAACGCACTTTTCTTTCCAGCTATTTCCGGTTTTTTCGCGATTTTGGAAAGTACTCAGGAAGGGACAGGAGCTCCATCGGGAATGCGTAAAAAGAATAGCTGCACAGCCTCTGAAGGGCATCGTAGCACTTGTGTCCCAAAGTCCCGATAATGGTGGAGAGCTCATTGTAGAGCTCAATGGGTTTGTCTTTGGGGGGGTTTTACGCCATTTAGTTTGTTGCAGGAGCTCACCAGAGCATTGGCTTTAGCAATTATACCATGTTTCGTTTAACTCACGGCTAGTAAGTTTCGGTCGAAGGTTAGCCACAACGGGGGGAAGGAATTACAATGGCGCGAATGATGCTGAAAAGTTTTCCTCTAACGTCCTCATCTCTCCCTCTAGGTTCGCAGCTCTTGGTTCAATCTTTGCTTAGTTTTGTCACTGCCAATTCTCTGCACGATCACTTCTCGGCAGCACCTCCTTGCCTTGAACGATGCTCTTTGAATGCTCCTCTTTCCAATATCTGCTGCATATCGACCATCCGGTGTGTCACCCACACTCGTCCATTGCTGCAACCGTCCCTCTTGCGGAGCACTCCTTGTGAGCGGCGCGATCAAGTTAATCATCGCATTTTTGGAAGATTCTGGAAAGCTGCGAAATTATCAGGATTTTCCACTGACGCCGCTCCCACGGAAGGTTTGACGCCCGAAGACGTGCTACACTACTGGTACGATTTGATTGCTCATCTCAAGTATTTGAACTGTTTTTGCGTTGCGCCTAGGTTTTTATCCAGACACTACCGCTTGCAAATATTGGAATGATCAAATTGTAATGGTTAATGCAATTTGTGGCAACCGAGCTGTTTCATCATGTAACCTGTCCTGCACTTCGCTGGGATGTAATCTATCAGCTCATATATGCAATTTATAAGGCAGATTTTTTTGCTCACAAATGTTCGGCAACATGTTATCTTACATTTGCATGTAATTTTCCTATGAGCCCTGAGCTCTGTAATTGTTTCCTGGCAGGTTCAAGGACGCCAATCTTGCCAGTAACAACTTCCCAAATAAATTTTGGTTTAGCGGAGGAGAGGCCGTGGACAAGGAAGTGAGTTAGCTGCAAATATAATTGTTGATTTGTCATTTCATTTCACGAGGCTCTTGGTGCGTCAAATTTGTTTGCCACGAGTCTTGTAGAGGAAACTTCGATTTCTCTGAGCGAAAACAGAGTTTAACATGTGTTGAACGGATAGCGTGGTAACCCAGAATTACATGAGTCATGGTCTAGTATCTTGATACAAAAGAATTGGTGGAAGTCAGATAAAGGAAAAGTTCGGCGAGTGTCTGGAGAGGGCTATACGCGGTGATCTGGATCACTGGAAATCAACCTCACGAGGTAGAGTTGCGCTTGTTCTGGTGTTGGACCAATTTTCGCGGAACTGCTTTCGCGATTCAAGTCGTGGATTTGCACAAGATGATACCGCACTGAAACTTACCTTGGACACAATCGACCAGGTTTGTTTATCTAACGAAAGTTGAAAAGAGTACTGCACTCGCCAGCCATGACATCAATTATCCTTGTCATCTTACTGAAGAATGCTTTAGGATTTGGATATGCTTGTTGTATGCAACGGTTGAAGTTGAGTGATCTCTTGACTGATTTGACATTATTATTGTTGTGGATTATGGCAGGGTTTGGATCAACAGCTAAGCAATCCTTTGGAGCGATATTTTCTGTACATGCCACTAATGCATTGCGAGTCACTGGAAGTGCATGCTATTGCTCATCGTGTGTTTCAGAAGCTCACAGATGATCACAAGGATAATCCCGAGCTCTATAAGTTTTTTCAAGGTGTTGTTAAGTTTGAGGTGAGCCTTTAAAAGTAGAACATTCCAACAAAAATGTGGCTTCGGTTGCAGGCCTATTACAAAAAAGCTCCGTGAAGTTAAGTTAGTTTTCTAGAAATCAGTAAACTTAATTTTGCTTTTGCTTGTCAAGCTCACAAATGTGCAATTGGTTGTCTGTAATCGGTTGTTCATAAGTCTCTTTGACCTGATAAAGTTAATTCGTGTATCATTTTAAGCGATGTAACATGTGGTATGTAAATTTCCTGAAGTGCATCTTGTCAACACTTGCAGATTGCTCATAGCTCAGTACTGGCTAAATTTGGAAGATATCCGTCGCGAAACGCCATCTTGGGCCGCAACAGCACTCCCGAGGAAGAAGAATATCTTGCAGCTGGTGTACTGTGGCCGATGGAGGACTAGTTTGCCGAGAACTAACTGACGTTCTAGATTTGTGATTTTTACAGGTAGAAGTCGGTCTTTCCGTCTTGACGCTGCGGCCGAAGAACTGGATTAGTGCCTCAATGAACTTTAAAGTATCAACTCCGTGCAGCTGATTATTTTCAAATGCTTGGTTATCTTTACTTGTAGATAAGTTCATAGGTTTAATTCTAGTCTTTCCACTCTTGTACTGGGGCTAGTTATACGAATGTGAAAGAAGCCGCCATCTCACAACAATACATTTTGTACTCCACAGAGCACTAGTGATTTGCTGTATATTGTTCGAATTACCTTAGCCTTTCCGTTCTGGTTGCTCCAATTCGTGATACCACCTAGACTTCCCGACATTGCGGAGACAGTAAAGTCGTAAAGTATATCTTTGCAGATCATGCAATACACAAAAAAGAGCTAAATTGTGTATTTCACAAGACTAACAACTTTTCACCGACCCTTCATCTTTCGAGGAATTATACGATTTTCCGCGGAATTCGCTCTGGTTAGATGTTCAGTGTGCATGGGCACATTTGTTACTAAGGTCTCTTCTTTATTTCAATCAGTGCTGCACCTGAATGGCCTTATTGCTTTATGCCTAGATTTGACGAGTAATAGGTTTTTAACGTTGAGACCTTAGTAACAAACGTTTTTAACGTTTTTAACGTTTTTGTAAGTAGAAGGTTATGTGATTAGGGCACTTATGGTGCTACTGAGCAGCGCTTATGGTTTGAGCACTGGAGACTGTACTGATTGTGATTTTATTTATTTACTATTTTTCTAGGTCTTCTAAAACGGTTCTTGAGAAAGCTGAGATACTAATCGACCCCCTCAAGTTCACGAATTTGTTTGAGCAGGAATAGCTTGCACTGAGGTGAGTAGACAAGAAACAGCGTTTGCAGGGTTGGATTTAGAAACGAGAAGAGCTGCATCGGCATGCGTGGATCCACGTCAAGGGCAGGCATGCAACAGTGACTAGAACACCTGTTTTAGAGGTACTCTTTCCGATAATGCACTGTCCAATCTTTAGGATGAGTGCAATTTTCCAAAGTATAGTTCAATCATGTTTCCACATCAATCAAAACATCCATACTTGTCACTTGATTGATAAAGTCTTAATACTTAAAAGGAGAAGGTGAGAGGCTACAACTTTTAAATTCTTTGATTGGTTGAAATCAAGTAGTCTTACTTAGTTGGATTTATATTTACAAAAATCAATCCAAAAGTTCTAAGAGGAAAAGATGAGATGGAATGCATTTTTTTTCTACATGACATTAATAGTGTTTTGTTTTGAATTTTTTGTTGGATCCATCACAAGAGATGGTTTTCAAAAAAAATTAAGAAGTTGTGTTTAAAATTACTAAAGTAATAATATAAAAAAATTAAATTTGTTATACTTCTTATAATTAGAATGAAGATATGAGTTAACATATTTAGATTTGTAATTAAAAAAACGATTTGGTTTATTTCATGGCCTCTTAAAATTTAATACTGTATTCAAAGGTTAAGACTTATAAATAATTTTTTCTTATAATAAAGCAAAAAACCTTAATAATGCTTTTAAACCATGATTTTGTAAAGTGGGCTTTTAGGTATTAAAATCTTCTAATATAACTTGGAAAAATATCCTTATTGGCTATTTTAAGATTATATATATATATATATATATATATATCTTTAATATATAACTTAGAAAATTTTATTATTTTTATTATAGTGTAGTTTTTATAATTATATTAAAATATGCAAGTTATTCATTTGAAAGCATTTCAAAGTATATCATACTCTTAAAGAATACATGGTTTGTTCTAATATTGATATAGCAATATTATTAGGTCATTAAATCCTAGGATGAGTGATTCAAGTTTTAATATTGAATGAAGTAGCAAATAGAGGCTACTTTGCTTGAATCTTTCTTTTTTATCTTAAAAACTTTGTTATTTTGTTTGCTTTAAAAATATTATCATTTTTATTATTATTTAAAAATAAAAGAAAGTGTATGCCTTTAATAATTAAATAAAATTAATAATATTATAAAAGTATTAGTTTATAATTGTAGATTTAAATATAATATGCATACCTTTAGGAAGAGTATAGTTCTAAGTTAAAACCTTTCTTTGAATTTTGTAATCTTAGTTTATTTTTTCTAATCTAGGTATTTCTAAACTTAATTACATATTAAAATTTATTTAAAATTAAAGTTAATATCTTTTGCTAGAAAGTTCTTTTATAATCTATCAATCTATATTATATTATTCTATCTATTTTTTTTTATTATTTATTTATCTATATTTCTTGTCTAGAATCAAGTTGTTTTTTATTTTTTATTTTTTTATTTTTATTTTTACACTATCTAAAAACATGTTTCAACTATTATAGACCAAAGCAGCTCAATATCATTTGTATTATTCAAGGTCTCATCAAATATCATTTGTTGAAGACTAAGTGTTGGCTTCAAACAATTCTATAAGTCTTATTTGTTAAGATATTAAAGAATAGTTGTGTTTTATTTCTAGATCCATTTTGTAGATGGAAAATTCCAAAATTAATATAGAATAATTTTTGAAATTGCAAGGATACAAAAGAAATACAAATCATTAATGTCACTTCTAATTTTTTTCTTTTATATATTTATAATAATTCTTTTATGTAATATTAACTAAATAAATAAAGACTAGTGTTTTGTTCTTATCTTATTTCAAAATATTTTCTTATGCATGTTCAATTTAGATAGCAATATCCTTTGCTATTTAAATTTTCAAAAAGAAGTATGATTTATATGTCTCTAAAGGGATTTTTTTTTTTTTTTTTTTTTTTTTTTTAAATGTATTTCTCCTAATTTTTTTTTTTCCACAAATAATCTTAAGAATCAAATTCTTCTTTTTCTATTATTTTTAAAAATAAAGTAATTTTTTTAAAGAATAAAAATATGCCATTTTATTACTTTATAATATAATATTAAAATAGATTTTATTTAGAACTAGTCTACGCTTTTCTTTAGAATATTAATTTTTTTATCAATGGATCTTTTATATATATATATATATATATATATATATATATATACTTTAAAGAATGTTACAATTAATAAAAGATGTTGCCATTAATACATCTTGCTTTGCTTATAGGCATTTTTAACATATAAATTAGCCAATTAAAGTCAACATATAAACAAAATTCAACCTAATAATTTAATATAATCAAATTTAATATACTAAATATCTTAAATTTGATAAATTCCAACCTTATGAAGATAAGTAGTAATTGCCAATAAAATAATAGTATCTCATGCAATATATTCTTTAAGAAAAATTAAGAATAAAATAATATTTATGAGATGGTATATATTTAAGATCTTTTTTTTATGATGTTTTGTTTATTACGAATTCTTCTCTAAGCCTTGGAACTTGTAAAAAAATTTAAAGAAATTTTTGTCATTTAATATACATTAGAAAGTCATATTTTTATATTTTTAAAATATTGATTCTTTTTATTTCTATATTTTATGATATTTAATAGAAAGAAATTTCCAAGTACAAAAGCTTTAAATACCAATCTAATTACAAATATATTTAATGCATTATTTTAGAATTGAAAAAAATATATCATCTATTTTGAATGCATTAGTGAGGATTTTGCTACAAAATCCTAGGTCCAACATTGGTTTCTTTTCTTGCCCAATGGAAATTTCTAATTTTTATTTTAATCATTTTTATAACTTGAATAGAGCCATTTTTTTTATTATATATATATAATTTACTATCAAAATTCTTCCAATAATGTTAAGCTTGAAAATATTCAACACTTTGTTTCTTATTAAACTTGTTGAATCAAAGATTCATTCATTGTTTGAAAATTTAAATTTACTTCAAATAGATTATCAAGAAGGATACTTACTTCTTTTTTTTCTTTTTTTACTATATCTATTAATATTTTTTGATCTACTTTAGTTTTTTTTTGCAAGAATGTTTTAGTACTACCAACTTTTGTAAGTTGATATTTAGTCTAAAAAAAAAATTAAAGAAGTTAATGATTTGAATAGCTGAGCCAATGTTGCTTTCAATACCATTTAGAAAGATTTCCAATTCATTTGCATTTTGTCTAATAATCAATTTTTTAATATTGAAACAAAGAATTTTTTTTGATAATATTTAGTCTTGAATCTATTTAAAGATTTTAATTAACAATCATATCTATTAAGAAGAATAAATATAAAATTATTTGACATCCTTGCCAAATTTATATTTAGATTATAAGTTTTTTAGAAAAAAATCTATTGATATTGATTTATGCTACAACACAATAAAAAATATTTTATCATTGTAAAAAATTGGAATTCAAATCAAATCCTTCAATGATCTTAAAAAATAATTTTTTAAACTAAAAAATCATAAGCTTTAATAAAACCTACTTTAAATAAATTAAGATTTTGTTTTGAATGGTGAAATCAATAAAATGCTTTATAAATAAAAATAATATTATCTTAAGTATAGTTTAGTATTAAAAAAAAAAAAAATTTATTAACTTAGATAAGATTGGCTAAATTCTTAAATTAAAGTATTTTAAAAAATAAATTATGTAGAATTAAAAATTATATTTGATTAATAATTACCTATAAGGATTTTTTTTTTTTTTTTTTTTTTTTTTTTTTTTTTTAAAAGATGAGAATAATGAGGTCTAATATTCAAAATTAGAAGAATTGTTATCTTAAGATAGAATCTTTAATAGATTATAAATAATTAACTTCATGGTATGCCAAAATATTTTTAAAATTTCAATATTTACTTTATCAAGGTCCAATATTTTTTCCTTCAATAAAGCTTTAATTACCGAATAAAATTTAATAAGAGAAGAATTTTCTTTTAAATTATTTTAAATTATTTTAAATTATTTTAAATTATTTCTTTTAGTTTTTTCAAATAAAAGTTGAGTGTTAGACAAATGATTCAAAGTGGTTTTGAGGTACTTGATTTCTTTATAGAGGGTTGAAATTTTTTTTACATCAATCAAATCACATTATATTTATTTAAGTACTATTTATATTCTATAGTCTATGAATTTGTACTTGATTTTTTTAAAAATTAAGTTTTAAAAAGATTCTTACTTATAAAAATTTATATAAACAAGAATCTTTTTTTACAATTTATTTAATCCTTATTCTTGCTCTTTGACCTTCTATTCTATAAAATTTGTTGTTGGAAAAAAGATTTGGTTGTTGCTAAAATTTTCTTTAGAAATAAGAGTTTTAAGGATTGGCATTTCATTTGCAGTGCATCTTTTATAGTTGTTCCTTCTATAATTATTCATCTTTCTTCTAATACTTTGTTTTTTACTTGTAATATTTTATATAAAACCTTATTTTTTTGTAAAAATTTGTAGTGAATATTATATTTTAGTATTGTACAATATTATATATGTCTTAAATAAATTTGTAGTGAATAATATATACTACAATATTATATTTTAGTATTGTACAATTACATATGTCTTAAATAAATTTCTTGACATGTTTGTATTCTAGATATTAAAGATTAAGTTTGTATCCTGTAAAAAGTCTAGTTGAAGACATTATTTAAATAGAAAAGCTAACATGAAGATGATTAGATGATAAAGTAAATTCTTTGATACAATATTCTAATACATAAAAATATTGAAATATCTAAGATATGGAGTCAAATTCATCTACTCTTGCTAGTACTTATATTTTATTTCTTTTGTTTTTTCAATAAGTATCTATTCTATATGATAGTTCAAAATAATCATGTAAATCTAATTGTTCCTTAAAACCTCCTTAGGTATATTATTCTATAAATTTTTTTTTTTTTTTTTAATAATTTATTTAATCTTAATAATATTTTATTCTAAATGACTCTTTGTATTCAAACAAAATTATTTGATAAAATATGATAAAATTTCTTCTATAACTAACATCTTTTATGTATTTTTATTTGTGAATAGATTTTTGCAATATCAATCTTGCCAAAAAGAATATTTTCCAATATTATCCAAATTACCTTATTGTTAAACAAGAAAAATAATAGAAAAAATAAGGTGTTAAATGCCACGGCTTATAAGGGTATACATTCTTCTTTTGTTGGCACCATCTTCAATGTAACTATATTCCAATGCAACTTCTAATATATGGCATTCTACCACCCCCTACAAAGTTTGTCCAAAATCTTATTGTAAATTGCTATATGTTGGAACACTTGTAGCAATATTAATGGCAATGTTGCCTTAGGAGGATTAGCCAATTCTTGGCACAACAAACCTTTGGTGTTGTTATAAGTTGTTGAGTTCTAAGTACTATTTGCTATTTTGAGGTGAATTGAGTCTTTGGTATAGACCAATTGATAAGAATTTTTGGAAATTAGTATGATTGATTTAAGTCTATCATTGTATATTTCTAAGAGATTAGAAGTACTTATGAATGTTATTTCTTTGTTTCATTCAATAGTCTCTTTGTATTGCTTGGATTGAGTTGGATGTCCTACTTATGCATGATTTATGGCGTTATTAGAATTTTTAGTTGTATTGCACTCATTTAGATGTGGATATATCTTTTAAACTTGAATACAAATCTTTGATTTTTAAATCTTCTATGCATTTTGGATCTAATTCAATCAATTAAGGATTTTGTAATCTAACTTTATTATAATAATATATAATTTATAATATTTAATATTATAATTTATATCTAAAAATAATTTATATAGAATAAATAAAATATTATAATCTATAAGTATAATTTATTATTATTATTATTCTTATTCTTAAATTGATAATTATAAAAGAATATTTTTTTTTTCACTTCTAGAGTCATATACAATATAAAAACAAGGATCTAGATTTATTACATTTTTAGTCTCTTTTCTAAGTAGCATACCAAATTACTTTGCCATAGAACCACTTATTATTTTAAACTTGGCTAGAAATCAAGAAAAATAACCAAAATAGAAATTTTAACTTAGATTTTAAATGTGTTTAGGATAAATAGATAGAATTTTGTAAACAATTCTTATATATTACAAAGTCTATTAGTAGTCTTATAAAGATGCAATAATTAAAATTTCTTGGCTATTCTTGGTATAAAATTTTTATTAAAAAATAGCTCTTATTTAGTATATATTTTATTTTTAATATATATATATATATATATATATATATTTTAAATTTATAAACTATTATTCCAAAATTGACTTAAGAATTTTTTTCTTATAAATTTAATAATTTTTTGATAAATATTCTAAATAATTTTTTTAAAAATAATTTCTATATTGATAAACCATTAAAATTATAAAACAAAAAATCATTAAAGCTTTGCAAAAAAATCAATTGGAAGTTCTATACTTAGAGTTTTTTTTAAACTGGTCAATTATTATTCTATCTCTCTCAATTATTAGTCAAGTGGCATAGGTAACAATCATTTGATGTTGTGTTGGAATTACATCTTCCATGATTTTGTCAAGTCCTTAAGCTAATTTTTTTGGTAAGTAATATTTGTGCATTATGCCAAGTTTAGGATTTTTGATAATTGGATTGTACACTTTATAATTTTTATAAAACTTCTATCTAGCAGCCACCAACTAATTGTCACTTTGGATATTCCTAAATAGAATTAGTATGCAACAAAGCTAATCTAATTTATTACATCCTAATTAATATCTTATTTTTAAGCAAGAATAGTATTAAACTCCAATAAACAACTAAATCTAATTGTTAAGTATTATATTAGAAATGAAAATGATCAAAATAATAATATTAAAATTCTAAAAATAAAAAGTTTAATTATGATAGTAGTAGGTATTGAAGTATCATGATTCTTCCAAGCAAATCTTTTTAAAATATTATCACAAGAAAGGCATGAACCTTAGTATTATGTAAGTTTTGATAGTACAAAGAATATAAAAATGAAGAAAATTACTAAAAAAATCACCTTTAATTGTGCTTCAAATATAACATAATTTTATCAAATTGAAAATATACATTTGATTGGAATTAACAAAAAAAATGCTTAATATTGCTTTAAAACTTGTTTTTGAGGATCAACACATTGCTTTCAATTTGATCACACAACAAAATGGATTAAAGTTGAAAAAAAAAATTAGGATGCCAAAAAGCTAAGATTTTAACCTGAATTATAACAAGATTGAAGTTTACATGATTAGGTTTAGGGCTAGGAGGTCAAAATAACACATGGCACAAAAACCAGCACAACTAAGAGCCATGTGCTTTTGCTTCTGTTGCCACTATCTCCACATACGACAAGTATCCCTATCCTCTGAGTGCCCACCATCAACATGCAGTGATAGATTAGAATTGCTGAGGACAACCCAATTCTTTGTTGCTTTGGATGTTTGTCTATCAACTCGTAGCTTTGTAAGCTCTTATGGACTCATTACATTGTCACTAGAGGTGCATGCTGAGACTGTGTGTAAACATTCTTAGTTGCTGCTCCTTGCCTGATTATCCAAATCGAAAGCTGCAGTAGCAATTCACAATGGGAGTTGTATTGAACCTTCACATGAGTCACTCCTCAATCAAGGATTCTTCTTCTTCTTATTATTATTCGTTGGTTGATCTGCTTCCTTTCAGTCCAAATGGGTCTCTTTGTTGTACAATTCCTCCTGCCATGACGAGCTCGTCTATGTGAGGTTTCTTGATATGACTGGTGGAAGGTCTCAAGCAACAGGAGGATTGTTTGTTGGCTCTGTTCGTAGAGACTGATGTCGGACCCTTTGATGCAGCCGCAGTGGGTGTCAATGGCTGTTCGTCATCACTGCTCGAGTCTTGCAGTGGCAAAGCCCGTGCACCTGGGCATCGACACACCCATGCGTATTTTCCAGCCCTCAGATGTCTCACTCTCGTCAATCTGCAAATAGTTGGGAACAAGCTGGCCCATACTTTGTCAGGCTCGTTGGAATCAATTGTGGGGGGTTTATGATCATAATAGTGATAAGGAATGAGCTGAATAGATTGGTCTGTCATGTAGAGGCTAATTAAAGCCGCGCGGATGTAGAGATCAAGAGAAAGAAGTGCTGCACCTGTCTATCAGGCTGAATGGAGTTGACATGCTCAGAATCCTGCACACGAATTTGCATTACATGATCACGACGTACCATTCCGACCCAAGAACATTAATACTGTAGTTTGTTCAGTACGTTAAGCTTGGTTACTGAAACCTGAGACTCAACTTCAGAACCCATGCTTTTCGAATCTTATCAGGAGCACATAACGTACTTAGATTTCAGCTCCGCACGCCGTTGCTGCAACACGAATGAATTCGGAGTCGACTCAATGTTGTAGTATCCTGATCGGGTCGGTGCACACGGCATCCATAGTGGATTAAAGACCTGGAAGATATTTGTTAGATTGCCAGACCTGCTCCTAAATCTTCTGAAAAAACTTGCATAGTGCATACAAAAAATGATCTCGAAATAAGCTGAGTGTCCTTAGATCAATCGAGACTCAATTTGCGTAGATATTCACTGAAATTGATTTCACTCACCCTGTTCTGCTCACACTCCTGGTGATCTCGAGTTTCCCTAGCGACCTGCACACTGAAAGCGCGCATTTTTTGAATTGCAACCGTGTTGAGGCAGCCAAGGCAGCACAAGATAAAGATGCCCAGCAGGCACAACGCCACCACTGTGGCGTGGAATGTAGTGAAACTCGTCACTGATCCACACACGTCAGAGTATCAAGCGATTTCAACACTTGGGTTGCCCATACTGCAGGGAAGCAGTGTGGTCTGATGGAAAAGAAAGAGCTCTGAAAGCCACTAGACCTGAAGGTAGATATTATGTACCATGGTCCACACGGTAAAATATGTAGCATAAGGGGGTTGTTCGAACTAACAAGTAGTTGGTGCCCAGATGTGAATGCGTCTCTTGCGGGTAAACATGAACGAATCAGTGCGGTTACTTCCGTCATACGGGACGGTTACATTCCAGCTTAGTATAATCGTCATCGTTGCCTTTCCAGCGATATCCTGCTTCCCCCAACCTACCAAAGCACTAATGGTCATTACTTGGCAGTTTCAATCCACTGGATGAGACGCCTTGTTACTGCCTGTGCTGGTTGTTCAATCTTCCTCCTCCAGCTGAATGGTTCGTCAGTTTCGTTAAAACCAACGCCTCATCTTTCCAATTTATTACAGTAGGCATGACATTTACACACAGAAATCCCAACCTAGTAGCGCATCTACTGATACGAAATGAAAATACTGAGACATTCTGGGTATTCGCAACGGCTTACCTTGAAAACTCAACTTATAGCACATGAAGGCTGCATAACAATTAAAGTAGAGGCGAGCTAAGAAGTATGTACATTAGCCAGATGTTTGCTGTAACCGAGAGTGAAAAGAGCGTTGTTAGTGACTGAGATATTCTGATAGAGCCTGATGCCTAGACCAGTCAAATACCATGTGCCGTTGGCATTCATGGAACTTGGTGGCGGCCTCCACACCCTCGTGTGGTCAATCTGAAGCACGGAAGTGTTGGCAACATAATCGGGCACTTTGAGCTGAGGTTGACCTCCCTTGCATTGTATAGTTAGTGACACGTACAACCCTGCAAGGAAAAACCAACAACAATTGTAGGAGAACATTACTGCAGTAGGTAAGAATCCATACGATCGTTTACAAAAACAACGGTGACGGTGTGATTACTCCTAATAGGTTTACACAAGAAAAATATTAGATTACCAGACGGCGCTTGTATGTAGATAGGGCGGATGGAGATGCCAGTGGTAAATACAGCTTTATCACGAGTGATCACACCAAACGGGGCAATGAGGAGAACCTTCGTGTCTACAGTTGTAATATTCGTTTCTGAGGTGATATAGTCATCGGTGCCTACCCAACAAACTCCCAAGTTCCAAAATCAGCAACATCTCACTGTAAAGGGAGGTATCCAAAAGAAGATAGATAGAAAGAAAAAAACCATAAGTAAAGCAAATAACAGAGAAGAGACATAGATTAGATGTGAACTGCATCAACGTGCATCCTAACAATTCCCCAGTTTGAGGCTCCAGGAAACATATGTGCTCTAATCAGTGAAAGGATTCAGTCAAAAGAACATGATCCTGGGGTAATGCCACCTTGAGCATGAAGACCGCAACACAAGCTCGACATCAGCAAAATCACGGCAATGCTCGCCAGCTGATCCCGAGGATGCTGCATTCCCAGATCAAATTTTGTCCCTGCATGATTAACATAACTTGACAAGCTACCTACGCTCCAAATTTTCTTCGTTTTCTCAAGGAAATGGAGTAGATGGGCCGTCGTTAACGGATCTGCTTCCATCACTTCGCAGAGCTTTAGAGAGAGAGCCTCAAAGAAACCGTTCATGTGGCATTCTCATGCTATATTAGCACGTTTGAGAAAGCACTAAACGCTTGATAGTCATCATTGCTAGAATACTACCTTCTCCAGGTTTAGGTCATCCTTAAAAACTCCAAGTTCCTCTCGTTTACTTCTCAGATTCTCATCACAAACGCATGCAGGAACGCAAACCCAATAAGACTGGGATGCAGATTACAGTTCTCACAAATCATGTGTCGTTTCGTCTCCCATACTGCGCTGTGCCGAATGTCAGAAGTCACGGCGACGGACCTCATTTTCCTAGTCCAATGAAAATCGACTCGAATCCAAAATTCGATGATTCAGCCTCAGCCAATTCAGATATAAGATATTTTGGAATAGAAAACATGCCACAAGACATCCATGTTTCAACTCGACAACGTAACCTGTCGAAAGATCTAATTGCTGTTAAGGCCCTTCGCAACGGTCGAGTTTGTCTCATTAGCACCAATGACATCACATGCATGACTACGCCATAATCAACGCTCCATCAGGTCACTGTAGTATTATTAGCACACTTTTGGAGCAATTCCAGTGCCATTAGCAAGACTTGCAACCTAAGAGGCACAAAACACTGAATTCGCCCTACAGAGTGTGCCCACAAGTAACGATGGCGTGATAATCGCAGACCGTAGAATGGAAAGAATGATTGGTACACCTACAATGCGGAAGATATCACACGACAGGAGACAAAGTCCTCTCACCGGGACTTGGACAAAAGAGGGTTGAGCAGTTGGGATTGATCTACACATGAACAAGGCAAGTCAAGGACGCTACAGTTACCTTAACAAAAGCGCCACCTGGATGAGTTCGAGTCTACCAACCATCCATCGACTGGAATTACCAAAAGCTGTTCTACAAAGGAATCACTCAAATTAGCATTCGACCCCAACAGTTACAACTGAGAACATTGCTTCATGGGTAGACCGGTCACAACAATCACACCAGACTTTCCAAGATGTAACAAATCTTACGGAGCACTTTCCCGCACTTTTCCAACTTACGTTACAACTGGACAATGGCTTCGACCTTGCTGCAGGTGCAAAGTACCCACTAGGTTATTCTAGAAACATTTGAAGATAGGTTGATAGAAAAATCAGGAGCAACAAGAAGTGAAAGAGAGTGTCAGAATCCAGCTTATTGCCTCACCGTATTCTTCCAGCCCTGAACAATTGCCTGGATTTGTCAGCAGGTAATCTATGACGCGAAGTGTATAAAACCATCGGCAGCAGAAATTTTGCAAATAGAAAGCAAAATTGAATTCAGATTTATTTCTTAAGATTTGGCTAACTATTATGTCATCTGAATGTTTCCCCAAATTCCTTTCGCGTAAAACATCAATCATGTTATACAATTTCTTCTTTGCCCTCTATCGAATCTGCACATTGTAATGATAGTTCAGCGACGACTGAACCGCTATCCAACAAACCACATTTAGACTAAAACTTGAAATCTAAAACAAAGTGCCGTGACAAGCGAATCACGTGATATCTTCAAAGGCAAAGTAGCGTTCTGAAATGTTCGTCAAGTTACTGGACTTGGTAACTTCAGATTAATCAGGGTGGTTGTTTAAGTCGGATGCTCATCTGCTTGGCCAGAATCAGAACCGCATCAACAGTTCCCAGCTCCCGTACATTGTGCTGGAATTCGAGGTTAGCCCTACAGGAACAAAGAAGCCCATTCAGATATCGATACCTTCTACAATGATTAATCAACAATGATTTACAAGGACAACTTTAAAGAGGTGATACTAAACATGATTCAAAATACCTCAGAAGCATGAGGAACGCTTTAGCAACTTTGACACTGCACCCAAAATCAATACGACTCTTAAAACTCCTACACTTCCAAGTTTGCCGAAGATGACTGCTCAAATTCTTACGAAAGGGAGCGCGACTGGTGGAGAATGACACTATCCGCTTCATTGGACAGATATTGCGGCAGCAATGCCATCCGAATTGCCATGTGATGCACTAAATCAATGCTTGCAATGCAAAGCAGCAATAGATAGTCAGTGACTTTGGCACAAGTTCCATAAACCCTCAACTCCTGAGGATTCCCAACACTCTTGATTCCTACAAATCCTGAACGACGGTAGAGGAACGAAGGATGTGGGTTTTGGGTGGAAAGAATATGGACATAGATGACCGTGTGAGACTTTTGCTTACACGGTCAGACGCTAGGGCTATGACAAGAGATCCATGTTTACGGTACGTCAATCTCGTCCAACTCGAGGATCATGTGCAACTCTTCTTAGGTCGATGCAATTCCCTCTTGGAACCTCGACTATGTGTGTTTTCATGGTATGGAGCACCCCACCAGCACGTTTCAACAGTGCTTGTATATTCACCATCTTTCTTGCTCTTTTTCGCGCATTGCTTGTTCTTTCTTGGTTGGTGTTTGTGAACGCCATTCTTGAGAGATTTTAGGATTTCCAATGTTTCGATAATGCGCTTGTAGGTGGATCCGTTGTGAATCACTCGGTGAATATCACACAAGTTTACCTTTCGTTAGCATATACTAAATACCAGGTCAGCGTGGGAAAAATGGATTAAGAACCATTTGCAAAAATTGCGTCAAACCCTGAATTGATCTCAATCAATTTGCTTCGTGTATGATCAATCTTTCTTTACGAGAAGAAAACACTCCAGAAATCCTTCGATGTCGTGTGCCCACAAACTGCGAAAAGTATAGGTGTGTCCTGAGCCACTTTGTATGCAGCGGCACGGTAAATTTGAAGAAATGACGCTTAACCAAAAGTACATCATTGAGAGGTCGACAGGAAATGAGCCACACTATTCAGAATGATCCTAACGCTGCGTTTGCGAGATAGGAATTGATCCAGCAAGTTCGGAACAGATACCGGCTGTATGTTCTCGCGAATTGAGGGCAGGGAGAAACCTCAAAACCCTCAATTCTCGAGAACTGATACTCATGTTGAAATGGACACCTAATGCTGTGGTTGATGTCGTGATTGCAGTTAATTCAGATGCTTTGAAACTGAGTTGCGAATAACTTCATCTCTTCGTTATTTGTACGTTGTCGTCAATTCATTCCTACCCCATGTGTTGGCAATAGCTTAGAAGTACCCGCTGAGAGGGTTACCTTGGTAAATGCACAAGCACTGGAAAGAGCGATGCTACTATTAACGTCGATAAAAAGCTACATATGATACAAAATCTCACAGATTCTAGAATTTGATCAGCTCGTAAAATTATACTACCATGGCCTGCTAAGCAGAGGATGAAGACTTGTAGCCACTATAGGGACATCTCTACTGCTGAATTAATCTAGCTCGCCATCTGCAACTCTTCCCAGATAATGTGAATCGCTCCCAGGGAGCCTTTGATCCTAATGATCAAAACCTACATGAGACTTTTAACAGCAATCCCAGCATGATGGAACATGGAGATGGTAATATGGTAGACCAGCAGTTTATTTCCTGAGAACTTTCTTGGACTTTCGAGGTTTCTTGCCAAGCATTTCTGGATCCCTCCTTTCAGAAAATAAGAATCGCTGTTCAGCAGGGGGAGTTGTAAAACTTTGGCCCCAGGACTCGGGCCCAAAGCTCCTGTAATGAAGCTCTCGATACTCTTGGCAAAATGCACATGGCCAGCATAGGCAGTGGATGAGAGAGTCGGAAAATGGACCTTCTGGAATGTTGTACTTGGAGCGTAGCTTGCCACGATACGATGCGGAATACAAGCATCCCAGCGCAATTGTGTGCTGGAGCACCCACCACGCTGTTGCTGCAGTCCAGCAAGAGTTTTTGCTCTCGTCCAAAGCCTGGGCATTCCAGCCAAACGCCAAGCAGGGGAAAAACATGGTGAAGCAACACATGGGCATATCTGCGCAACAATCAAACAGCCCAGTGCTCCACATTGGCTGGTTCTGCATCAGACACCATAGAAAAAGTCGGTCATTGTATTTGAGAAACTAAGATTAGCCACACCAATACTACATTTCTCAAGAACGATAATCCTTGATAAAGTATTTCTGGGTTAACATAACTATGCAGAACCGAATACTTGGCAAGCCGTCGTGAAGATTGTGCCGGCAGCAATCAGGTGGCTATCAAGAGAACTAAGCGTTTTTGAGTAAGGAACATCAATACTCTATTCGAGCACGTAATCACAACACACAGTACAGATCGAGGACTCGCACCAGAGAATTCACATGCCGAAGAACTGAAAAAAAAGAAAAGAAAAAATATAACTTTACACCTACAGATGGACTTCGAAAATAAGATAGGAATTGAACGCAGGTATTTCAACACGAAAACTCTATTTCTTCAGATCGTAGATGAAATCAGTATGGACGAAATCGAAACCTTGATCAATTACCTGCCAAAAAGGGATTTCATACTGTGAGAGCTTCGCCTTCAAGCCCGACTGCATTGCACCATAATTTCGGTACGCTGCAGACTGCTCCGGAGCATTGGAAACGCGGGGAAGTAAGGGCGCCGTCTCCAAATCTGATACTATACCCTGTGAGCTGCTTCCGGCACTGGACTTTGAGGGAGAGGGCGAAGAGTGATCACCGGTCGGCAATCCACTGGCCATAGTGAACCAACAATTTCTCCAGAAAGCTTAGGAAAAACACAGCCGCTCACGGGGACAACAGAAATGAAGTCGATACACCCAAATTGGTGTCGCCTGCAACTACGAATCCCCAAAGAAGATCCCTCTTATTCAAACGCGGGGTTCAAATCGCCACAACGCACCAGCCCAGCGGCACTGGCACGATTCTTAGTACAAAAAGTGGATGCCCCACGCTGTGTAGCAGGGCGGCACAGCCGGCATGGGCCCCAGTCGGCACTGGTCGGGCCGGGTACCGGTTCCGTCCACTGGAAGTGATGCCCACCCTCCCGCTTTCGGTCAGCGTGACCAATCCCCTCCCCTCCCGCGCTCTTCGATGCCCTCGTGGCACAGCATCTTTCCAACCCTCCGACCCCCTCGAGATTAGGCCTCTCACAGTTGATGATATTCGTTAATGTGGATGATGACTGTACGTGTGGATGAGCCTCGAGTTTCAGGAAAAGCCAAAGCAAAAGGATTTCATTGCGAGATTTTTTCTCTTTTCAGTTTACTTTTTGAGTAACAAGAGGGTATGGCTGAAAGTGGAGACAGTTTGTTAGGGATTAGGACGTGTCTATTGTTCAGAAAGAGTTGAGAGAGATATTGAGAAGGAATTGAGAGAGCTTTAAGTCTATCTGTGGTTGTGTATTACATACATAGAGAAGAGGAGAAGATAAATAGTAGCTCCCTACTAAATTCCAACATTGTAGTTACAATATTCATTGTTTATTACAATGAATGGTATAGAGAGACAGTTGTATTAAATGCTTTCAACACTCTTCCTTGTTTGACATAATATAAATTTTGCATAGAATTATGATCTATATTCTTTTGTAATCTTGCAAGATCTACATTTGTTGCCTCATTAAAATCTTATCTAAAAACCTAACTATAATTAAGGACAAAACCACAAATGAAGGAAAAAAAGTATAACATCATTTTCTATTCATACTCATGGTAAAAATCTAATAGAGCAAAAAATCTATCAAATGGACAAAATATATTTGTTCAATTATTTTGAGCAGTCTCTTCTTTAATGCACTCAATGGCTTTCTTACTGAAGAAAAGCAAGTCATTGCATACCAATATTATAGACAAGGCGGCAATGGATATATAATAGAAGAGTCTTTGGTAAAGAGATCAACAAAGTTATCTACATATGCTATTTTCTTGATTTTAAGCATCTATTTGGTCACCAATTCATGGTTATAATTAAAATATTTTAGATCTATATGCTTTATCTTATTGCCTTTGATGAAGCCAACTTGCATCTGTATAATACAAGCACTATTATCTTCACATAAGACAATTAGAGAATCATCATACAAAAGCCCACAGGTTGTCCAGATAAACTTGTCAGCTGATTGCAATTAGACGTAGTCTTGAGATACTTCTTGTAAGAAAATAATTTTTGCATGGTTGGATGATGTTGCAGTTATAATTTATTTTATTTACTTTTAGGAGATTGCAACTCCATATTATAAGAAAACATGTCTCAATTGAGATTTAGCTGTTGCAAGATCAGATTTATAGTCAATATTAGCATATCCAATCAATTTAAAATTTGTAAATCTTGAATAATGTACTTCCACATCCTCAATGTCTTTCAAATAATATAAGAAGTGCTTAATATTATTCTAATGTTGCAATATTGTATGTACGTTGTATCTTGTAAGAACACTAATTATAAATTTAATATTTGGTCTTATAGATATGGCTAAATATAAAAATACTTTGATTGTCAAATATACAAGAATATAGAGTAAGAAACTTGAATTAAGACAAGGTATTAAGAAGAAATCAATAAAAACTTGAATTAATCAGATGAGTACACAAATAACACTAAGAAAGGTAAGCTAGAGCTCTAAGAGATGCGTTGTGGAGACTAAAGAACTCTTCAGTCTCAATCCCTATATATACTCTTATCTAAGACACTTCCTGAGTAGCTTCCATCAAACTAAGAAGCTTCTTGAGCAGCTTCTACCAACTAGAAAGCTTCTTGAGCTCCTTCCACTAAGTAGGAAACTTTTCAACCAACTTTCACCAACTAGGAAGCTTTTCAACCAACTTTCATTAATTCAAGAAGTTTTTAGAATGTTCTAGAAGATTTTATAAACCTTTGAAGTGTATATCCCTAACATCAACTCTTTCTCTAGCGACGAGTTTTGAGAAGAACTCGATCTTATTACATACATAAGAAATCAAAAATATATTATATTAAAAAAGAAATATTTTTTATTTTCTATTTTTAGACAATAGATTCTATTGGTCCTTCAAAAAATTGCCTATGGCTTTGAGTTAGTACCTTCATTGTTGAAATATCCCATCTAAAGATCTGATTTTCATTACGGCCTTCAAAACATCTTCCAAACTAGATCTCAGGACTAAAAGGATTCATCTTTCCAAGTGCAAGCAATATCACTAAACCTCAAACATTGGAATCGAGACTTGTATGGTTGGGTCTTGTTCCTAATGGCTCCAATTGAGATTGTACTTGAAACTGAAATGTATTGTCCTCACTTTGTTCAATTGAAGGCTATGAAAACTACACTAGTTTCTTTGAAGCTTGCATGGCAAATGAATCTTTTGAGTCTTGTTCTTTTAATGCTTAAAGATTTGACATGATAACTAACTTGCTTCTACTATTTTATTCTATCTTAGAGCAGACAACAACATATTGATGAAGGCTTTAGTTTAACTCTCCTCCTCTTATGAGTATTTCTTGAATCCAATCTTCATTAAAAAATTATCATCAAATATATGTGGATTTGTGGAAATAGAATCAATGAAATTCCTATACCTTTTGAGGCGCATTGGCAAGATTTATGGCCGGTTTTCATGTATGCTCATTAATGTCATAGCCCTGCTAATGAACAAGATATTCTAATTTGTCCCACCTTCACTATAAATCAAATATCTTTTTAACCTTGTATTTTTTATGGTCTTCAATTTTGATACTAGATAACAATTGTTATATACTTTCTAGAATATGTGACTTTCTATAAGATTCTAAAAGATAGACATAAAAAATTAGATGTATCTTTATAACAAATGGTAATTTCAAGCAATATGCTATTGGATTGATTTGCTTTTGGATAGAAAATGGTCCCAACCTTTGATAATCCAACTTATTGCATAGCTGCTTGGTCTTAATGTTCCATCAAAGAAGCCATACCTTATCTCCAATATATAAAATAGGCAGTTGATTTTTGGATTTATCTGTAGATGTCTTATAAGCATCTTGAGCTGCTTGTAATTGAAGCATCAAGATTTTTTGGTGTTGTAATAGATGCTTTGTAAATCCTTAAGTTACTAGATTATTATTCTTTGGTGTATTCCATAGATCAAACTTTGGATAATATCCATAGTTGGAATAAAACGGTGTTTGTTGAATTGAAGCATGATTAATATTATTATATATAAATTTTATTAATAGTAGATATAAGATCTAATTGTCTTATTGATAATTAATATTGCATCATAAATATTGCTCTAAATTTGATTAATTAGTTCTACTTGGCCCTTCAATTTGAGGATAGAAAGTCAAAAAAAGGTTTAATATCTAGCTTTAATATTTCAAAAAGATATTTTTAAAACTTAGATATAAATTGGGATCTTTGATCAAATATAATATTATGTGGTAGGCCATGGTATCAATATATATTGTGAAGAAAGAGCCTTGCCATTTCTTCACTAGATACAGTCTTTTTGCAACAAATAAAATGAATCATTTTTAAAAGTCAATCAACGGCAATAAAGATATTTTCTAATAAATTAGATGATACTAGATCTATGATGAAATCCATCAAGATAGAAGGCTATGACCATCTTGAAATTAGGAAGGATTGTAAGAGTCTATAAGGGTGATGTCGAGGACTTTTGGACCTTGAACAAACGTTGCAAGAGAGCACAAAGTCCTTCACTGCCTTCCATATTTGAAGCTATTAAAAATCTTAAGAAATAAACTCAAAGGTCTTGTTAAATCCAAAGTGATCCGTAGTTAAAAAGCCATGGCAAGATTGAAGAATGCATAGTCATGTTGGTCTTTTTGGGATATACAAATGTTTTTCAAAATATATAATATGTTCTTCAAATTTGAACTTATCAACATTTTTTTTTAAGCAATGCTTGACATCAAGGGCCAAAGCATCATTAGTTGTTATAGCACGCACCTCATTAAAGAAATTAGAATCAATAAGCGCCGATATAATAATGGTGCAAAGGCAAAATTATTCCAGTTTCAACAAAGTTGTATATTATTGATCAAATGTTGCCTCTCCTATCCTTGGTACAAGATATGATCTCTTTAATAGAGCATCAGATAATCCTTGTTGCTTCTTAGGTTGATAAGTGATAACAAAGTTAAAATGACATAGCGACATATTCCATCTAGCTTGGCAGCAATTAAGAACTTAAGTTGGCATAAAATATTCTAAGTTCTTGTGATCTATATATACAATTACAGGATGCATTGCTCCTTCAAGAAAATAACGCCATTCTTGAAAAGAATCTATAGTAGCAAGAAGCTTTTTATTATAGATTTCATAATTAATTTTGTCAATAAAAATTTTTTAAAAATAAAATGCAATATGATGGAATTTATTGTCTATATCCATTTATAAAAGTACAGCGCGTATTACAAAATCCAAAGCATCAATTTCCATGTAGAATACCTTTGTAAAGTCTAGATATATTAATATTGGAACTATAGTAAATGCCGTCTTGAGGTCTTGGAATACCTTCTCTGCTTGAGGCCCCCATTCTAACTTGTCTTTATATATCAATCAAGTAAAAGAGGTAGCAATATGAAAGTAATTTTTTATGAAGATTTGATAGAAATTAACAAATCCAAAAAAACATTGTATGTCCCTCACAACCTTAAGAATGGCCTATTGCATAACCACCTCTACCTTCTTGGGATCCATCATCAAATTCTTAGTAGATATGATGTATTCCAAAAATTCCATCTTAGGTTGATGAAATACACATTTCTCTAATTTGGCATACAAACTTGTGTCTTATAGCTTTTATAATACCAATTTGACATGCTTCTTGTGTTTTTCCAAATTTTTTGAGTAGATGAAGATGTCATCAAGATAGATCACCACAAACTTGTCTAAGTACTCTCGAAAGATGTCATTCATTAAATGCTAAAAGATAGTGGATGCATTTATTAGTCTAAAGGACATGACATTATATTCAAAATATCCATACCTTGTCCAAAATGTGGTCTTCTATTCATCTTCCTTCTTAATCCATACTAGATTATATGCTCTACAAAGATCTATCTTAGTATAGATCTTGGCTTGGCTGAGTTGTTCCAAAAATCTTGAAATTAATGGTAGTAGGTAACTATTCTTTACCGTTATCTTATTCAATCCTCAATAATCAATGCACATACATAATAAACCACCCTTCTTCTTCACAAAAAATATAGGTGCACTTCTTGGAGACTTTGAATGCTTGATGAAGTTCTTTACAAGATTTTTATCAATATAATCTTTTAATATCAAAAGCTTATTTTAAAAAAGATTATATATTGGCCAAAATGTGGTTGCATTTTTTCCTAAAGATCTATAGCACAATCATATGGTTGGTGCTCTAGCAATATATCAGTATTCTTCTTTTGAAAATCATTTTGAAATTTGCTATACTATTTTAGAATATTTGCCAAAGAAGTTATATCTTCTTTAATTGGAATCACAAATTTTATAAATTTTCTTTGCATGGATCTTTGTCAAAAATATTATTCTTTACAACCTCCAATCTATAGATGGATTATGCTTTTTCAATTAAGATAGTCCAAGAATAACAGAATTTGAAGGAGTCCTAATAACGTTGAAGACAATTTGGCTTCTATGATCTTTGAATGACACTTCTATAGGTGTAATTTCATGGATGAGATTACCAAAGGATAAGCATTGTCTATCTATTATTTTTATATGAATAGATTTGAATTTTTATATTGTATAAATTTTGTGAAGTTTAATAAATGTATCATCTACAAAAGAAGTGGATGCTTCCAAATCTAACAAAGTGGACGTTTGAAGCTTCTGAGGGCCAAAATATAAAGAAATTGTAAAACAATAAGTAGGTCAAGCAGAAAGAGAGGAACTTGAATAGCTTTTTATTATTGGATTCTTTAGTCACATGGTCCCTACTATGATTGAATATTATCATTTTCTTAAATAAATGCATTCTTGGTCTTAATAATGTGTTGATTTTGTTTTTTTGAGCAATTGCCAACCTTATGGCCTTTTTTGCCACAATACAAGTATAGACCTTCTTCCATCCAACGCTTCTTTTTTTATAGACTAAGAAATTTAAATCGTATTGTATCAAATTGCATATCTTTTACTTTTGAGTGTGAATTTAAAATGCTTGTCAATATAATAGGGACATGTCGGATTGCATGTTGTTTGGTTAAAGCCCATGAACATTGATCTTGTCGACATTGAAATAATTGATTATCATATTTTATACCTTGTCTAATGGCTTCATTGAATGATTGTAGATCTAAAAATGATAACAACAAATCTTTTACATCATCTCTTAATTTCCAATAAAATTGGCTTATTAGAGCTTCTTCATTCCAATTGATATCACATGTTAATTAATTGAAATTGGATCCATAGACTGATATAAAGCATGCCCTTTAATATAATGTTCGGATTTTAGCTATTGCCTAATGAGCCTTGTCATATTTTCCAAATATTTCCTCAAATGCTTCTATAAAAACTTCAAAGTTACTCAAAATTGGTGATCTTTTTCAAACAAGGAAGCAAATCATGATAATGCTTGCCCCATAAACAAGGTGCCAACCAATCTAACCCATGATTCTTTTGTTAGATAAATATAGGACTGTTATTAATCAAATTTGGTTGATAAATCCTTAAAACTTTGAATGTGTATCATCATATTTTTTCAAAAGACTAACTCAAGGCTCCTTATGTTATTAAATATGTGGATTTTTCTGACATAGCATAAGTAGTAGTGCATCCTCAAGCGCAAAAATTGGAGGTGGATACAATCTACATTGTGGCACTCCAAATGTTGCATTGTTATAAAGTTTTGTAACAATCCCTTCAATTTCCATAGTTCTAGTGGATAAAATAATAAATACACTTATAATGGCATCTAACTTGGACTCAAAAGATTTGGTCATACTAATGTCTTGACCTCCAGCTATTCTAACAGAAAGGAGAAATGAATCTATAAGAAGACAATATCAGTTTAGAGGAGGATAATCAGCAACTTCTAAAACGCTTTAAGACCTTCAAAGAGAGGGGTGATCCACTCTCTCACAAGAGGGACAAAGTTCTAATATTGTGATAAAAAAAATATCAATTTAAAAGAAGGTAATCCGCAGTCTCTAAAACATTGGTATATCTTTGAATAGAAGGATAATCTGCTCTCTAATAAGAAGGATCTAACTCTGATATTGAAGATGAGATTAGTCTCGACAAACTGTTAAGGACACAAGAATACAGAGCAAAAAATTTGAATTAGGACAAGGTTTCAAAAAGAAACCAATAAGAATTTGAATTAAATAGATGAATATACGAATAACACCAAGAAAGGTGAGTTAAAATTCCAAGAGATGTATTGTCAAGACTGAAGAATTCTTCAACCTTGACCCCTGTATATATTCTTGTTTAGAACGCTTCATGAGCGGCTTCCATCAAATTAAGAAGCTTCTCAAGTAGCTTCTACCAACTAGGAAGCTTCTTCAATTCCTTCCACTAATAGGAAAGCTTCTTGACCTCCTTCCACTAACTAGGAAGCTTCTTGAATTCCTTCCACTAACTGGGAAGCTTCTTGAGTTCCTTCCGCTAATTAAAAAACTTCTCAATTGACTTTCACCAATTAAGAAGCTTCTCAACCAACTTTAACTAACTCAAGAAGTTTCTAAAATATTTTAAAAGGTTCTGTGAACCTCCAAAGTGTATGTCCCTAAAATCAAAAAAATACAATTCAATAGCAAATATGCTATTTCAAGCAAAGTATGATGGGGAATTGAATTTGAGCTACTTTTGCTAAATTGAAGGAACAATATTGGTGGAAGAATATGTATTGAGATATAGTTTCATTTGTGAAATTTAATATAACTTGTCAAATATATTTGAATATATGACATCAAGATGGTCTACATCCAACATATCCTTTGGCTATTCATTTTAAATGGGTTGTAGATTTGGTTATTATATTAATGGAATCATGGCAAATGAGGCATTTAATTTTGGCTTGTGAAGATTTATCAAACCAAGTAGAAGACAAGGTATTAAGAACAAAGTCTATAGAAAGAATTTGTAGGTTTTTATTTGAGAATGTTATTTATTGCTATGGATGTGTAGAAAAGATCACTGCAGATTGTCGAGAATTGGATGCATATGAAGCTCTTGAATTCTTTAAGAAATGTGGAATTAAATTATCATTGACTACTGCTTATAATCTAGAGGAGAATATAAAGAGTGAACGTAAACATCTACCAATTATAAAAGCTTTGGTTAAAGCTTATAATGGAAGAGTAAAGGAATGGCCTCAACTTCTATCTTATGCATTATGGGCTTATCAAATAATACATAGTTTAGTGATGGGATATATGCCAATGAAATTCATGATAAGTCAAAAACCTATCATGCCAATTGAAGAATATGTGCCAATTTAGAATATGCTATCTTAAGAAGATGGATTAACAAGAAAAGAATTGTTAGCTATTAGAATTGTTGGATAACTTGAACAAAGATCAAAAGAAGTGGAGTTAGCATTAAAATGATTACATGAAGAAAAACTAAAGAATAAGGCTTGATTTGATAAATGACATCAATTGAGGCCTAGAGCAATTGAAGAAGGTGATTGGATACTTATTTATAATAACAATTTGAATAATCAGCATAATACTTTATAGAAGTTTTCAAAACGTTGATTTTGACCATATGTAGTGGTAACAGTCTATGACAATGCCACATATTTATTGAAGGAATTGGATGGTACAAGGTTAAAAATACCTATTATTGAGAAGTAAGTGAAGATTTTTAAAAGACAAGATGGAAAAATCAATGTGGAGGATCATATTCAAGATATAAATAGTTTTAAAGAAGATAATTATATTAAAATACATGATGAATATGATGATGATGAACTTGATGCAAAAAATGAAGAGATGGTGTGATGCTAACTATGACATATGGTTCATTTGGCACATATCAGAGGATGCGTAAGTTCAGAGGATGTGGATGTCGTGTTGTAATATGTTTATGTAATAAAAAATATAAACAAGAATGATTTCTATCTAATATTCAATTATCTTGGTTCAATAGGAATTCAAGATACTTTAAAAAGATTTTATAAAAGCCTCTTAGGTTATTTTCTTATCTTAATAGCTAATAGATAAAACTTGGTTATTAATTTTTTCTTCTAGATTATAGGAACTCTTTTATTACTTTTAAAAAGCCATAAATTAATAAAAATAAGATAGAAGAGATAAATAATTGATATAGTTGATACTAGGATTAAGTTGAGGATAGGATTAAGCTTAAAAATCCTTAGGATAGGTTGGATTGATACTTGGGGGTCAATTATATACGAGACAAGATTGAAATCAAATCTCTAGCTATAAAAATAGCCACCAATGGCAAGATATCAATGCATTTGAAGATTGGCAACTAGAATTAAAAAGCTAGCTTTAAGCTTCTTCTAAAGACATAAGACTTATTTTTGTGAGGTTTGGAAAGACTTAACAATCATTATCTAAAATCAAGGCTTATATTCAGGATTGGATTTTTATGCAATTAAATTAGGGCTAGCACTCTCAACTATTTTGTATAATTGGTGTAACATCTAGAATTGAAAATTTGATAATGAGTGAATGATTACATGTGCTTAGATTGCATGAAAATTTGTGACAATCTAATGGTGCAATTAGGATTTATTTGATCTTTAGTACAAGGAGGTACTAGAAGTTAGTAGTTTAGGATTGTTTAGGATTTCTATGATATCTATAGATCTATTAGTCAAAACAAGGTGAAATTTGGCACAATACTAGAAGACTTAAAGATCAAGTTAGAAACCAATTTTAAACTAAAGTTAATGGTTGGAGAAGGAGAAATTGCTGCTGGAACATCTATATCAACTTTTGAATTGGCAGCTAAGTAATATTAGTATAGTTATTAAATGATTTTTTATAATTTGTAAGTTGGATTTGACTAAAATTTTTTGAGTATATAGAAGACTTATATTAGCATTTGTGTGAAAAATTTTATACTAAATTGATAGTCAAATTAAGAATTATAGTTTTCCAAATCTCACTAACTAAAATTAGGACTTGCAAAGAGAAATCTTAGTTGCTTAATTGTGACAAGTAACAAAGCAATTGGATTTTAAATATAATTGAAGTTATCAAGAAGAATGTTTTTAAATACTTTGTATTGACTTAAGTACTCTTATATTGAAATTCAAATCATATTCTTATCATATGGATGAAACCTATTAAAATTTCTTGCCTATTTATAAACCACAACTTCATCCTCCATAGCCAAGTGCACGGCACATTCTCAAACAAGACAATACATAATACAACAATGCATCTTTGATTGGTATCTATCACTATGATGAATAATTGGACACTTTTTTTTTTCTTTTAAACAATGATGGTTATAATTATAACCGCCTTGGTGCTTATAAACACCTTTTTCACGCTTCTGCAATCTACCTTTAGATTGTGATGCATTGAATGCATAGGATTCTAGAACCATAGTTCTAACAAGGCAAGCCTCTATATAATACAAGAGGAGATTACTTTGTTTCTCCATAAGAAGCAGATGAGATATGAATTCAAAGTGGCTTTGAAATTTCATGTTTTGATATTATTGTATAAGCACAATAAATATTGGAAAAAAAATAGAAAGGATTTTTTCAATCATTTCTTCTTCTGAGATGGCTTATTCACATAATTACAATTTTGAGACAATGTGATATATGTCATTATTAAAAATATTTAAAGTTGGAAAATCCAATACTCGTAAGTGTATCCAATCATAATGGATCCATAGAAGAAAATAGTCTTCTGATAGTCTAATCTAGATCTGAGTTTTTTTCAAAGTTCAACAAGATTCTCTAATTTTAAGTATTGATATTGGAGAGTAGGAGCAAGGTGACGACAAAAAAAAAGCAATACTTTCCAACAAATAGAAATAAGAAGTGAAGCGTTTATAACAAAAAATTCTTCAAATAGAATTGTATCAAAAAGCTACTTTGCAAATAGATTAGTCTTTATTGTTCTCGTCCATAAGAGATAGTTACTTCTATTAGTAGCCAATGGTAAAAAAAGAAGAGATTGAAAGCATGGAGGTTCATTGGTTGTAAAAAAGATAATTTTAAAAAATAAGTTTTTATAGAGATAACCATAATAGAAACAGTAGATGATGTAGAAATATTCATTTTTTTATGGATACATAATAAAAAGATAATTACAATTAAAATCAAAGAAAGATAAAATAAAAAATATAATAAAACTAAAAAATTACAGAAAAATAAAGAAAATGATAAGTTAGAAATTATTTAAGATCAAGAGATTGAGGAGTGAATAATAAAATAGAAGAAATTATCAAAAGGTAATTAGAAGAAAATAATAATATATTTAAAATTAAAAAATATATTATAAAAATAAAATCAAAGAGAAAAAATGAGAGCCAAGGTTAGAGATTAGAAGATCATGATCTAAGCAAAGAGGCAATAGGCATCAAAATATTGATGCAACAAATTTATACCATAAAAATAGTAAAAATTAGAAATGATATCTCTAAGTTGAAATAAAAGAGTGGAAGCAAATCTAAACTAAAAACAAAGGAGCACATGTACAAAAAAAAATGAAAAAAAAATTTAAAAAAGAGAGGCAAATAAAGAAGATCTAAAATTTAGTATAAGAGATTTGTACTAATAATATATTGAGAAAGAGTTGAAAGAAATGTTGAAAAGGAGTTAAGAAAGCTTCAAGTTTGTTTGTATTGAAATGATTGTATATTACATATATAGAGAAGAGGAGAAGATACACAATAGCTCTCCATTAAACTCCAACATTATAGCTGCAGCATTCACTGTTTATAATAGTAAATAGTATGGAGAGGCGGTTGTATTAAATGCTTTCAACATCTATAATATCTTTTATTATTTTTAAAAGGTGTTATTCAAGAAATTGGCACCATATCTACATCTCTCAACTTGTATAATTTTCATGCTCATTACAAATATACTACAAAGTTGGAATGTGGTGGAATTGTTATTTATACTACCACTTGCCCTCTTTTCTTCATTTGAAGGAAAAATCCTATAAGGCAGGATAAAAAATATGTGAGTAATTATTAATAGTAAGATAAATAAATATAAGCATTATTATTTGTTGGAATTTTATTTTTGTTTTGTTAAGTAGTATATTAACTTTTAATCATATTAGACCTCTCCCAATTAGAAGAAGATCAAATAAAATACATGTAAATTTAGATGACATGTTTCTTAAGTAAAAAAATTACTAAATTTTAAGCAAAATAATTATATTCTCAATACATATAGAAAAAAAAAGAAAATAATATTTTTTCAAAAATATATTATAAATAAATAAATAAATGAAGAGGAGGATAGCATTTGGAAGTAGTTGATTATTATGATAAGTTGATGTTAAGAATTTTTTTAAAAGGCTTTTTAAAGTATCATACCTTTATCTTATTCTATTCTTGAAGTTTTTAATAGTAATTGTTAAGATTTTGATAAAACTTTTACAACAACTAGTATATGTAGAAGCAACATTAAAGTCATACTTCATTTTGTGTTTGTTAAAATTATATTATTTAAAAAAAGTATATCAAATCTATTATCTCAAAGTCTCTTTATGTATTGGTAATATTATTTTATTATTTTACAATTCTTATAAAATGCATATGTTTTAATTATTCTATATTTTTTAACATATAAGTATATTTTGGTATTTCTAAAAGAAAAGAATTTAAAATAAAAATTTGTAAATAAAATTTATTTAAAAAATTTGAAATCTTTATATCAATATAGATGTTGAGAGAATAAGATTTAAAATTTGATTTATAAATATTCTAAATTATATATTTTGTTATATATAATATACAAAATAGAATTTTGATTTAAAATCAAGATTAATGAATATAAAGTAAAATATATAATTATAATAATATAATTAAAATATATATTTTATAATATAAATTAATATATTAATTTTTATACTAGATATAAAAATATTTTTATTATAAATTAGATAAATGAATTTTTTTATTATATCAATTTATATTTTATATTTTAAAATAATTCTCTCCTATTTTAATAAATATTATATATTTTTTATTATTCATCTTTAAATCAAACTATTTCATTATGTGAAAAAAATTTAATTTATTAATTTTATAAAAATTATTTTTGTACCTACAAAAATTATTTGTAGAAGCATTGGTTCCAGTTTTGTATTTCAAGGTCCATTTATATTTTAGGCTTCTACACACAATAGCACTACAAACACATATTTTATTTTTTTCAGTCTTCACAAATCAGATTTTTATACATGGTCATTGTATTAATTCCATGCTTACTTCCACTTATATTACAATCTTCATAAGTAGATGGAATGCATGGTGTAGCCACATCATTAAGAGCAACTATTGAAAGCAATTATATTTACATTGAAGATACTACAACCCATCTTGGAGTGAGTCATAATAGTTGGGATACATATATAAAGATTGTATTGCTGGATTAGTTTTGAAATATTGAAAATTTATGCATAGCACAACAATGCAAGTACTTCCTATGGATCTATGTATCTATATATATATATATATATATATATACATATATATATCATATGTAACACTTGTTTGATACAACATTGAATACATTAATTTTTATATAATTGTCTCTAATGTATGCATGTGTAGCTTGCACAAACAGTTTTCAAAAACATAAGCTATTGCAAACATTCAAATCTACATTTTGAATTTGAAAAAAAAAAAAAAAAAAAAAAAAAGTATTTTGATCAAATCTATTACAAAGCCACCAACTTTTTATAAACCACAAGAAATGGTTTAGATTCAAACAATGTGAAGATAGATATTTGAACAATCAAAAAAAATATATTATACTTTATCCAAAATTTCATTGTCTTGATTTAATGATACTATGTAGGTCTATTTAAACCTTTATTTTATTGCTACCACACTTGATGATACAAATGAGTATGTAGGATTGCAACCATTTAACTCACACTATGTATGGTATGGTAGTGTAATACATGGCTTTTTGCTTCTTAGAGACTATTTTTCAGTAAGTTTATAATTTTTTAGGATTTCTTTCCTTAATATTATATTTTCAATTAGTAATCAAGGTGAAAAATTAGGAGAAGAAAAAAAAAAGTGTTATATTCAATTAGCAACAAAATTAGCACTATTTTTTTTTTTTTTTTTTTTTTTTTTTCGCCAACTGAAGGTTTTTCTTCTACTAATATAAATGTTTAAGAAACAACTAAATGTTTATTTTATGTTTTTCTATAATAAATAATTTTATGTCTTCAGTGCACATGCTTAAGCCTATGTATTATATTGTTAAAAAAATAATTATTTGACTTTAAATTTTATTCATTGCTAGTATGCAAAATATACCATACTACTTTAAAATATTTTTTATAACACTCTTGCAAACACAAGGGCACAAAGATTTACAAAAACCCAACTTGCTGTATTATTAATTATATAGGAATTATATGTCTATAGCCAAATAATTTTTAATTAAAAATATGTGTACAATGCAAATCACAAATAAAAATTCTAAATCTTTAGTATGTTTAGGCATTAGCATTATAAAAATTTTATCTGAATGCTTATGCAAAATGTAAAATTTAGTTTGTTTCACTATATCTTTCACTTTAATGCCATCAATAACATATTTACCAGTATTAATAGCAACATCATACATATTGTTTAAATTTTTCCTGTAATAATCACACAAAAATACGTTTTGAAGAATTCATAACATTGTATATATGACCTTTAATATTCTATGAGTGCACTTGTGAACCTTGTGGGCTTTGAAATATTTTCTTTAACATTCACATGCAATGTCCCATATTAACTTATAATAATGCAAAACAAGCATTGTTGTATTGGAAGGCTTGAGGTTTTGATACATTGCAATTGATATTGAAGATAGTACAAAAAAATTCAGTTTGTAAAGAAATAATCTTTATCAACAACAACAACAACAACAAGAAAAAAAAAAAAAAAAAAAAAAAAAAAAAAAACCCACAATCTATATAAATCTAATTACATTCTCAATTTATGTAGCAATAATTGGTCATTTTGTGAAAAATAGCAATTTCACTACATGGTTAATAATATAATGCTTTCTATATTAATTCCTAAAGTCTCTAATATACAAATATAAAAAACTCCATTTCTATAATAGCTAAAATAAACATATACTATAGCTAATTAAAACTTCATTATAAATTAATCAACACCTCCACGCTTGTAGATAAACACATTATTTTTATTGATGTAGTCTAGGAGCATTTAAAAAGGTGTTGGTGGCATTTATAGTCCCCCTTAAAATATTTTCTTAAACCAAGTATCACTAAATAAAACATATAGTAGTATTTTTTGAACATGATATCTTGGCATAACACACCCTTCATATAAATTAAAAAATAGATAAAAACTAAGTCAATAAAGTAATTATTAATAAGAAAGAATAGTAACATATTCAAATTGAATAATTTATTATCCAAAATATTGATGATGTTTACATTGTCTAAGAGGGTCTTTAAAATAAGAGACTTTGATTGATTGAAAATAAGAAGCCTCACTAAGTTGGCTTTATAATTAGAAAAACAAGTCCAAAGATCTTAAGAAGAAAAGAGATGGAAGGCATTTTTTTCTACATAGCATCAATAGTGTTGTATCCCATAATTTCTTTTGGTCTTATTTCAAGAGGTTTTTATTTAAAAAAATCAAGAAGGTGTGTCAAAAAATGCTTAAATAACCATAAAAAAAAAAAAAAAAAAAAAAAAAAAAAGAGAGATAAAATTTATTATACTTCTCATAATTGTTAGAATGAGGATATGAGTTGACATGTTTAGACTTGTAATAAAATAATGATTTGGTCCATTTCATAACCTCTTTTCACTTTATACTATATCCATAGGCCAAGGCTTCCAAAAGAAGGTTTTTTTCACCAAACAAGAGACATTGATAAGACTTTTGAACCATTGCTTTTCAAAGTGGACTTCTAGATATAAAATTCCCTTAAAACACAAAATACATTATAAATTTTTAGTCAATAATATTTCATCCTCCATAATATCCTAAATATCCATAACAGATGCAAACCATCTGCAATATGGTACAACAGATTTGCTAAGAACCTCACATAGCTTAGAACAAGAGCAGTTAGAAATGTTGGTTATTACACCACTTAGGAATTCTTTTGATATATCAAACGCGTTTATCAGATACTTGAACCTGTTCAATCTCTGCTTGGTACTACCTTCTAACCTAAAACATTGCAGACTCTTGTATATTTCCATATCTATGAATTTTCCAAACTGTGTAATATTATATATAGCATGAGCAACAGCCAAGCATTGCTGTGAAGATACAAAGTATATATTGGATACAATGACATGGAAGGATATCTTCCTATTACTATTGTCAATACTTTGGTACACAAGGACGTCTATCTTTTCTCTTAACACCTTTTCCAGCACGGAAGAGATATGATCTATAAATACGTTTGTCTCTACATTCCATCTATGATCTGGACAGTCTATATCAAGTCTAAACTTCTGAGGACCTTCTCTTATTACCTCTAAAAATCTTCTTTCTTCAGGGAGTAGTCTTTTGTACCATATTAAGAAGTAAGAGAGGCAATGTTTTGCTTTCCTAAGGATGACCTAGATGGCAATACTATACAACGTCTTGGCCTAAGGTGCCACAAGAACAAGCACTGTGAGACGGTAACAGAAAGGTGCGTTGGATACATAGTGGTTCCTGAAAAGAGGAAAAAGAAGGACATATATGCCAAGCTCTCACCTACCTAGCCTTGCGATATCTATTATATCTATTGTGGCAGTGATAGAAAGAAAGAAGTCGTAAGAGACTTAATGTGTGCATGTCCCAGGAACCCTGAGTTCATCGCATCAAGAATATTTTGTGTAATATATAGTACAAGGTTCGTATGTTCAAACTTTGATAGACAAACCTTCTACTTCTTTGATACCAAGAAGTAGATTGCAAAGAGCTCTAAAGCATTGTTGATGAAAGAGGTCCTAACATGAATGTACAAGTTCATAACAAACGTATATGACACCTATATAGAGATTGTTGAGCCTGCTACAAGAATAATGGAGTTTATACAGTCTTCTGATAACAGAAAGAAGATAATGTATACTTACTCAGGAATACTCTATAGAGAGGACTTTGAAGGATTATTAGACTCTAGAAGAGATATAATAGGTATGAAAGGAGGAGTATTTGATTTTACCGAGGACAAGTTTAGACCAGTAGAGCCAGAAGACTACACTACTCTATCGACTAAAATCCTGTTTGTATAGCTTGATGAAAATACAGAAGCTGCTAGTAAAGTGTTTGATCTACTGACAAAAGTTTTTCCTAATAAAGATATACGAAAATACTTCATAAGATTCATTTCATAATGTCTAGAGGAAAAGAATGCAAATAAGATATTCTCCATATGGTCAGGATCTGGAGATAATGGAAAGACAATTATGGTCTTCCTGATCGAACGGGCATTTGGTGACTATGCAGTAAAGATGCTGACTTCATTACTCATGGATAAGAGAGTACAGTCATCAGCGGCCACTACTGAACTAGCAATGCTCAAAAGAAGACTTATTGCCATGGTTCATGTCACGGACATATACATAGTTACCTATATGATCAGATAGAATTAGATAAAAGAAGATAAAAGCAGGTTAATTCCATAATATCTTTAGAGAAACTTCCTAGAAACTTCATAGACGCTGCTTTGACTTTATAAGTGTCCATAGTAGACTTTTGGATTAGAAACTTGGTCAATAAGTTAGCCACATGTCGCACATATTGGTAGCTTGAAGACCAAGCTAAATACGTGGCGAACATATAGAAAACTTGCCCTGCAAGTTCGACACGTGTCTTGCAACTTGGACACGTGTCTTGTAAATTGGATACGTGTTGGAGGTCCTATAGAACGCCGCCACTTAGCTCTTAGGTAGATAGTATAAATAGAGACAAGAGTGAAGCCTTCTTCACTCTTGTCAACTCCTTTCTTGTTTCCAGTCTAGTTCAAGAGTCTCTAGTTTTCTTATCTTTTGGCATTAGCCATTCCAGTTTCTTTTTAATACATATACTTCTTTATATTTATTTCTTTGAGAGAGGTCTCACTTGTTTATTTGATTTCATCCAGTTATTGTCCTTGACAGATTGACAAGAGTACACATACAATATCAAAGCTTTGTCTTTTCTTGATTAAGAGTGGATTACCCCTTTCTCTTGATAAGACATAAGCATATTAGAAGTTGTGGAGTACCCACTTCTAAACTGATATTGTTTCTAGAATTTTTTTTCTTTTGAGTGTGTGTTCCGTATTTCTTGAAGTAAGAGTAGACATCTTCTTTTCTATTATATTATCATGGCAGAGCTTGCGGAAATGAAGAGTGCAATGGCACAAATGCAAGAACAAATGAGAGAACTAATGCTTGCAATGCATCAACTCAGTTTACCACCACAAGGAGCATCAAGATTAGCAGGAAGTGAAGATGTAGAGATGGTTGGAGCTACGTCAATATCTACACCAAACCATGCTACCTCACCGATGATGGAGCACCGTTCAAACGTTAGAGAACCAAAAATCAGTTTGCCTGAGAAGTTTGATGGCACAAGATCTAAGTTTTGAGGATTCATCAATCAGGTACAACTGGTGATCGAACTTCAACCTCAGAGTTATCCTACGTAAGGATCTCAAGTTAGGTTTATTGGAACGTTATTTTCGGGCCTTGTCTTATCATAATTTTTATCTTTTCTTGAACGACGTGATCCAATATTGGATAATTTGGAGGCATTTTTTGCGGAATTTTGATCGATGTATGGAGAACATGATGCAATTCGTATTGCAACCAACAAGATTCGCATCCTACAACAAGGCAATCGATCAATGTCATTATACGCTTCACAATTTCGACAACTAGTGATTGACATCAAGTGGGACGATGCTGCACTCATCAGTCAATTTCTCTACGGATTACAATATGAGATAAAAAAATTAATGCTCAATTTATCCGATCCTCAGACATTGAGTTAAGCAATTGATTTTGCTGTAAAGTGTGACAATCGACTTTTTGAGTTTCGATCCGAGAGTCGTACAAGGGAGCCTCAACGTTATTATTCAATGGCAATATCAACATCCTCACAAAATGTACATTCAGAATTAGAAGACATGCAAATTGATGCGGTACGTTTTAAACCTCTTACTGAACAAGAAAAGATTCGTCGTCGTCAAGAAGGATTGTGTTTATATTGTGGAGAACCTAAGCACACTGCTCAACATTGTCCAAAGAAACGTTGCAACTACAAAATGAGGAGTACGGCTGTCAAAGAAGACAACATGTCGGAAAACGAATTTGTCCAGCTACAATAGGAACCGTTGTCGGGGTAGAGAGAATTTGCCTTAAGAAAGCGCTGGGCTTCTAGCTGTCACTAATTTCTCAATCAAGCTTCAAAAATGAGGAAAACTCAAAGTTTATATATATAACTTTCTTTTTTGAGAAATTACATCAAATACATAAGCTTCAAGTAACTAACAACATCCAAAGTATGATAAAATCCTCTAAAATCTTATATATCTTTATGTGGAAATTTTTCCAAACTTCAACATCTCATATCTCCTGATCCAACCGTCCAAACATGGTAAAATTTTATATTAAATACTGATGTATTCTTGTCAACCTCTACAACAATTTTCAACCATAAATTCATTGCGGATCTTGAGATATCTTGAAAATCCTAACAGCCACTTCAAACCCTTGTCTTTATACACCCACATACAAATTTCTTCATATCTCACAAACTATAAGCTCAAATTCCATGAAATTTGTATGTATAGCTTCTTAACACAAAATTGCACATTCTCCAAGAACTTTGAGCCAAAATTTCGTCTGAAAACTCAAGTTATGGCTCAAAGCATAACTATTAACAACACGGTGTGCTTACTGCCTTGGAATTGGATGCACTGTAATCAACTCTTCATATCTCCTACGTCTAAACTCAAAGCTTAAGAATTTCTTCATAATAGACGTAGATCTTAAAATCACCTTTCCAACCGCACCGTCCGATCTCCAAAAACCTCCGTACAACTCCGCAAAATCCCAAAAGAGTGACAGTATGTATGAAATCCACTCTCTAACTTTGAACAAGTATAACTTCTTCACCCTAACTCCAAATCGCCTAAAATTTCCTCTCAAACTATACTCAAAACCCTAAACTTTACAATCCTACCTCTGAAATTGCAAATCCCCCTTTTAAAGTTGCCAAAAACCCCTGTTAAGGTCGCGGGCAGCCTCCTCAAAGCCCATTGGGCATGGTATTCGACCAATAGGGATGAAGTTCCCTATTCCTTGCCTTCATCCGACCATGGCTTGATTTCATCCCTCCCAATTAGCCTCTTACTAGCTTAAATTTTCATCCTTAAGTCTCCACCTTCTCTCAAGGCTTCATACTAAACATTTAGATCTTATATTTTTTTAAGTATCATAATCAAAACAAGTAAAAATAAAATAAAGTTTCTTCTATCAATCCCTTTAATTTATTTTATTAACCATTCTAACACATATCTAAATCTATAAACATATTAGGCATTTTGAGTGGATTTTACATACTGTAAGTAATTACAGTACGATAACGTGCAGCTGGAATCCTATACAATTCCCAATAAAGGTCCTATTCTCTCCTCAGAACCCTCTCCTTGTTTTATGATAGATGTATATTTAGGACCAAAAAATTACAGAGCCTCTGCCTTATTAGATTCAAGAGCCTCAACATGTTTTCTAGATGAACAATTTATTAAGAATCGTAAAATACCTTTAGTACAGAAACCTAAACCCGTACATGTAGAAGTCATAGATGGTCGCCCATTGTCCTCAGGAGATGTCACTCATGAAACCCGTCCTATAAAAGTAACAATAAATGGTCATAATAGCTATGTAATCTTTAACATAATTAAATCTCAGTCTAATCCAATTATTTTAGGTTTGTCATGGCTAGAAAAATATAACCCTCAAATAGATTGGAATTCTCGTAGACTTGACTTTTCCGAGGATATTATTAAACATCCTACCGATCCAATAAAAAGCTACAAGCCTGGTACAGTAAAATCTGTACTTATAGGTGCAAAAGCTTTTATATACGCAGCAAAAAAAAGATCAACTTTTGCTATTTACGCAACACCCATTTTTAATAGTGGAAAGGCTTCAAGTGGCATTCCAAGCCAATACCGAGACTATCAAGATGTTTTTGAGAAGAAAAATGTTGATATTCTTCCAGAGCATCGCCCATATGATTGTTCGATTGATCTCAAAGAGGGATCTCAGCCTCCTTTTGGACCAATCTACAATTTATCACAAAATGAGTTGGCTGAACTCAAGGAGTATATTGAAGAGAATCTGGCCAAGAACTTCATACGCCATTCTAAATCTCCTGCAGGAGCTCCAATTCTATTTGTGAAGAAAAAAGATGGATCATTACGAATGTGTGTGGATTATCGGGGACTTAACAAGATCACTATCAAGAACAGGTATCCACTACCTTTAATCTCTGGACTTCTTGATCAACTGAATCAAGCTAAGATCTATATAAAAATAGATCTACGAGGAGCATACAACTTGGTTCGCATTAAAGAAGGAGATGAATGGAAAACTGCATTTCAAACAAAGTATGGACATTTCGAATATAATGTTATGCCTTTTGGACTCACAAATGCACCAGTTGTTTTCCAACATCTCATGAACAACATTCATGTTTTTCATGAATTCTTAGATGATTTTGTTGTCTGCTACCTAGACGACATTTTAATCTACTCTAAGAACGTAGAAGAGCACGAAACACATGTTCGTCATGTCTTACAAAAACTCAGAGAAACAGGATTGTATGCCAAGATGGAAAAGTGTGTATTTCACACTACTCAAGTTGACTTCTTAGGATATATCATCTCGAATGATGGCCTCATGATGGATCCTAAGAAAGTCCAAACAATCATGGATTGGAAGATTCCAAAAACAGTAAGGGATGTACAATGTTTTTTAGGATTTGCCAATTACTATCGAATCTTCATCAAAAACTTCTCTCAAGTTGCAGCCCCACTTACACGTTTGACTTGTAAGGACAAGCTCGAGTGGAGTAAAGAAGCAGAAGCATCATTTGAAGCTTTGAAGATAGCTTTTACTTCTGCACCAATCTTGTATCGCGTTGATTTTTCCAAGGCATTCTTTATGGAAACAGATGCATCAGACTTTGCTTTGGGCGCAGTATTGTCACAAATGGGAACAGATGACAAACTCCATCCAGTAGCTTTCCATTCCAGAAAATTTTTGGCAGCAGAGATCAACTACGAAATCCACGATAAAGAACTTCTCGCAATTGTGGATTCTTTTCAAGAATGGCGTCATTATCTAGAAGGCGCTTCTAGTCCAATCATCATGTATACGGATCACAAGAACCTCAAATATTTCATGTCAGCACGCGTGTTGAATCGTCGTCAGGCTCGTTGGAGCATGTCTCTATCAAGATTCGAGTTCATTATTACATATCGGCCAGGAAAACAACAAGGTCTGTCCGATGCACTTTCTAGACGTTCTTATCTTGCACCAAAAGAAGGAGATGCAGCTTTTGATCAACAAAGAATGACTCTCTTGAAGCCGGAGCAATTTCATCTTCGGGCAACGAAATCAACATTAACTGTTGATTCAACTTTTCTCAAGCAAGTCTAGTTAAGTATGTCCTCAGATCCTCTTATTCATGAAATTAAGAATAATTCTTCTAAGTCTCATGATATTTCAAAGTTTGAGTTCAAAAAAAATCTACTCTATTTCAAAGGGCGCTTATATGTTCCAGAAGGTGAAGCACGATTACGTGTTCTTCAAGCTCGTCATGACTTCCCGGCAGCAGGACATTTTGGGTACAATAAGACTCTAGAGTTGATATCTAGAGATTTTTGGTGGCCTCAAATGTGGAAGGGAGTCAAAGATTTTGTAAAAATATGTGATGTTTGTTCAAGATCAAAAACTCCTCGCCACCGACCCTACGGACTTCTTCAGCCATTACCCATTCCAGAACAACCATGGTCTTCTGTGTCTATGGATTTTATCACGGATCTTCCAAACTCAGGTTCTTATGACTCTATATTCGTGATAGTAGATCGTTTCACTAAGATGGCACATTTTATATCATGTAAAAAATCTATCACAGGCAAAGAAACAGCTAAGCTTTTCCTTGACAATATCTACCGCTATCATGGATTACCTAAGGATATTATATCGGATAGGGGAACTCAGTTTGTATCGAGATTTTGGAGAAGCTTTTCAAGATTCTAAAGGTGGATATAAAGCTATCTTCAACTTTCCATCCTCAAACTGATGGACAAACGGAGCGCGTAAATCAAGTCTTGGAACAAGTATTTGAGATGTACCATCAACTACCAACAAGATGATTGGACAACTCTTTTACCATTGGCAGAGTTTGCTTATAATAATACGGTACATTCTTCTATACAACAAACACCTTTCTTTGCCAATTATGGTTACCATCCACGACTTGATACTTTTGACTATTCAAAAGTTGACAATCCTGCGGCGGAAGACTTGGTAAATCATTTGTCAGAACTACATACAACAATAAAGGCACAATTAAAGGAAGCTCAAGAACGACAAAAGATAAACGTTGATGCGTATCAAAAGGAACAACCACAACTCAACGTAGGTGACAAGATATGGCTACTTTGTCGCAATATCAAGACTACGCGACCTTGTGACAAGTTGGACTATCGTAAGCTTGGACCTTTTTGTATTTCTGAACAAATTAATCCAGTTGCATATCAATTACGCCTACCAAAGTCTATGAAGATCCACCCTGTATTCCACATGTCTCTTCTTGAACCATATAAGACAGTGAACATACCAAGAAGAAGACAAGTGCCACCTCCTCCTATAGAAGTGAACAATAATGACGAATTTGAAGTGGAAGAAGTCTTAGATTCAAGGCGGCGCCAAAATAGGTTGGAATATCTTGTTCACTGGCACGGATACGATATTAGTGAGCGCACATGGGAACCAGCAAAAAATCTAGCAAATGCAGCGAGGAAGGTGGAGACCTTTCATCAACAACATCCATCGAAACCAAGATGAAGACTTTTCCTATAAAAGAAACAAGATGTAGGCAAGATAACATTCAACTTTCTATCCTTGTTTGTAGCTTCTTTGTATTTTGTGACGCTAAGGAGATGGAGAATCAACAGCCAGCGGATTTGACTCAAGAGCCTTCATTTGTTGACCTACCGGACGAGACATTGCGACTGTCACAACCCTCAAGACGACGCAACCGAGATGAAGATCTTCAAGAACGACATGTTCTTCCTCGAATAGATGGCGAGATACAACGTGTTTGGTATCACGACCTTGGAAGAGATTCTCGATGATTGGTGATTTTATTGGAGATAGAAACAACTCTTGACGGTGTTCCAGATGTGATATTTGAAGGAAGTTATGAAGGTCACAACAATGATCAAATAACAGGGTGGTCTTCTCGCCCTGGAATGGGACACTATCGATGGCTGAGAGGACCCATCAATTACCTTCGAAGAGAACAAAGATCAGAATATGTGGCAAATACTATTCGCCGCATCTTAGACTTTCTACACATGTAATCACTGCTCCTCATGGAACTCGTCCTTTAAAGGGGGGGTAATGTCACGGACATATACATAGTTATCTATATGATCAAATAGAATTAGATAAAAGAAGGTAAAAGCAGGTTAATTCCATAATATCTTTAGAGAAACTTCCTAGAAACTTCATAGACGCTGCTTTGACTTTATAAGTGTCCATAGTAGACTTTTGGATTAGAAACTTGGTCAATAAGTTAGCCACATGTCGCACATGTTGGTAGCTTGAAGACCAAGCTAAATACGTGGCGAACATATAGGAAACTTGCCCTGCAAGTTCGACACGTGTCTTGCAACTTGGACACGTGTCTTGTAAATTGGATACGTGTTGGAGGTCCTATAGAACGTCGCCACTTAGTTCTTAGGTAGATAGTATAAATAGAGACAAGAGTGAAGCCTTCTTTCTTCTTGTCAACTCCTTTCTTATTTCCAGTCTAGTTCAAGAGTCTCTAATTTTCTTGTCTTTTGGCATTAGCCATTCCAGTTTCTTTTTAATACATATACTTCTTTATATTTATTTCTTTGAGAGAGGTCTCACTTGTTTATTTGATTTCATCCAGTTATTGTCCTTCACAGTTCAAGAATCAGACAAAGGCAATAAGCTTAATCTTGGTGTGATGAAAGAGCTCACGAAAAATGATAGTCTATACGTGAGAGGCTTATATGAAGAAGAGACCATCATACCTCAGATAATAAAGTTTGTTCTTATTGCCAATAGGATTCCATAAATGAGCACGTTGGATAAAGTTGTATGGAGCAGGGTAAGAGTAGTATCATTTGTATCAATGTTTGTCAATAAAGTAGAGGCGTCTCATGATTCCCTTACAACATACGTAAACAACACCAACTTCTCTAACAAGATTCCTTTTCTTGCTCTAGTGTTCATGAGGTTGACTATAGAGGAATACAAACAATACTTGACTGATAGCCTTGAAGAGCCCGATGAGATCAAAGATTGTACTAAAACAATTCATGTATCTAATGATATCTTTGGACCGTTCCTAAGTGCTAACGTCAAGAGGAGTGATAGAAGCATAGTTTTTGTAAAGGAACTATAGGATATTTACAAGTTCTGGTCGAAGGATATGTTTCCAACAACAAAAGTTAAAGATATATCATCCTTATAATAGTATCTGATTAAAAACTCATACACTATGGACCCTATAGACCAGATCCAGGGCTTGTCTTTGATATGAGTACTAAGAAATCCGTAAGCAGATGTATGCAACATGCACTTACAATCTATAATAGCAAACCAAAAATATACATATGCTATCAATGCAATAGCCTATTTTTTTATTGATGTAGAAGATATGATAGTATTTATGATTGTCGCAATTTTATATGTATTATTTATTGTACCTTTTAAGGAAAAGATTACCTTTTTAGCGATACACAAAAATGGCTGGTCACAACATCCCGAACATCACAGTCCATGTTCCTCCAAAGTAGATGATGAACACTGCAAATGTAATTCTGATGTAGTAGGAAATCAAAAGACTAATTTCTGATCGTGTATGCGAGGGTCCAAAGCTCCATCTTACCAATGATGATGTTGTAGAGGTATTACAAGCACTTATACGTGATCCCAAACTTGCAACTATTGTAGTGAAGTTGAGGCAGGTGTGTACAGACTTTGTGACTAACTGCTTGGAGATTCAAAGCGACAAAGAATATTAGGTTTGGGATGCCTCTTATGTCAGCTCCAAAGTACTAATTATTGAAGAAAAAGAATCAAAACCCTATCCCGAAGGTCTTGACCATCTTGGATGTCCATGTGGAGATAGATACTATTGTCAGCTACAGTTGGCAATAGCATACGATGGCCTCGAGTCCAAGCCTTTTAGTGTTCATAGCGCATACATATACATGGACAATCACCAATTCGTGGACCTTGTAAAGTCTAAGGACATTCCTAACAGCGACAATGAGATATACTCTCTTAGAATCAACTATGCACATCTTATAACGGATGTGATGAGAAAGAAGGCCAAGAATAATATAGCTCAAGAATAGTCTGATGAACCCTATTCCAAGTTGGAAAGGAGCACACACTGTTAGTTGAGCTTCCCCACATAATAGATATGTAGTGTAAAAAAAAAATTAGAGTCATTCCCATCTGTATGGAAGTAGTTCTAATATGCTCTGTTATTTTTTTCTTAAGTTCTGGCCTAAGAGGCATAGAATCTTTCTTGAATATTCTATTGCATCTACAGTCTCTACATCGTACTCCTGAAGAATAGTTTGAATTACTTTTTATGATGAAATTATTCTAGTATACAGTACATAGCTCTTCATATGCATGTACTAGCAGTTGTGAAAGGTTCCAATCATATCTTCCATTCTTATAACACTTGTATTTAGAGCTTTTTTGTCATAGCCTTTAAAGTATGATGTTAGACGGTTGAAACGACATATGTTGTACCTCAAAGCTGTAACACATCCTGACCTTAATATTGTCTCAAATACTTATGTGATCTGACTAACTCGTACTACTTTCTACTAAGATCAACCATAATGTCTATCATTCCATATTTCATACTTTTTGGATCTAGGTGTAAGACATTCAATGCAACATGATATACAATAGCTTCCAGGGAGCCAGAGCATGCAAATTAATATTGCCTACCAAGACCAACCCTAACTTCACAAAGGGATGTAAATTTAAAAATGTTAGAGCAAAGCAGGCATGATGGGAGAGTGGACAAAAGAGTAGTTGTGCAAACAGTTGTGGAATTGAAATTGATGTGCAAAGATCAATGTTTTTAACAAAACATTGAGAGATCAGCAACATTTGCTATGCTTCAAAATGCAGTCAAGCAAATTTACATGCCACACAAGTTGAAAATATGTAAAAATCACACTTGTCTATTCAATGTCCCATCAATGCAAACATGAACACAACAAAGGAAGCTATTTTGAAACACCAATTCCCTAATTTTCCAAAACAACGATTGGGCCACGTGTCTATCCAACCCCTCTGACGTCATCAGTTGAGTGACCAAAACCCCCAAGAGAAGGCTCAAGGGCAAGGAGCCCGAGTTCACGATTCCGAACGGAATTGGCCTGGTCTCTCGGAACCACCGTGCCAGTGTCCGCCATAGCCAAGCCATGGCCATGGCCGAGCGTGGCCCCGATGCCATCATTCTCCTCCCCTCGTCGCCTCCCGTCTGCAGGTTGACCCGACTTTCCTTTTCCTTCATATCTCGCCAACGCTAACAAGCACATGTGTGCAGAATGCCTGCCATTGCGTGTGGATTCGAAGAATCCAAGGTGTGTAGGACTTGAGGTGGAGTAGGGGCGATGGCAGCAGGAGGCGTGCTCGCGAGCGGGATTGTCAGCGTGAGAAGTGCTTTTGGAAGCTTTGAAGACTCCGGGCATTTGTTGAAGGCGGTTGAGTTGGCGGAGAGCAGCAATGGCCTGACGGCACCTCATCCGAAATTCGGGTGTGTGATTGCGCGGGGCAGGAGGATTGTGGGAGGAGGGGGTTTGTATGGTCAGGGGGCGAGATCGGCTGAAGTGCAGGCGGTCGAGGAGGCTGGGGAGCAAGCCCGAGGTGCGACCGCGTTTCTGAGTTTGGAGCCGGGGGATTGCGGGGGCGACGATGCAGCGATTGCCGCGCTCGTGCAAGGGGGTTTGGGGAGAGTGGTGGTTGGGATGCGGCATCCGCTGACTCACTTCCGAGGTAAGGCGATTGCCGCGCTGCGGCGGGCGGGGGTGAGGGTTGAGGTGGGAGGAGAGGATTTTGGAGGTGGAGGGGCAATTGAGGCTGCACTAAAGGCGTGCCAGTCTGCGAATGCGCCGCTGTTGTACAGAGCGAGTCTTAATTTGCCTATGTCGACGTTAAAGTATGCGATGACTTTGGACGGGAAAATTGCGGCTAGTAGCGGCCACTCTGCGTGGGTGTCGAGTGCAGTTTCCCGGCAGCGGGTAATGAAAACAAGAGCGCAGAGTGATGCTGTTATTGTTGGAGGAAATACTGTTCGCATTGACAACCCAAATTTAACAACAAGGCTAGAAGGAGGCCACCAGCCTGACCGCATTGTTATGTCGCGCGCTTTGGATTTGCCCAGAGATGCCAATTTGTGGGATGTGTCGAAGGCTCATACGATAGTTATGACGCAGAAAGGAGCCAATCTGCAGTTTCAGAAGTTCTTGGCATCAAGAGGGGTGGAAGTGGTAGAATTTGATTTCCTCAGTCCTCGAGCGGTCATGGAGCATTGTTACATGCGAGGTTATCTTTCTGTTTTGTGGGAGTGCGGGGGCATGCTTTCGGCCCCTGCCATCCAAGATAGTGTAATTCACAAGGTTTTAGCATTTATCGCTCCGAAGATTGTCGGAGGGCTCCGGGCTGCGACTCCTGTTGGAGAGCTTGGAATGGTGCAGATGACTCAGGCTTTGAAGTTGTCCGATGTTGCCTTCGAACAGACTGGACCTGACATGCTGGTCACTGGGTACTTGCATCCGATTCCAGATATTTCTCATGGTAATGATAAGTTAGCATCCATCTCTAGGGAAGACATCGCAGTGCTCCCGAACAAGCCATCAATTATTCGCTTCAACAAACCATGGGATCGCTATGGTGCTCTGTCGACCCTTTCCTACCACCCCATCACTTTACCAGATTTTATTGGTAACCCCGTGGTATGGAGTAGCGTGGAACATTATTATCAAGCTTCGAAGTTTGCAGGGGTGAACGATCAGCTGGCAATTCAATATATAGCTGAAATACAGAGGGCTCAGAGTCCTGAAGAAGCTGCAAGGCTTGGAGAAACTTTGTCAAGACAGAGATCGGATTTAGTACGAAAGGATTGGGATGTTGTAAAATTTCAAGTCATGCGCACTGCTCTACAAGCTAAGTTTCTGGCTTACCCTGAACTTAAATCATTCCTTCTATCCACTGAGGGTTCAGTTTTGGTAGAATCTTCACAGAATGATTCCTTATGGGGTGCTTCTATAAATGGTGTTGGCCTTAATCATCTTGGCCGCTTGCTAATGGATTTAAGGGGGGAGATTTTAAGAGGACCCCTGACAGGCAGTCTAGTGAATGGGCATACTAAGACGTCAGTGAATGACCACAGATATTTTTTGGATCGTTATCGTCAACAAGTCACTAGCCAATAGGAACCATTTCTTTTGGAAGGCAAAGAGTACAATGAATCTCTTGGAGTCAAAAGTTCGACGTCCCACTTTTGTTGTACAGACTCTTCTATAATCCAGGGAGTTGGGCACAGGTTGAAGGGAGAACTGTAGCATTGCTAACTTCATTTCTCTCTTTTTCAGGAGGTCAACATAGCACAGTTTAGCACGAAAGGTACAGATTATCTTTCATTTTAGGTTCAGTCTCGGAGGTATATTGCAACGTTAGACACAACTGAAAATCACCTCTCTAGGCGATGCTGGTGTCTAACCTAGAGCTATGCGTTAAGTTTTAGGTCCAATATAGGTATTTTTTGTATATCGCATGCCTGCAAGTCATCAATTATCAGTTTGCTGGCACCATCTCCTGGGTCATACGGGCTTCTGTGGGATGCTAAAATCTACATATGTGATCTGAATTCTATTTGAACGTTCTTTTTTACGTTTCTCTGCGTATTTTCTGGAACTTTGAAAGTCTAAGTTCGAAAACCCTTGTTGTTGGTAACGCCATACTTTAAAGCGAAACATTGTGCATTAGCTCATAAAAAATTGGTATCCATTATCCTACAACCATAGCCTCAGCATTGTGCTGAAAGTCAGTTCACGTTCAACAGTAAAACTTTCTCAGTTGACTCAGTTTAGTATCAAAAGATGGTGAGCTGGTTTATAATCAACAGTAAACATTGTCTTGAATCTCTCTATAAAGATAAGTTTAGGAAACAATATTAACCGTTTTAATGTGGATTGTTATAGTCACTATGTGCTTTTGAAGAGTTGTTGCTTTTATCTGATTGGAATTTATCCCTATTCTTTTACTACAAAAATTTGTTGAGGCAATATTTGGAGTTGTATTTTGATTAATTATAATAATTTGTCACGTTCTTTACCATAAACTGGTTTTATAATTTATAATTTAAAATTATTTTATTTCAAAGTAAGTAAAGACAATAAATTTGTATAAGTGAAATTTACAGTTTTTAAATTTACAAGTAATGAAAGAACCTTTCTTTAGAAAAAAGTTATAAGTTATAAAATGTTTCAATCGATGAACTTTTGCATTTACACATTCCAAAAAAAAAAGGTTCTTCAGTATAATAAAATCATTAGTTAGCCATGTGATACATTGGACATATGGAGGTTGAAATTGTCTACTATGTTGAAGCAAATAAATTTTGTAATTTAAATTTGTTTTTACATTGTATCTATAATACTAGTTGAACTAATTCATTTTTTTTATGATTCTACAGAAACATGATTCTACATATTATTTTGTTTGACTACCACACATGAATTTGAAGTACAAGAATTATTTGATTATAGGGTGAGACAAGATAAGTTATAATACTTGATGTAATGGTACTAATAAAGATACAAAGAATACATGCATGTGTTTTAAGTATTTGGATTGGAAAAGACAATACGTTTTAAAACACTTTCAACTTATATTAAATCACCAACATGCATCAAATTTTTAAATATTTGTCAAAAGTTAGCTTCAAATACAAAAGTTGGTTTTAAAAATCTATACTCCATATTTGACTTGATGAAGATGGAAATATCTTTAAAATCTTTTTTGGTATACACTAAAATTTCATAGGTTTTAAATTTGATTCTATTTGTAATTAGCAATTAATTTGTATACTACACTTCATGTTATAGACATTTTTATCTTCTTTATGAAAGGAAGATGTGTCTCTATATGCATCCACTGTTTTAAAGATAATTGTTTGCTACTATGTTCTAACATATTCTTTGTATATATATATATATATATATATGCACACTCACATGTTACATGTTTTTAAACTTCTTTTCCATTCAAACCTCAAAGACAAAATCTAAAAACTCATCACAAATCTTCTGCTCAATTCCAATCAACACTGTCAAATGTAACCAACCTACTTACATTTTCTAATTGAAACACTAAAACCTTCCTAACCCAAATACCCACATGCCTGCATTGATCAAGTAGAATCCCCAACATAATTCTCAAAACCACAAACTGCAAAGCCGTCAAGAAACTGGAAATATCATTCTACAAGCACCGAACATATACGAAGAGGCACAACTGGGCCACGAGTTGTTTACTCAGAAACAGAAACAATGAAGCGAGAATCGATGCCTCCATTGCAGAAATACCAAACAGCAAGTCAGCAAAATCTCCAAAGACTGTTAACTGTACACCAGCACAAGCGCAGCTGTTTCGGCAAGCATCGTCAAAGCACGACAAATGAGCCCCAGTCTCGCAGCAAGAAGGAAAGAGTCTCGCGAGCTGATCCTGCAGCCACCTGATTTCTTCAACGCAACGCCCCGTCTGAGACTTCTCAGCATCGGTTGTCGATGCTGATCTAACGATTCTTCAAGGTTTTGGAACTCACAATCCTTTGGAACTGTTTGCTTGGAGGAATCACATGGAAAAACTCGGAGGGAAAGTGGGTTGCTCAGGGGAACATCATACACAACCGAGTCTGCGTCTGGGCATGTGCACCCGCAGCTGTGGAAGAATCAAGTTGTAGACATGCAGTCAGGTCTGTCAGCTAACCGGGTTCCATGTTACGCTACGGGTCGTAACACAGTTGCTGTCGCCGTGACACCGGTGCGCATTGTCGGATCATGGAGCGTCGAGGGAGTCATTTTGTGGACAAATCCCCCATTGGGTGAGTGTCAGAGCTACCCGGTGAACTTTATCCGTGGGAGTGTGAGTGGGTTTGGCGACGGTTCTGAGATCGTGGTTTCACGTGGGGAGTGCATGCTCGAGTTTGTGCGGAGGAGTCAGATGCGAGAACGTGTGCGTGAATGCCACAGTGATTTGATGGCATTTGGTATGCTGGATTTTCTACGGTTTGCTTTGTACAGAAGCAGTCGAACGGCGGATCCACAAGAGTTTCGAGAACTGGAGGCTTCGACAATCAGGGATCGTGATGTGTAGGCTATCAAGTCCACGAGTATGAGCACGACGTGGATGTAATCTGATTCCAAGTGTTGTAATCGATTATGTGTGTCGTTTAAGTGTTCTAACTATGTACAATTATTTGACAAACCGACCAGCTTTAAACATGGTTTTGGTTCGTCGATCACAAGTTGGGCGAAGATGCACACTGCAGGGGTGCAAAGCCTAACCGTGATGCCTCCCTATCGATGACCGTGAGGAAGTTCTGCTGCTGGGTGCTGCCAATGACGGTCGCCGTTCCAGGATTTCCCGGCACCATAGCCAAGCACATGACATCCCCCTGCTCGGTCACAGAGACGAAAGTGTTCTCCATTGGCAATCTCATTCTCACGCCATTCTCAAAAATTAGGGTCACGGATGGAATTAGGAGGGCGCCAGTGTTCACGGTGCTGTAGCACAGTTGGAACCCGGGCACCGCCACCGTCGGTAACCGGATGAGCGCCTTGAGAGCTTTCACCAAGTGATCGAATGCGCTCTTCGGGAATCTCGTGAACCGGGTGCTCATGTCAAGGATGGCCCCTCCATTCCCCTCGCTATTCATCTTGAGCACTTTACTAGGAATTGGCAATTTGGCGCCGTTCACAGCCACCGCAACCAAATTCACGAAGTAAAAAGTCTCCACATGAGGGTGCTTCAACAGCGGCGTGAACTCAAGATGTGGGCCTCCTTCGCCAGAGCTTAACACCAAGGAGCTTCCTGCGGGTTCGTCTGTGTCGGCCAGGCAATAGGAAATTCTGTTGGAGAAATGGGTGTGCCGCTTTACTACCTGGGTTGCGAACGAGGAGTCCCCCCTGCCGAGGCCTAGCACTCCCGCTGTCGACAGTGGCACCTGGCTCACACTAATCAGCAGCTGCTTAATCACGCCAGATTTGTGCTCCGCGGTTTTGTTCAGCCGAATGTCTTCGTAAGCAAATTCCAGCGCTCCGTAGTACTGCTCCTCTGTGCCCACCAAGAGACGGCAATCTTCTCGGTGACCAGACACATGAATACCCTTCAGTTCAAGGCAATTTTCGGATCCCGAAGGAATTTGAGTGAACGAGGCGGAGGAAGAGGGATAGAAGAACGATTTCACGGGATCTGTATATTTGCGCTTTCGTAACCTGCTCAATGGCCTCCCCATCCAGAAGACGTCACTCCCTAAATCCACCATAGCCACGATTAGCTGCCGCGGCGTCCCGGCGTAGAGCTCCGTGTAATACTCCCCTGCATTTTCCGGAGCCAGCAGACTTCCCAGCTCCAGGTTTTCAGGCACTGTAGGATCAGCAGGGGAATCCGATCGATAACAGGGCGCAGCGTCCGACGAATCCTTTTCGGTTGACATGCCAGTGGCACGCCTCGGCTGTCGCGTCATGATTTGTTCCAGGAAGGATTTGGCTCTCGCATTATCTCGGTGCAGAACCACCTGCAACTGGTCCATTCTGCTTCTGTGACGTTGCCGAAACGGGGAGTCGGGGGAATCGCGGTGCTTCAGACTGAAGTATAGCCCTCCGGTTCGCGAGGATTCTCCTGCATTTGGTGCATCATCCGCAGCGTCCTCCACCGTCGTTCGCAAAAGGCTCGACGATTGAACACCAAGCAGCACGATGCAGAGAAGAATCGACAAAGTGAGGAGAGACGCGGCACAGCGACAGTTTGTCATTGAATTGAAACCCTGTACAAGACTACGCGGGCAATAAGCTCGATCGCCCCCCCTCCCCGATACAGCACTAGTCACGAATGGAACTCACTCATGCTTACATCGTAAACATCTCGCAGACCTCACCCGGAGAGCATATCACTGTGAAGAGGCAAAACAGCACCAGTTCCTTACAAGAGGAAAAGAAAACCTTGAACGACGACAAATAGTCGGAAACTCTGCGAGAAAGGCAAACACTTCTCAAAAGAGGACTCAAAACATCAGCTCAAGACACTCGAACCACGCTCAGCCGCCTCAAGAACCTCACGAAAGAGTTAACGTTCGTCAGTGCATAAGACGCAGGAGCTAAAGCATTCCTAAGACCTCATCCCAACAATGATGCTCTCGAATACCCCTACACGTCATTGAAATTGAGTCTAGAAACCGAAATTGGGCAGATCGAATGCAACGCAGACCATTTAACTCTCGCGGACTGAAGGCAACGTCAAAACCTCCAGGGAAAAGAACGAAACTCGGAGTCATAGGGGTGCAAGGCACACTAGTACGTGTTGCTGTTGACCACTAACCCCTCACTACAACCTCGCAACGGATGAGCAGCTGGTCAGGCGAGAGTGGGCGAAGAGTGTGAAAAGCTCCCCAAGTGGGTGACTAAAAACGGAGACCAGGCGAAGCCGAAGGCGACGGAGAGCGTCGATTTGGATATATGACCGATCGATGGATCGATCCATCAGGTATATCTTCCAGGGGTCGAGAGTTAATCCGGTTGAGGGCGGATCTGGAGCAGGCAGTCAATGAGCCAAGCCATCAAGCGACCCTGCCGTTTTCGAGCTGCTTTCTTTGGGGACATGGGCTGCCTCGCCTCGTACACTGTCAAACACCATCCATCTTTCTGTCGTTCCTCCCTTCTTTCTGTCTTCTTTCCCTTTTCCACTTCTCTGGATTCGGGATTCTGTACACCTGCAAGATGCTGACTACCCACCTTCGATCGCTGCCCTAGTGCCCCGTTGGTGACGTCGGCGTGACTCCCAAGCACCCCTGGGAGCAGGCGAAGGTGGCCACACCCCCAGTTTCTGCTCGCCATTCAACAGCGTGGTTGTTGATGTTGTTGTTGTTGTTTTTGTTTATTGCTTTTTTGTGTTGGTTATCTGCGGCATATGGCGCATACGAAACTCATGGAACACAGCGAATGCGCAATTATCGTGATGCATCCGACTTCCTTGCGCACGCACGTCTCTGCTCACTCGATTTGGGGATTCGTCGAAACATCTTCTTCATTGTTGTTGATTTCTTCTTCTTCATCTTCATTGAAGTTTTGTGACTCGAAGTTTGCAACTTGCTCAAGCTTCAGCAAAGATCATTTTCTGGATTAGTAGACCTCAAAATCTCTGCCGCGTTTTGGTTTTCTCAACTGAGGTTGCCGTGGCTTTGTGAAAACCTTGTGGAGGAGCTGAGGTGCTATGTTTATTTTTTAATATAATGAATGAGGTAGTGCAGACATGAAACAAATAGCGTTTGTGTTAATGAAACAGACAACAAGATTATCCCAAGATATGGATAATTTCAAGAATGGTTTTAAGAAGTGACTTTGTTGTAATGTGAAGTATTAACATTATTTTTCTTGACACAAATAACAAATATTTTTAAATAGAAAGAGAAATAAAATGTTATGTTTCTTAACAATTCTCTCTCCTCCCCAAACATGGCAAATAAGAAGTGTTTAAATATAATTTACTCACTAACCAATTAATCCTTTATACCTCACAATGTTTATTAATTATTATTATGCTAAAAAGTATTATGTATAGGCATCCATAATTTAATCCAACATCTCAGAAAATAAATCCTTAGATTTTATTTTCATTTTTAAAAGAATCCTTAGAAGTGGCTCAACATTATCCTTCCATTGTCAAAGATTCTCAACCATAAAATTTTATTTGATTTTTAATTGTACCATTTTAAAAATAAAATAAAAAATAAAAAATAAAAAATCTTCTGCACTGAATTGAATCTAAAAAGTCTACAGGCAAAATGCTTCTAAGTGGGGACCAGATTATATTAAATCATTTATAACCAAGAAAAAAATTAACAAAGATTTTATCATCTCCAGGTAATAGCTCTATATAATCTCCAACTTCTAATTATTGTGATCAATTTATTAAAGAATGATATAATCCAATTTCTAATTTTTCTAAAATAGTGCACAACCAAATTTTATATTTTATTATTATTTTTAATATCAAAAGGTGATATAATTGACAACATGACGAGAATTTAAGTTGTATTTATATCTTCCAAATATTATTTAGTATGCTTGAGAGTCAAATAAGTCATAATAGCATGATTTTTTAAAAAAATCAAATTTTTTTGTATTGAAAATGATACATTTATTTAATTTTAAATTATAACTAGAGATAAAAATATATAAACTTGATTCGTATTAAATTCTACCTCTGATAGATGAAAAAACATATATTTTATATTTTTTTAATTATACAACATAATTATTTCTTGTATTTATCAATAATAAGTTAAACAATCAAATTCTATATCCTCTACTAGGCTATATAACAATTTTAAGGCCTTGGCTTTAATTTTTGTTAGAGATATTATATGCACTATGAGTGCAAGTCCTTTTATTGAGAATATATATATATATATATATATATATATATATTAATATTTAGGATGTAAATGTTCTATTTTCTATCTAAATAAAGTTTTTTTATTACAATTTAAAATTCAAAATTAATATTCAATTTAATAGAGGTTTAGTAGTTTGTGAGAGAATCATTTGAAATTTTATTTTTCATATAAATAACCAATCATGATTCTAAAATACAAATGTTATAATTATATAAATTATAGAAGCAAAGAATCATACTTATTTATTAAATTGAAAAGATTGAGGTTTTAATTTTTTAATTGTATACCAATATTGTAACAAATTTGTCCTACTTGATTTACTCCAATCCAAACTTGTGCTAAACTTTATCAAAAGATAAAAGATGGTCTTATTTTAAATCACACATGCTGTAAAAAATTGTTGCTTTGGTTGTTTTCCAATCAAGACATGTTTTTTTAATATCACCATAGAGATCTTTTTTAAACAACAAAAAAAAGATCTCGAAAGGTGTTGTTATATATATCCAACCATTTGTAATAAATACCCAATTTTAGTCTAATTTTTATTTTTTGATAAGAACAAAAGACCCATTTAAAATTGGACCACCATATGCCTTCTTTGTATAGTCTCATTTATATTAACCTATATCTAAAAAAGAATGCTTAAATATTTAGATCCTTATATTGGAACACTAATTAATTTATTTAATTAGGAGGGCATCATTACTTTTAAGCTAATAATACTATTTTTTTTGTTAATATTTTTAATATTTTATATTTCTTAAATTTTAATAAAATAAATTTTATTTTAAAATAATATAAAAAGTTATTAAAATTTTAAAAATATTGATTTTTTAATAAATAAATAAATATAATATTAAAAATATAAAATATAAAATATAAAATATTTAAAAAATAAAATATAATTAAATATAATACTTTTGAATTTAGCATTGACAAAAAGTATGTGTGGCATGTAGTAGATGGTGAGTTGTGGTGGCAATAGCAAAAATTGTGGTGGCATTAACAATGCCTTAGCTTTAATGCATCCTTCTAAATGAAATATTGTTGAACCAATTATATTTCTGATAACTTGATTGGATTATTATTATTAATATACATTCTTATTTACAAGAAAAAAATAAAATAAATCATAAAGTTAAACTCTTGTAGCTATCCTCCACAACTTTGCACAATAGCAAGTGAGCAAAAACAATAAACAAATAAAAAAAAAAATATATAAAAAAAAAAAAAAAAAAAAAAAAATCTTATGATAAACACAATATTAAAACACTCTCACCCAGTTAACCATCGTTGAAGTACTCTTAAATTTGAATCTCACAAACTTCTCTACACACATACTAACCATCGTTGAAGCACTCTTTAAATTGAATCTCACAAACTACACACATACAGACACATACATATATGCGTGCGTACATGTATACAAACAAATATAAATATAAATATAAACAAACAAACAAACAAATATATCTTTAAGAAGCTCAATCCAGCAGCAACAACAACAGAGTGACATTGACCCATTCACACGACCCGAACTTGGCCTCGAAGCTGCATTCCAGTTCTACAAACGGAGATGGCGACGACGCTTTCGATTGATCGATGGGATGGGATCGATCAGTTGCGGGTCAGTCCACAGGCATTGCAGTTGCAAGTGCGAGCACATCCGAGTGAGCGACTGTTGCACGAGAATGTGGCATACGTGGATGATGCCCCTGCAATGCCTCCGAATCCAGGGACCCGGGACGGATTGGAAAAACCCCAGCAGATACAGAGAGACCTAGACAGAGCCAGAGAGAGAGAGAGAGCGAAGGATTTCAGCGCAGGGATTTCGGCATTATTGGGAGACGACCTCAAATAGTTTGACCGTTACCGCTCCCTGAAGTTAGACGAGATGTCTGTCGATGCTATCCTGGCAGTGCAACCTTCCCTGGGTGCGCAGCCGCTACTGAATCCCCCACGATGGCCCCTGCCAGGCGAATACTGAGTGCGCGGTTTGTTGTTTTTAATTTATTTTTATTTTTTAAATTCTTTGTTAGAGGGGAGGTGATGAACACGCAATCGAGGAGTAGCATTCCGCACAGTACTAGAATTCTGGTTGCGATGCCTGGTCCAAGAGTGCAACAATAAGGTGGCAACTATCGTCGGAATATGTGGATTTTTTTCACCACGCATCTGAGCGCGATCCATCGCTGCCGGTGGAGTTGTTACCGTGCTGCCGCGAATGCTGCGTGCGAGAGCCGGTCACTGGTGGGGGCGTGGATGCGTTTTTGCCTACTGTGCCCCGCTGGCAAGTGGGCCACAGCACGCTCTTTGAGTGGCGCATTGACTTCTTCCCCTTTCTGCGTTGACATGATCCCCCCTCCACCAGGACGCCGAGAGTGATGCGAAACTATCCACTCCCCACCCTTCGATTGCAGCTGTTTCATTGCTGCTCATCTACCTTCGACCAAAACCAGCCTTCTGACAATCAGCTCACCGTGATATTACCCCACAAATAAACTCTCACCAGAGATATGAACAACCCCGCATGATCAGCACAAACTTATTTACATTCATATGATTGTCAATAAATGATAGAGCTGTAGTTACAGCGGGTCCATTAATTTGCTTCGCAGCAGTTCGACAGGAATAAGTATTCAACCAGAAAGGAAACAGAAAAAGATTTATAGGAAGCTGAAAACATGGAAGATCGAGGTCTGAGTCACAGCTTGAGAAATGGAGGACCTGCTATGGGAAAGGCTTCCTTGAGGAAACCATCGCCGGGTGGAATAGTCTCCAGGGATGCTGTGTGTATTATTAACCATGGCAGAGGGTTCACATGCAGCTATGCGGCACGTTGATCTCAATAATTTTATCTGGGCTGGTGTTGTAGTAGACTTTAAATTGAGAATTTTGTACCTTGATTATCGGAGGACTTTGGCACAAATGACAAGAGTATTATTGATTCTCGTATCTTTGTGTTGAGTGTTTTTTTGGCCTTTGATCATATGCTTCAATTCTAAATTGGATTGTTTATGAATGTTTTTGTTTGGTTTGATATAAAGTTCAAAAAACAATGTGAGAGATTTGAAGTGTAAATTAAGGGGAAATAAGGAAATAATAATAATTATTATTATTATTTTAAAATACTTTAATGTAGATGGTAGTCGTGGTGGTGAAATTTGAAATCTTCTTTTTTTGGTTTGAATAGATTAAAAAAAATTGTTGTTCAAATTTGAATAATATTCCATATGCATTTGATTGTTGATAGTGATGTTAGTTGTATTTCAATGTCTTTATTTTTAATTATATTGATTAAATGTTGTTCCTAGGTTTTTAAAAATAATGAGTAATAATTATTTTTTAAAATTTTAGTGGTAGTATTAAACCTCTTTCTATTAGTTGGTTGCTTTTTCTATTAGTTGATTTCTTAGAAGATTTGTCTAATTTCATATGTAACAAATTTATCTTTTTTCTATAGGACCTTATCTCTTAATTTTATCTTTCAAATTTTTTTATTTAAAAAAGAAGTCATAGATTGAAATATTCAAATTTATAGATCTATTTTTTATAAATATAGTAATTTTCTTTAAAAATCTCAAATTAACTTGGATTCATTTTTTTTAGGATTAGAAGAAAGTAATTAATAAATAGATTCTATTGTTGAATATTAAACATATATCTAGCTATAATATTTCTAGCACATATAATTGTTCTTGGTGATATATTGATTTTCTTATCTTTTTTCTTATTTTTTAATAATTCTTCTAATTTATCTTTAAATTTTTATTTTATTTTGTTTTATTTTTTTAATCTTTATTTTATTTAGACTTCTATTTTTTCTTGCTTATCTTTGTTTAAAAAGTTATAAATTCAAATTTTATTATTTTAAATTATTTAATAACTTAAGCCATTCTAACACTTCTTTTACTTATATCCTTCTTTTTATTTATTGACTAATTTAGGACTTAATAATACTTCTTGTGATGGCTTCTTTTCCTTCTTGTTATTAATTTGATTAAATGTGTTTTGATTCTATGCATGCCATTATTCAATTAATTATTTTTTATACACATTAAAGTCATATTATTTTTTATATTTAATAGTAGTAAATTATTTCTAAAGATAGTACTTGTCTTCTATCTCTATAATTGGTATTTATATTTAATAGTATCTTATTCTATTAGATTTTATTATATATATATATATATATATATATATATATATATCTTAATATTACCTTATCTTTTCTTATTTGTTCTTCTTTTATATTTTTTTTAGATTTTACATAACTATCTTTTTTTTTTATTATTATTTGATAGATTAATTAGAAAAAAATATTTTTGAGTTGAATTGTAGATTTTAATTTTTTTTAAATATCTATTAATAAGTTTATTAGTCAATTTTGCATATTTTATTATCTTATTAATTCTTTGGATTTGATTTACTTAATAACATAGTTTGTTACCACCAAAATATATTTAGTTTTGATATATCTTGTTGCAATTTGAATGGATCCAATAAAATCAAGTCTCCATTTTGTAAGTGATTTAATTGGCAAGGATGTTATTAAAAAAACAAATCTTTAAATTATTTTATTTTATCTTTGATAGTGGTTGCATATATAAAAATAATTACATATTTATTTATATTGGATTAATCACCAATAATTAGTATTTATAATTTTATATGCTATAATTCTTTATAAAGTATAAGTACTTTTTATATCCAAAAAAAGCTATTATGTAACTTACTTAGTTTTAAAGAATTTTAATATCTAATATAGAATAAGATATTTATCCTAGCAATATATTATTCTATCTAAAAGTTTAAAAAAAAAAAAATTTAGTGTAATTTTTGTCTTATTATTAATCATAATTGAAAGTAGTCTACTTGACTTAAGATAATGTTGAATATTTATCAACCATGTAGGTTCTGTATAAAATAATATAATATTAGTTATTTTTTTTTAAATATATTTTTTAAATAAATTGATAGTTTTTTGTTTCTATATTTTTTTATTTCACTTCAAAGTTTTATTAAATTCTTTAATATACATATTTGGATCAAATTTTTCTTTGTATAATTCTTAAGATTTATCTTTTATAGTTTTTGATCAACTGTGAATGGTAGATAAGATAAAATAGCATATATAACATATCGAGATAAAAAAAATGCTATTAGTAATTCTATTGGTATTATTATAATCTTTATTTGGATATTATTTTAATATTAGATTTTAATATATATATATTTTTTATTAATATAAATTTTAATTTTTTTTAATAATAAAATTATTAATAAAATATCAATCTCAATTGGTCAATCTTCTAAATTTTTTAATTTCTATTAAAAGAATAGATAACTCCTATTAGATATAATATAATATGGACAGTTAATACCACATTATTGGTTGATAAGTTGTAGTTGTCATATTTTGGTGGTATTACCATTTAATTGTCGTAGCCTACCAAGCCATCATGTAGCCTAATAAGATGAATATCCACATGTCAATTGAATCTCTTTGATTAGACTAGTTATTAGTATATTCAAGGGTATATAATAGAAGAAGGTTATGTCAAGGGTATATAATAGAAGAAGGTTCTAAAAGATTTTAGAAGATTTTACTTAGCCTTATAAGATTTTAGAAGATTCTACTTAATTCTATAAGATTTTTGATAGTTTTGAAAAGGACCTAAAAGATCCTAGTAGATTTTAAGAAGGTTTTGAAAGATCTTAAAAGATTCTAAGAGATCTTAGATGGTCATAGAAGGATCTTAGATTTGCTTCACTTCCAAGCATCAAGAAAATTTCTCAAAGAGATTCCTTGCACCTAAAATATATAAGAGTTGAGGCTGAGAGGATCTTCAATCTTGACAATGCATTCCTTGTGGCTCAACTTGGACCTTTTGGTCTTATTCTTGTACCTTGATATAGCTCTTTGCTTGTGATATAAAATAAATCTCTTTTGTTTCAATTCTTTGAACTTTTGGAGTCTTGTTCTATTTAAGTGATATGTTTGTAATAATTTGTTAAGACTAATATAACATAATATTGAAGCTTGATCTTTTTGGATAAAGAATGGATAATCTCTCTCCTTAGAAGTACTATAGCGCTTTAGAGGTTGCAAATTATCTTCTCCTAGACCAATATTGTTCTTAATTTTTTGTATCCACTTCTTCTTATTTTATTTCTATGGCATGAAGCAAAAAATTTAATATGTCAAATTCTAAAGAAGCTAAATTGGATTCAATTATAAATACTTTTGAAGCATTGAAAGTCAAGACAGAGACCTTATTTAAACAAAATGAAGAACTTTATATGACCATACATAATAATCAAAGAGTAAAATCATCTTAACCATTAATACCAATCATCCTAAAAATTTATTCACCAAGGTCTACATTATTAAAAGATATATGTATTTGAGATGGCAATTCAATGTAAATAATAAAAGAATCAAGAATTAGCCTCCAAAAGAAGTTTGATTGAACTTATTTGAAGTTTTGTGGCTTTGTAAATCAAGTGTAACTTATTACTTTACTCTAATCTTAGCGATATTCTATAGAAGCATCTTGTGTTGGTCTGATTGAAATCTTATTTATAGATTAAGCGTTATTTTAGTTTGCTCTATTGTTTGAGAAGAATTCTTCCATATTATATAAATTTAAAATATTTTTCATGGCATTTATAAAAGCTTTTGGAAAATATGATAAGATTTATTCTACCACAACTAAAATCCAAGCCTTTTAACAAAGAACTTGTTTTGCATCTATTTATGCTTCAAAATTTTCATGATTAGCATGTAATATCAATTGGGATGAAGATTGTTAGAGACATACACTTTGGAGGTTCACAAAACCTTCTAGAACATTCTAAAAGCTTTTAGAATTAGTGAAAGTCAGTTGAAAAGCTTTCTAGTTGGTGAAAGTAGCTCAAGAAGTTTCTTAGTTAGTGGAAGGAGCTATCATGGACATAAGATTTATTCTAGTAACTATCTAATCAATATAGATTGATAGAAGTAGATAAAAATAAGTTAAATTGATAATATCTTATAGAGAAGCTTTCTAGAAGCTTTATAGATACAAAATCATCTTTATGCATGTCTATAGATTGGTAGGTTAGAAACTTGGTGAACAAGCTAGCCACGTATTGCATATATTGATAGCTTGTAGAACAAGCTAGCCATGTGTTGTACATATTGGTAGCTTGTGGAATAAGCTAAGTACGTGGAGTACATATAGGAAACTTATCTTGCAAGTTTGACATGTGTCTTGCAAATTAGACATGTGTTGGAGGTCCTATAGAATATTGCCACGTAATTCTTAGATAAATAGTATATATAGAGACAAGAGTGAAGCCTTCTTTACTCTTGTCAATTCTTTTTTTGCTTCTTGTCTAATTCAAGAGTCTCTTATATTTTCTAATATTTGGCAATAGTCATTCCAATTTCTTTTTGAATATACATATTCCTTTGTTTCTATTGTATCATTTTCTTTTGATATAGTTTTCACTAATTAATACATCTGTTTAAGTTTATAGCCTTGACAGATTAGCAAGAGTGAAGTTACAATATCACGGCTTTATCTTTTCTTGATTAAAAGTGGATTACGTCTTTTTTTTTATAAGACATAAGCATACTAGAAGTTGTAGATAATCCACTTTTAAATTGATATCGTTCCTAAAAAAATTTCTTTGTTCTTGAGTGTTTTATTTTATAATGAGAGTAGACATTTTTTTTCCTTTCTATTATAGTATCATGGCAGAGCTTGTTGAAATGAGGAGTACAATGGCACAAATATAAGAGCAAATGAGAGAATTAATACTTACAATGCATCAACTCAATGTACCACCATAAGCAGCAATAAGATTAGTAAGAAGTGAAGATATATAGATGATTCGACCTACTTCAAGTCATACATCTTCACCTATAATTGAACACCATTCAAGCATCAAAGAACAAAAAATTACTTTGCCGGAGAAGTTTGATGGCACCAAATCTAAGTTTTGAGGATTCATCAATCAACTACAACTGGTGATTGAACTTCAATCCCAAAGTTATCCAACTCAAGGGTCACAAGTCAAGTTTATTGGAATATTACTTTCAAGCTTTGCCTTATCATAGTCTTTATCCTTTCTTTAATGACGTGATCGAATATTGGATAATGTGGAGGCATTCTTAGCGGAGTTTTAATCTATGTATGGAGAACATGATGCAATTCGTGTTGCAACCAACAAGATCTACATCTTGCGACAAGGTAATTGATCAATGACATCATATGCTTTATAATTCTGACAACTAGCAATTGACACCAAGTGAGATGATGCTCCGCTCATTAGTCAATTTCTCTATGGATTATAATATGAGATAAAAAAATTGATGTTCAACTTATTTGATCTTTAGACATTAAATTGAGCAATTGATTTTGTTGTGAAGTGTAGCAATCGGCTTTTTGAATTTTGAATTAAGAGTCACAAAAGAGAGCCCCAACGTTATTATAATATAATGACAATATCAACGTCTTCTCAATATGTACATTTAGAAATAGAAGACATGCAAATTGACGTAGTATGTTTTAAACCTCTTATTGAACAAGAAAAGACTCATCGTTGTCAAAAAAGATTATATTTATATTATGGAGAACTTAAACATATTGTTCAGCATTATCCAAAAAAAACTACACAACTACAAAATAAGAAGTACGGTTGTCAAAGAAGACAATATGTCAGAAAACAAGTTTATTTAGCTACAATAGGGACTATGCAATTGGAATCTTATACAACTCCTAGTAAAGGTCCTATCCTCTCTTTAGAATCTTCTTCTTATTTTATAATAGATATCTGTTTGAGACTTAAAAATCATAAAGCCTCTGTCTTATTAGATTCAAGAGCCTTAGCGTGTTTTTTAGATAAAAAAATTGTTAAAAGTTGTAGAATACTTTTAGTACAGAAAACTAAATTTGTACATGTAGAAGTCATAGATGGTTGCCTATTGTCTTCTAGAGATGTTACTCATAAAATCCTTCCTATAAATGTAACAATAGATGGTCATAATAGTTGCGTAAACTTTTATATAATTAAATCTCCATCTAACCCAATTATTTTATATTTATCATTGTTAAAATAATATAATCCTTAAATAGATTGAATTTTTTGTAGACTTGATTTTTTTCAAAGCATTAATAAGAATCTTATTAATTAAGTGACAAATAATAAATCTAGTATAATAAAATCCATACTTGTAGACAAATTTTTTTTTATAAATGCAACAAAAAAAAGATCATCTTTTGCTATTTATGCTACATCCATTTCTGATGGTAGAAAGATTTCAAATGGCATTCTAAGCCAATATCAAGATTATCGAGATGATTTTGAAAAAAAAAATACAGATATTCTTCTAGAGCATCATTCATATCATTGCTCAATTAATCTCAAAGAAGGAACTTAGCCTCCATTCGGATCAATCAATAGTTTATCACAAAATGAATTGGTTGAATTTAAGAAATACATTGATGAACACTTAGCCAAGAATTTCATACGTCATTCAAAATCTCTAATAGGAACTCCTATATTATTTATAAAGAAAAAAGATGGATCACTACAGATGTATGTAGATTATTGATGGCTTAGTAAGATTACCATCAAGAATAGATATTCTCTACCTTTGATATCTAGACTTCTTGATCAATTGAATCAAAGTAAGATCTATACAAAAATAAATTTAAGAAAAACATACAATCTGGTGCACATAAAAAAAAGTGATGAATGGAAGACTACATTTTGAATAAGGTATGAATATTTCGAATATAATATCATGCCTTTTGGACTTACAAATGCAGCAGCTACTTTTCAACATCTTATGAATGATATTTTTTGTGAATTTCTTCATGATTTTGTTGTCTATTATTTAAAAAATATTTTGATCTATTCTAAGAACACAAAAAAAATATAAACTTCATGTTTATTATGTGTTACAAAAATTTAGAGATGCAAGATTATATGCCAAGATAGAAAAGTGTGTATTTTATACTATTCAAGTTGGCTTTTTAGGATACATCATTTTGAATAATGGTCTCAAAATAGATCCTAAGAAAGTCTAAACAATAATAAATTAGAAGATTTTAAAAATAATAAAAGATATGTGATATTTTTTGGAATTTGTCAATTATTATCGAATCTTCATGAAGAACTTTTCTCAAGTTGTAGCTCCATTGACACGCTTAACTTGTAAAGACAAACTCAATTAGAGCAAAAAAGTAAAAGCATTGTTTGAGGCTTTGAAGGCAGCTTTTAATTTTGCACCAATTTTGTATTGCATCCACTTTTCCAAGGCATTTTTTATAGAAATAGACGCATCAGACTTTGCTTTAGGGGCGATATTATCATAAATGGGAGCAAATGACAAATTCCACCAAGTAATTTTTTATTCCAAAAAATTTTTAGCAATAGAAATCAATTATAAAATCTATAATAAAGAACTTCTTACAATTGTGGATTCTTTTCAAAAATGACATCGCTATCTAGAAGGCACTTCTAATCCAATCACCATATATATAGATCACAAGAACCTTCAGTATTTTATATTAGTATGCATGTTGAATTGTTGCAAATCTTGTTAGAGCATGTATTTGTCAAGATTTGAATTTATTATCACCTATCAATTAAAAAAATAACAAGGTCTATCTGATGCTCTTTTTAGACGTTCTTATCTTGTACCAAAAGAAGAAGATTCAGCTTTTGATCAATAAAGAACAATCCTCTTGAAGCAAAGCAATTTCATTTTTGAGCAATGAAATCAATATTGACTATTGATTCAACTTTTGTCAAGCAAATCTAGTCAAGTATGTCATTAGACCTTCTTATCCATGAGATTAAAAATAATTCATCTAAGTCTCATGATACTTCTAAGTTTGAGTTCAAGAATGATCTATTCTATTTCAAAGGATGCCTATATATTCCAAAAGGTGCAGCATGATTATGTGCTCTTGAAGCTCATCACAACCTCCCTGCAATAGGATATTTTGGATATAATAAGACTTTAAAGCTAATATCAAGAGATTTTTGATGGCCTCAAATGTGGAAGGCTGTTAAAAAGTTTGTATAATTGTGCGATATTTGTTCAAGATTAAAAATCCCTCGTCATTGATCTTACGGACTTCTGCAACCATTATCTATTCCAAAACAATCTTGGTTCTCTATTTCTATGGATTTTATCACGGATCTTCTAATGTCAAGTTCATATGACTCTATATTCATGATTATAGATCATTTTACCAAGATGGCACATTTTATAATGTATACAAAATCTATTATAGGTAAAAAAATAGCTAAACTCTTCTTTGATAATATCTATCGCTATCATGGATTATTAAGGGATATTATATCATATAGAGGAACAAAATTTGTATTAAGATTTTGAAAGATCTTTTTTAAAATATTAAAAGTAGATATAAAACTATCTTCAGCTTTCCATCCTCAAACTAATGGACAAATAAAATGAGTAAATCAAATTTTGGAATAATATTTGAGATATACCATCAATTATCATTAAGATGATTAGACAATTTTTTTTTCATTGATAGAATTTGCTTATAATAATTTGATATATTTATCTACTCAATAAATTCCATTCTTTACAAATTATGATTATCATCTATGATTTGATATTTTTAACTTTTCAAAAGCTGATAATCCTATGACGGAAGATTTAATGAATAAGTTGTCAAAGCTACATATAACAATAAAGGCACAATTAAAGAAAGCTTAAGAATGACAAAAAATCAATGTAAATGTTTATTACAAGGAACAATTTTGATTCCACATGGGCAATAAAATATGATTACTTTGTCATAATATTAAGAATATTTGTCCTTGTGGCAAGCTAGATTATTGTAGGCTTAGACCTTTTTTGATTTGTGAATAAATCAATCCAATTGCTTATCAATTATGTCTACCAAAATCTATGAAAATCCATCTTGTATTCCACATATCACTACTCAAGCCATAGAAGACAGTAGATATAGAAGGCAAAAGACAAATGCTAGTACCTCTTGTAGAAGTAAAGAATAATGAAAAATTAGAAATAGAAGAGATTTTAGATTCAAGGTGATGCCAAAATCGACTGGAATATCTTGTACATTGGCATAGGTATAATATTAATAAATGCACATAGGAGCCATCCAGGAATCTAACAAATGTATCAATAAAAGTCAATACATTTCATCGATAACTTCTATTGAAATCAAGATAAAGAGTCAAAAAAATCTTTGTTATAAAGCAAAGCAGGTTCTATAGAGGTTTTATTCTATCTTATATCATTGTTTGCTATTTCTTTGAATTTATTCATATCAAAGAGATAGAGGATCAACAACCAGCAAATTTAGCTCAAGAGCCATTGTTTGTTGACTTATCAAATGAGGCATTATGATTATCACAACCTTCAAGAAGATGGAATAGAGATGAAGACCCTCAAAAATGACATGTTCTTCCTTGGATTAATGGCAAAATACAATGCGTTTGGTATCATGACCTTAGAAGAGACTTCTAATATTTGGTGATACTTTCAGAGGTAGGAATTACTCCTGAGGGTGTTTCAAATATTTTCTTTAAAGGAAGTTATAAAGGCTTCAATAATGATCAAATATTAGGGTGGTCCTCTCACTTTGGTATGGGACATTATCAATGGCTGAAAGGACCTATCAACTACCTTTGAAGGGAACAAAGATTAGAGTATGTGGCAAGCACAATTCGACATATCTTGGACTTCCTCAATATGTAATCATTGCTCCTTGTAGAACTCGTCCCTAGAAGAGGAGATAATATCACGGACATAAGATTTATTCTAGTAATTATTTAATTAATATAAATTAATAGAAATAGGTAAAAATAAGTTAATTTGATAATATCTTACAAAATTGTTTTTTAGAAGCTTTATAAATTTGAATCACCTTTATACATGTCTATAGATGATTGATAGATTAGAAACTTGGCCAACAAACTAGCCACATGTCGTACATATTGATAGCTTGTAGAACAAGCTAACCATATATCGCACATGTTGGTAGCTTGTGGAACAAGTTAAATATGTGGCGTACATATAAGAAACTTGTCTTGTAAGTTTGACATATGTCTTGCAAATTAGACATGTGTTAGAGGTCCTATAGAATGTTGCCACGTAGTTCTTAGATAAATAGTATATATAGAGACAAGAATAAAGCCTTCTTCATTCTTGTCAATTCCTTTCTTACTTCTAGTCTAGTTCAAGAGTCTCTTATATTTTCTAGTTTTTGACAATAGTCATTCCAATTTTTTTTGAATATACATATTCTTTTGTTTCTATTGTGTCATTTTCTTTTGACATAGTTTTTACTAACTTATGCATCTATTTCAATTTATGGCCTTGACAATAGCTCAAAAAGCTTTCCAATTGATAGAAGTTGCTCGAGAAGTTTCTTAGTTTGATGGAAGCTACTCAAGAAGTGTCCTAAACAAAAGTATATATAGGGATTAAGGTTGAAGAGTTCTTCAGTCTTGACAGTGCATCTCTTAGAGTTCTAGCTCACCTTTCTTGGTGTTGTTTGTGTATTCAATTGTTTAATTTAAATTTTTGTTGATTTCTTCTTGAAATCTTGTCCTAATTCAAGTTTTTTGCTCTATATTCTTGTGTCCTTGACAGTTTGTTGAGACTGATTGCATCTTCAATATCAAAGTTACATCTTTTTTGTTTGAGAGTGAATTATCCTTCTACTCAAAGATATACCAATACTTTAAAAGTTATGGATTATCCTCCTCTAAATTGATATTTTTTTTATCACAATATTGGAGCTTTGTCTTTCTTGTAAGAGAGTGGATCACCTCTCTTTTTAAAGGTCTTAAAATATTTTAGAGGTTATAAATTACCCTCTTTTAAATTAATATTGTCTTCTTACAAATTCATTTTTTTTTTCTTTAAGAATGGTTGGAAGTCAAGAGATTAATATGGCTAAATCTTCTGAGTCCAAATTAAATACCATTATAAGTGCTTTTATGGTTTTATATGCTAGGACTGTGGAGATTGAAGAGGTTGTTGCTAAACTTTGTAATGATGCAACATTTGAAGTGCAAGAATCTAGACTACACCTACCTCCAACTTCTACACTTGAAGATATAATACTATCAATGCTATGCCAAGAAAATCCACCTATTCAACAATGTAAGGAGCCTCGAGTTAGTCTTCCGGAGAAATATGATAGTATGTATTTGAAGTTCCAAGGATTTGTCAACCAAATTTAATTAAGAACGGTCCTACAGCCTGATACTTATCCGATAGAAGAATCACAGGTTGGATTGGTTGACACTTTAGTTACAAGGCAAGCATTATCATAGTTTGTTTCCTTGTTTAAAAAAAATCACCAATTTTGAGTAACTTTGAAGTTTTCATGGAAGTATTTGCAAAAGTATTTCAAAAACATAACAAGGCTTGTTAGACAACAGCTAAGATCTAAGTATTACATCAAGGGGCACACTTTGCATTAGTTTATGCATCTGATTTTAGACAATTAGAATGCGACATTAATTGAAACAAATAAACTCTAATAAGCCAATTTTATTGGAGATTCAGAGATGATATGAAGGATTTGTTATTGTTGCTTTTGGATCCACAATCACTCAATGAAGCCATTAGCTAAGCCATAAAATATAATTATCAGTTATTTCAATATCAACAAGATCAACGTTCATGGGCTTCAACAAGACAATATACAATTCAATATATTCCTCCTACATTGATAAGCATTTTGAATTCACACTCAAAAGTATAAGATATACAACTTGATGCAATACAATTTAAATCTCTTAGTCCTCACAAAAAGAAGCATTAGATAGAAGAAGATCTATGCCTATATTATGGCAAGGAAGGCCACAAGTTTGGCAATTGATCAAAAAAATAAAATTGATACATTACATAAACCAAGAGTACAATTGTTCAGAAAAACGATAATATTTAGCTATATTAGGGACCGTGCCGCTAGACAATCCAACATTACAAAATTATTTAGGTTCCTCTTTTTCTACTCAACCTGCTCATTGTTTTACAATCTCTTTGCATTTTGGCCCCCAAAAGCTTCAGAGAACCGCTTTGTTAGATTTGGGGGCATTCGCTTGTTTTGTAAATGACACTTTTGCTAAACTTTATAAAATTTCTATAGTACAGAAATTCAAAGCTATTTATGTAGAGATAATAAATGGACGACCTTTATCCTTTGGTAGTGTCACCCATGAAACTATGCCTATAGAAGTGTCATTCAAAGATTATAGAAGCCAAATTGTATTCAACGTTATTAGGACTCCTTCAAATTCTTTTATTCTTGGGCTGTCTTAGTTAAAAAAGCATAATCCATCTGTAGATTGGAAGTTACAAAGAATAATATTTTTTATAGAAATATCTATAAAGAAAATTTGTAAAAAGCCACAAATTAGTAAACCTCTATTTGTTGGAGCAAGGGCTTTTATAAGATTGGCCAAAGAAGATATACCATTTGTTATTTATGTAACTCCAATTAAAGAAGATATGACTTCATTGACAAGTATTCTAGAGCAATATAGCAAATTTTAAGATATTTTTCAAAAGAAGAATGTTGATATATTGCTAAAGCACCGACCATACAATTGTGTTATAGATCTTTAAAAAGGAATGCAATCACTTTTTGGCCTAATCTATAATCTTTTTCAAAATGAGCTTTCAGTATTGAAGGATTATATTAATAAAAATCTTGCAAAGAACTTCATCAACTATTCAATGTCTCCAGCAGGTGCACTTATATTTTTTGTGAAGAAAAAAGATGGTTCTTTGCATATGTGCATTGATTATTTGAGATTGAATAAGACAACAATGAAAAATTGTTATCCACTACTCTTAATCTCAGGATTTTTAGAACAACTTGGCCAAGCCAAGATTTATATTAAAATAAATCTTTGTGGAGCATACAACCTAGTATGGATTAAGAAGGAAGGTGAATGGAAGACCATATTTTAGACAAGGTATGGACATTTTGAATATAATGTCATGCCTTTTGGACTAACAAATGTATCTTCTATCTTTTAATATTTAATGAATGACATCTTTCAAGAGTACTTAGATAAATTTGTAGTGATCTATTTTGATAACATCTTGATTTACTTGAAAAATCTGGAAGAATATGAGAGGCATGTCAAATTGGTATTACAAAAGCTGAAAGATATAGGTTTATATGCCAAACCAAAAAAATATGTATTTCATCAATCTAAGATGAAATTTTTGAGATACATCATATTTACTCAGGATTTGATAATAAATCCCAAGAAGATAGAAGTAGTTATATAATAGGCCATTCCAAAGATTGTAAGAGACATGCAATGTTTTTTTGAATTTGCTAACTTCTATTGGATCTTCATCAAAAATTATTATCAAGTTGTTGTCTCTCTTACTCAATTGACATGTAAGGAGAAGTTAGAATGAGGGCCTTAAGTAGAGAAGGCATTCCAAGACCTCAAGACAGTATTTATTATAATCCCAATATTGGTGCATTCAGACTTTACAAAGGTATTCTACATGGAAACTAATGCTTTGGATTTTGCACTATGGGCTATACTTTTACAAATGGATATAGACAGTAAACTCTATCCTATTGCATTTTATTCTCAAAAAAATTTTACTGCCAAAATTAATTATAAAATTCACAATAAAAAAACTTCTTGCTATTATAGATTTTTTTAAAAAATGGCATCATTTTTTTGAAGGAGCAATGCATTCTGTGACTGTATATACAAATCACAAGAATTTAGAATATTTTATGTCAACTTGGATTTTTAATCGCCGCTAAACTCAATAGAATATGTTGATATCTTGATTTAACTTTATTATCTTTTATCAATCTAAGAAGCAACAAAGATTGGCTAATGCTCTATCGAAGAGATCATATCTTCTACTAAAGATAGGAGAGGCAGTATTTGATCAACAATATACAATTTTGTTGAAATCAGAGCAATTTTGTCTTTGCGCCACTATTACATTGCCACTTATTCATTCTAATTTCTTCAACGAGATACGTATTACAACCACTAATGATGCTTTGGCCTTTAATGTCAAGCATTGCTTGAAAGAAAATGTTGATAAGTTCAAATTTGAGAAAGACCTTCTATACTTTGAAGAATGTTTGTATATTCTAAAAGAACTAACACGACTATGCGTTCTTCAATCTCGCCATGACTTTTCAACTACAGATCATTTTGAATTTAATAAGACCTTGGAACTTATTTCTTGAGATTTTTGGTGGTCTCAAATGTAGAAGGCAGTGAAGGACTTTGTACTCTCTTACAACATCTATTCAAGGTCAAAAAATCCTCTACATCACTCTTATAGATTCTTACAACCCTTGCTTGTTCCAAGACGACCATGGTCTTCTATCTTGATGGGTTTCATCATAGATCTACCGCCATCCAATTCATTAGATAACATCTTTGTAGTAGTTAATTGACTTATAAAAATGGCTCATTTCATCGCTTATTAAAAAACTATGTCTAGTAAAGAAACAGTAAGACTCTTTGTTGACAATATATATTGATATTATGGCCTATCAAATGATATTATATTTGATCAAAGACTCTAATTTATATCTAAGTTCTAAAAATATCTTTTTGAAATATTGAAGGTGGATATTAAACTTTCTTTAGCTTTCCATCCTCAAATTGATAGCCAAACAGAACGAGTTAATCAAGTTTTGGTGTAGTATTTATGATGTAGCATTAACTATCAACAAGACAATTGAATCTCGTATCTACCATTAATAAAGTTTATATATAATAATATTATTTATGCTTCAATTCAATAAATATTATTTTACTCTAATTATAGATATCATCCAAAATTTGATTTATAGAGTACTCTAAAGAACAACAATCCAACAGTTGAAGGATTTACAAAGCATTTGTCACAATACCAAACAACCTTGAAGTTTCAATTACATGTAGTTCAAGATACTTATTAGATATCTATAGATAAATTTAGAAATCAACTGCCTACTTTTTATATTGGAGATAAAGTATGGCCTCTTTGATGGAATATCAAGACCAAGTGGCCATGTAATAAGTTGGATTATCAAAGATTAGGACCATTTTCCATCAAAAAATAAACTAATCCAATGGCATGTTATTTAAAATTTCTATCTTCTATGAAGGTACATCCAATTTTTCATATCTTTCTTTTAGAATCTTATAGAGAATTGTATATTCTAGGAAGAATATAACAATCACCACCTAATATCAAAATTGAAGGCCATAAAGAATATAAGGTTGAAAAGGTACTTGATTCACAGCAAAGGTTGAGCAAATTGAAATATCTTATTCATTAGTAGAACTATAATATTAATGGACATACATGGAAACCAATCAAAATCTCGCCAATATGCCTCAAAAAATATAAGAATTTCATTGACTCTATCTCCACAAATCCAAATATATTCAATGATAACTTCTTAATAAAGATTGGATTTAAAGAATACTCATCAGAAGGAAAGAGCTAAACTAAAGCCTTCATCAATATGTAGTTATTTATTCCAAAATAGAATAGAGTTGTAGAAGCAAATTAGCCACCATGTCAAACCTTCAAGCATTAAAAGAATAAGACTCAGAAGATTCATTTGTCACATAAGCTTTGAATGAATCAGTGCAATTTTTACAGTCTTCAATTGAGCAAAGTGAGAATAATACATTTCAGTGCCAAGTATGACCTTGGTTGGAGCCATTAGGAGCAAGATCCAACTATACAAGTCTCGATTTCAATATTCAAGTTTTAATGATATTGCTTGAATTTGAAAAGATAAATCTTTTTAGTCTTGAGATCTTGTTTGAAAGATGTTTTGAAGACCGCAATGAAGATCAAATCCTTGGATGGGATATTTCAACAATAAATATATTAGCTTAAGGCCATAGATGAGTTCTTCAAGGACTAGTAGAATCCATTGCCTAAGAATAGAAAACAAAATACATAGCTTCACTAGTGCAACATATTCTTGATTTTTTATATATGTAATAAGATCAAGCTCTTCTTAGAACTCCTCGCTAGAAAATGAGGTGATATTAAGGAAATATACTCTAGAGGTTCACAAAATCTTCTAGAATATTCTAAAAACTTTTTGAATTAATAAAAATTGGTTGAAAACCTTTTTAGTTGGTGAAAGTAGCTCAAGAAGTTTCCTAATTAGTAGAAGGGACTTAAGAAGCTTCCTAGTTAGTAGAAGGACCTCAAAAAGCTTTCCAAATTGTAGAAGTTGCTTGAGAAGCTTCTTAGTTTGTGTCACGAACACAGAATATATGCTAGAAGTCTAAACAAAAAGTTCAAGAAGAATTGGTAAGAACTAGATTAAACAGATGAGTACAAAAACAACACCAGAGAGGTGAGCTAGAGCTTTTAGACATGTATTGTCAAGACTGAAGAACTCTTTAGCCTTGACTCCAATATATATTCCTATCTAGGGAGCTTACCGAGCCAATGTTATGAGGGTTGCGCACGTTCTCAAGCAACAGCACAATCTCCTTCGAACTTTGCCACGATTTTCACAATTAGGGAAGATGTTAAGGCTACAGAAAGTTCAGAGTTCTAGGAACCTTCTAAAATATTAAAAGGTTTTGAGCGGTATGTCCTTGACATCCTCTTCCTACAACGAGGTCTACGAGGGGAGCCATTTGAGAAAATATCTTCCTGAAGAATATAAAAAAACTTTATAACTATTGGCCTTTCCCGAACGTATTCCCGATTTATCGTTCTTCCAGTCTGCATAGTTTCCCGGCGAATCGAAACCCGATGTGCTTGTCTTCCACTTAAGACCATGCCTGAACTTCTCTGTCTTCATTGTGGAAGCGGCCTGAAAATATTGTTTCGCCACTACCTTTATGAACTGGTTTAGCTTCAAAGACAATCACAAGTGACCTGCTACTTGATATTCTTTGACGTCTTCTTGGTTCTTCTAATTCTTCATCTCAAGGTCAACGTCGTAAGCTACTCGATTGTAATGGCATCACTAGTATAATATCGTCATTCCCACTAGTCATATCTAAATACACCTTGAGATTAGATATCTTGATATTACAAAATACAACAAATTATATTTTGATAAGATCTAGATTCTTTTTCTATTTATTTCTCCAAAGAAGGCTTCATCTTCATGCTTCGTCAATGACCAATTTTTTGTTTATTAGGATATTGTCGATGAAATTTCTGTATCTTTTGCAGCGCATTGGCGAGATTTTTGGTTGGTTTCCATGTTCATTCATTAATATCATAGCCGCTCCAATGTACCAAGTATTCTAATTTATTCTATCTTCACCATGAATCTAGTATCTTTTCCACCTCGTATTCTTTGTGGTTTTCAATTTCTATATTAAGTGGCAGACATTGCACTCTTTAAGGAAAAAATGATTCCTGATAAGGCTCTAATAGATAAACATGAAAGACAGGGTGTACCTTCATAGCAGCTGGTTACTCTAGGTGGTATGCCATAGGATTCATCTGCTGTCATGGACATATACATAGTTACCTATATGATCAGATAGAACTAGATAAAAGAAGATAAAAGCAGTTTAATTCCATAATATCTTTAGAGAAACTTCCTAGAAACTTCATAGATGTTGCTTTGACTTTATAAGTGTCCATAGTAGACTTTTGGATTAGAAACTTGGTCAATAAGTTAGCCACATGTCGCACATGTTGGTAGCTTGAAGACCAAGCTAAATATGTGGCGAACATATAAGAAACTTGCCCTGCAAGTTCGACACGTGTCTTGCAACTTGGACACGTGTCTTGTAAATTGGATACATGTTGGAGGTCCTATAGAACGTCGCCACTTAGTTCTTAAGTAGATAGTATAAATAGAGGCAAGAGTGAAGCCTTCTTCACTCTTGTCAACTCCTTTCTTGTTTCCAGTCTAATTCAAGGGTCTCTAGTTTTCTTGTCTTTTTGGCATTAGCCATTCCAGTTTCTTTTTAATACATATACTTCTTTATATTTATTTCTTTGAGAGAGGTCTCACTTGTTTATTTGATTTCATCCTATTATTGTCCTTGACAAATTGACAAGAATACACATACAATATCAAAGCTTTGTCTTTTCTTGATTAAGAGTGGATTATCCCTTTCTCTTGATAAAACATAAGCATATTAGAAGTTGTGGAGTACCCACTTCTAAACTGATATTGTTTCTAGAATTTTTTTTTTTTTAAGTGTGTGTTCCGTATTTCTTGAAGTAAGAGTAGACATCTTCTTTTCTATTATATTATCATGGCAGAGCTTGCGGAAATGAAGAGTGCAATGGCACAAATGCAAGAGCAAATGAGAGAACTAATGCTTGCAATGCATCAACTCAGTTTACCACCACAAGGAGCATCAAGATTAGTAGGAAGTGAAGATATAGAGATGGTTGGAGCTACGTCAATATCTACACCAAACCATGCTACCTCACCGATGATGGAGCACCGTTCAAACGTTAGAGAACCAAAAATCAGTTTGCCTGAGAAGTTTGATGGCACAAGATCTAAGTTTTGAGGATTCATCAATCAGGTACAACTGGTGATCGAACTTCAACCTCAGAGTTATCCTACGCAAGGATCTCAAGTTAGGTTTATTGGAACGTTATTTTCGGGCCCTGTCTTATCATAATTTTTATCTTTTCTTGAACGACGCGATCCAATATTGGATAATTTGGAGGCATTTTTTGCGGAATTTTGATCGATGTATGGAGAACATGATGCAATTCGTGTTGCAACCAACAAGATTCGCATCCTACGACAAGGCAATCGATCAGTGTCATTATACGCTGTCGTACTGTAATTGCTTACAGTATATAAAATCCACTCAAAATGCCTAATATGTTTATAGATTTAGATATGTGTTAGAATGGTTAGTAAAATAAATTAAAGGGATTGATAGAAGAAACTTTGTTTTAATTTTACTTGTTTTGATTATGGTACTTAAAAAAATATAAGATCTAAATGTTTAGTATGAAGCCTTGAGAGAAGGTGGGGACTTAAGGATGAAAATTTAAGCTAGTAAGAGGCTAATTGGGAGGGATGAAATCAAGCCAAGGTCGGATGAAGGCAAGGAATAGGGAACTTCATCCCTATTGGTCGAATACCATACCCAATGGGCTTTGAGGAGGCTGCCCGCGACCTTAACAGGGGTTTTCGGCGACTTTGAAAGGGAGATTCGCAATTTCAGAGGTAGGGTTGTAAAGTTTAGGGTTTTGGGTATAGTTTGAGAGGAAATTTTAGGCAATTTGGAGTTAGGGTGAAGAAGTTATACTTGTTCAAAGTTAGAGAGCGGATTTCATATATACTGTCACTCTTTTGGAATTTTGCGGAGTTGTACGGAGGCTTTTGGAGATCGCACAGTGCGGTTGGAAAGGTGATTTCAAGATCTACGCCTGTTATGAAGGAATTCTTAAGTTTTGAGTTTAGACGAAGGAGATATGAAGAGTTGAAGACAGCGCATCCAATTCCAAGGCAGTAAGTAGACCGTTTTGTTGATGGTGATGGGGTTTGCCATATCTTAAGTTTTTGGACGAATTTTTGTCTAAAAATATCCAAGAAGGTGTATTATTGTGCTAAAAAGCTATACATCAAAGTTTCATAGCATTTTGACTTTTAGATTGTGAGATATGCTGAATTTAGTACACGGGTGTTTGTATACAAGGGTTTAAAGCTACTGCTACGGTTTTGGCGATATCTAAAGATCGATAATGAATCAACGGTTGAAATTCGTGGTGGTAGTTGTGAAGAATATATTAGTACTTTATGTAAAATTGGAGTAGTTTTGGACGGTTGGATTTAAAGTTATGGGTTATTGAAGTTTGGAAAAAATTCCCTTCCTACAAGGGGAATGAGGGTTTAGAGTATTTTGTTATGTTTTGAGTGGTTTAAGGAAATTAGGCTTGTGTATTGGGTGTAATAGCCCTATGAAGATCTCTTTTATATAAAATTGGGGGTTTTTATTATACTTGAATCTTGCTTGAGTAATTAGTGGCAGCCAGAAGCCCAGCGCTTTGTTGAGGCAGATTCTCTCTACCCCGACAACGCTTTACAATTTTGAAAACTAGCGACCGACATCAAGTGGGACGATGCTGCACTCATCAGTCAATTTCTCTATGGATTACAATATGAGGTAAAAAAATTAATGCTCAATTTACCCGATCCTCAAACATTGAATCAAGCAATTGATTTTGCTGTGAAGTGTGATAATCGACTTTTTAAATTTTGATCCGAGAGTCGTACGAGGGAGCCTCAACGTTATTATTCAATGGCAACATCAACATCCTCACAAAACGTACATTCGGAAGTAGAAGACATGCAAATTGATGCGGTACGTTTTAAACCTCTTACTGAATAAGAAAAGATTCGTCATTGTTAAGAAAGATTGTGTTTATATTGTGGAGAATCTAAGCACACTGCTCAACATTGTCCAAAGAAATGTCGCAACTACAAAATGAGGAGTACGGCTGTCAAAGAAGACAACATGTCGGAAAACGAATTTGTCCAGCTACAATAGGGACCGTTGGTCGAAGCGGTGGCAAATAAGGTAAAAGTACAAAAATCTTGTATCTATTGTTAATATATGTGTGGAAGTCATAGAGGTTATTTTTAGAAGATACATAAGGAGGATTTATTATAGCCACTTAGTTAGTGAATTAAGATGGCTATTTGTTTTGTTCCTACCTTATTTATATCCTAGAATAGACTCTTTTGTAATTAGAAGAAAGGTAAAGATTGTTTTACCTTTCTTGTTGACTTTTGAGGTAGAATGGACCTTATGAAGGATAAGAAAGAAGAGCATGGGATGAATAAGGCCCATCCAATAGGATTTGGCTGCCCATGTGGACGTCTCATAGTCTATTATAGAAAGAAAGGGAGATATACTCCTCTTGCTAGACCGAGAGAGAGGCAGTTTTGAGTGGTGAACTTTGGAGAGAGATAGCTCCGTGGATAAAGAAGCGTTTGTAGTGAAAATTGATGGGTGTGTTCTTCGAGTTGTGAGGATTCTAGAACCTACTCACTTGCTTATATTGGAGTTGTGAACAAAAAGTTATGCTTGTTTTAGTAGAGTGAGGTTTGCTGCCACCCGACGAAGAGGTGCAGAAACTTCGAGCTGCCACTGCAAGTTTGATTTCAACTCTTTCTTAGTGAAATTTATAGAGAGTGTGGAAGATTGTGCTAGCTATCTATCAAGACATCTCTTGTAGCATTTGGAGTTGGAGAGCAAAAGTTGTGAGCTTGAGAGTGGGAAAGGGTTTGCTGCCACCCGACGAAGAGGGGCAGAGACTTTGTTCAACCACCCAAGTCGGACAGTCTCTTCAATCCTTTTGATATTTTAGGTGCTTGTAGTAGCTTGTGTAAGCTTCCCACAAAAACAAAAATCAATACATTTGGAGCTTTGATGAAAGTTTTATGAGCCGTGAAGTGTCAAAGAGGGAAAATTGTTGCTAGGGTTTGAAGAGTAGAATCAACTAGCTACAAAATCTGGAGTTTGAGAGGCATGCATGCGAAATTTTAGAACAAATTAGATGATGGAGTGAGCTTTCTAAAAAGCTATTGCATGTCCAATTTGGAGAAGAGAAAGGATCACAACAAAGGCTGAAGTGAAGAGGAGCTTTGCTGCCTTTGCATTTGCTTGGAAATTTTAGCGCCTACTTCTTTTAGCCATAACTTTTAAATGGTAAGTCATCTATTTGTGAAATTTTGATATGTTTTACAATGGATTATTGGCTTTCCATAGGCTATAAGCACGCTTGATTCGACCTTTGGATGAATTTTTAGTGATTTATTTAGTTTCAGTTTGTTGTATAACTTGTATTCCTCATATGCGGTTGTATTTTGAGGTATACTTGAATACATACATACTTTGCTTATACTTTTTATACAAGTATATATACTTGTATTTATACAAGTATTCTATAAGTATTCTATAAGTATTATACATAATATTTGTACAAGTATTTGTACAAGTATTATACCAAGGATTTATACAAGTATTTGTATAAGTGTTATACCAAGGATTTATACAAGTATTTATACAAGTATTTGTATAAGTATTATTTAAGTATTTATACTTTATATTTGTACAAGACTTGTACAAGTATAATACAAGTATAACTTGAAAGCTTGAAGAAATATTGTGCAAGTATAGAAGATACTTGCACAGCTTCCTCTCATGTTCCCTGTAAGTTCTAGTAGCAGCTAAGAACCCTTCTACCCGACACTGCGGGTACTGAACCCCGACAACTCCTAATAAAAGTTCTATTCTCTCCTCAACCTCTCCTTGTTTTACGATAGATGTATATTTAGGACCAAAAAATTACAGAGCCTCTGCCTTATTAGATTCAGGAGCCTCAGCATGTTTTCTAGATGAACAATTTGTTAAGAATCGTAAAATACCTTTAGTACAGAAACCTAAATCCGTATATGTAGAAGTCATAGATGGTCGCCCATTGTCCTCAGGAGATGTCACTCATGAAACCCGTCCTATAAAAGTAACAATAGATGGTCATAATAGCTATGTAACCTTTAACATAATTAAATCTCCGTCTAATCCAATTATTTTAGGTTTATCATGGCTAGAAAAATATAACCCTCAAATAGATTGGAATTCTTGTAGACTTGACTTTTCCCAGGATATTATTAAACATCCTACCGATCCAATAAAAAGCTATAAGCCTGGTACAGTAAAACCTGTACTTATAGGTGCAAAAGCTTTTATACACGCAGCAAAAGAAAGATCAACTTTTTCTATTAATGCAACACTTATTTTTAATAGTGGAAACGCTTCAAGTGGCATTCCAAGTCAATACCGAGACTATCAAGATGTTTTTGAGAAGAAGAATGTTGATATTCTTCCGGAGCATCGCCCATATGATTGTTCGATTGATCTCAAAGAGGGATCTCAACCTCCTTTTGGACCAATCTATAATTTATCACAAAATGAGTTGGCTGAACTCAAGGAGTATATTCAAGAGAATTTGGCTAAGAACTTCATACACCATTCCAAATCTCTTGCAAGAGCTCCAATTCTATTTGTGAAGAAAAAAGATGGATCATTACGAATGTGTGTGGATTATTGGGGACTTAACAAGATCACTATCAAAAACAGGTACCCACTACCTTTAATCTCTGGACTTCTTGATCAACTGAATCAAGCTAAGATCTATATAAAAATAGATCTACGAGGAGCATACAACTTGGTTCGCATTAAAGAAGGAGATGAATGGAAAACTGCATTTCAAACAAAGTATGGACATTTCGAATATAATGTTATGCCTTTTGGACTCACAAATGCACCAGTTGTTTTCCAACATCTCATGAACAACATTCATGTTTTTCATGAATTCTTAGATGATTTTGTTGTCTGCTACCTAGACGACATTTTAATCTACTCTAAGAACGTAGAAGAGCACGAAACACATGTTCGTCATGTCTTACAAAAACTCAGAGAAACAGGATTGTATGCCAAGATGGAAAAGTGTGTATTTCACACTACTCAAGTTGACTTCTTAGGATATATCATCTCGAATGATGGCCTCATGATGGATCCTAAGAAAGTCCAAACAATCATGGATTAGAAGATTCCAAAAACAGTAAGGGATGTACAATGTTTTTTAGGATTTGCCAATTACTATCGAATCTTCATCAAAAACTTCTCTCAAGTTGCAACCCCACTTACACGTTTGACTTGTAAGGACAAGCTCGAGTGGAGTAAAGAAGCAGAAGCATCATTTGAAGCTTTGAAGATAGCTTTTACTTCTGCACCAATCTTGTATCGCGTTGATTTTTCCAAGGCATTCTTTATGGAAACAGACGCATCTGACTTTGCTTTGGGCGCAGTATTGTCACAAATGGGAACACATGACAAACTCCATCCAGTAGCTTTCTATTCCAGGAAATTTTTGGCAGCAGAGATCAACTACAAAATCCACGATAAAGAACTTTTTGCAATTGTGGATTCTTTTCAAGAATGGCGTCATTATCTAGAAGGCGCTTCTAGTCCAGTCACCATGTATACGGATCACAAGAACCTCGAGTATTTCATGTCAACACGCGTATTGAATCGTCATCAGGCTCATTGGAGCATGTCTCTATCAAGATTCAAGTTCATTATTACATATCGGCTAGGAAAACAACAAGGTCTGTCCGATGCACTTTCTAGACGTTCTTATCTTGTACCAAAAGAAGGAGATGCAGCTTTTGATCAACAAAGAATGACTCTCTTGAAGCCAGAGCAATTTCATCTTCGGGCAATGAAATCAACATTAACTGTTGATTCAACTTTTCTCAAGCAAGTCCAGTTAAGTATGTCCTCAGATCCTCTTATTCATGAAATTAAGAATAATTCTTCTAAGTCTCATGATATTTCAAAGTTTGAGTTCAAAAAAAATCTACTCTATTTTGAAGGGCGCTTATATGTTCCAGAAGGTGAAGCACGATTACGTATTCTTCAAGCTCGTCATGACTTCCCGACAGTAGGACATTTTGGATACAATAAGAGTCTAGAGTTGATATCTAGAGATTTTTGGTGGCCTCAAATGTAGAAGGGAGTCAAAGATTTTGTAAAAATATGTGATGTTTGTTCAAGATCAAAAACTCCTCGCCACCGACCCTACGGACTTCTTCAGCCATTACCCATTCCAGAACAACCATGGTCTTCTGTGTTTATGGATTTTATCACGGATCTTCCAAACTCAGGTTCTTATGACTCTATATTCGTGATAGTAGATCGCTTCACTAAGATGGCACATTTTATACCATGTAAAAAATCTATCACAGGCAAAGAAACAGCTAAGCTTTTCCTTGACAATATCTACCGCTATCATGGATTACCTAAGGATATTATATCGGATAGGGGAACTCAATTTGTATCGGTGATTTTGGAGAAGATTCTAGCGCGGATATGTTTTTCTTCAACTTTTCCATCCTCAAACTGATGGACAAACAGAGCGCGTAAATCAAGTCTTGGAACAGTATTTGAGATGTACCATCAACTACCAACAAGATGATTGGACAACTCTTTTACCATTGGCAGAGTTTGCTTATAATAATATGGTACATTCTTCTATACAACAAACACCTTTCTTTGCCAATTATGGTTACCATCCACGACTTGATACTTTTGACTATTCAAAAGTTGACAATCCTGCAGTGGAAGACTTGGTAAATCATTTGTCAGAACTACATACAACAATAAAGGCACAATTAAAGGAAGCTCAAGAACGACAAAAGATAAACGTTGATGCATATCAAAAGGAACAACCACAATTCAACGTAGGTGACAAGATATGGCTACTTCGTCACAATATCAAGACTACGCGACCTTGTGACAAGTTGGACTATCGTAAGCTTGGACCTTTTCGTATTTTTGAACAAATTAATCCAGTTGCATATCGATTACACCTACCAGAGTCTATGAAGATCCACCCTGTATTCCACGTGTCTCTTCTTGAACCATATAAGACAGTGAACATACCAAGAAGAAGACAAGTGCCACCTCCTCCTATAGAAGTGAACAATAATGACGAATTTGAAGTGGAAGAAGTCTTAGATTCAAGGCGGTGCCAAAATAGGTTGGAATATCTTGTTCACTGGCACGGATACGATATTAGTGAGCGCACATGGGAACCAGCAAAAAATCTGGCAAATGCAGCAAGGAAGGTGGAGACCTTTCATCAACAACATCCATCGAAACCAAGATGAAGACTTTTCCTATAAAAGAAACAAGATGTAGGCAAGATAACATTCAACTTTCTATCCTTGTTTGTAGCTTCTTTGTATTTTGTGACGCTAAGGAGATGGAGAATCAACAGCCAGCGGATTTGACTCAAGAGCCTTCATTTGCTGACCTATCGGACGAGACATTGCGACTGTCACAACCCTCAAGACGATGCAACCGAGATGAAGATCTTCAAGAACGACATGTTCTTCCTCGAATAGATGGCGAGATACAACGTGTTTGGTATCACGACCTTGGAAGAGATTCTCAATGATTGGTGATTTTATTGGAGATAGGAACAACTCCTGACGGTATTCCAGATGTGATATTCGACGGAAGTTATGAAGGTCACAACAATGATTAAATAACAGGGTGGTCTTCTCGCCCTAGAATGGGACACTATCGATAGCAGAGAAGATCCATCAATTACCTTTGAAGAAAATAAAGATCAGAGTATTTGACAAATACTATTCGCCGCATCTTAGACTTTCTACACATATAATCACTGCTCCTCGTGGAACTCGTCCTTTAAAGGGGGGGTAATATCACGGACATATACATAGTTACCTATATGATCAAATAGAATTAGATAAAAGAAAGTAAAAGCAGATTAATTCCATAATATCTTTAGAGAAACTTCTTAGAAACTTCATAGATGCTGCTTTGACTTTATAAGTGTCCATAGTAGACTTTTGGATTAGAAACTTGGTCAATAAGTTAGCCACATGTCGCACATGTTGGTAGCTTGAAGACCAAGCTAAATACGTGGTGAACATATAGAAAACTTGTCTTGCAAGTTCGACACGTGTCTTGCAACTTGGACACGTGTCTTGTAAATTGGATACATGTTGGAGGTCCTATAGAACGTCGCCACTTAGTTCTTAGGTAGATTATATAAATAGAGACAAAAGTGAAGCCTTCTTTGTTCTTGTCAACTCCTTTCTTGTTTCCAGTCTAGTTCAAGAGTCTCTAGTTTTCTTGTCTTTTGGCATTAGCCATTCTAGTTTCTTTTTAATACATATACTTCTTTATATTTATTTCTTTGAGAGAGGTCTCATTTGTTTATTTGATTTCATCTAGTTATTGTCCTTGACATCTGCTTCTGGATAACAAATGGTTTCAATCTCCAGTAGTCCAACTTATCACATGGTCACTTGGTCTTGATATTCTGTCAAAGTAGCCTTATTTTATCTCCAATTTTGAAATTAGGTGCCTGATTCCAAAATTTATCTGCGGATGCTTTGTAAGATTCTTGGGCAATTTGCAATTGAAGCTTCAATGTGGTTTGAAGCTCCGATAGCTGCTTCATCCATCTTTCAGCTGCTGGATTGTTATTTGCTGATGGACTTAATAGATCAAGCTTTGGATGATATCCATAGTTGGAAAAGAATGGTGTTTTTTGAATCGACCCATGAAGGGTGTTGTTATATGCAAACTCAGCTAGTGGTAGATATGCAGTCCAATCATCTTATTGATAGTTGATGCTGCATCGTAAATACTATTCCAAAACTTGATTTACTCGTTCTGTTTGATCGTCAGTTTGAAGATGGAATGCCAAAGAAAGCTTGATATCTACCTTCAATATCTTAAAAAGAGATCTCCAAAACTTTGATATAAATTGGGTTCCTTGATCTGACACGATATCATCTGGTAGACCATGATATCGATACACATTATCAAAGAAGAGCCTTGTTGTGTCTTCACTTGACGATGTCTTTTTACAAGGGATAAAATGTGCCATTTTTGTAAGCCGATCCACCACAACAAAGATGTTGTCGAATGAATTCGATGGCGGCAGGTCCGTAATAAAGTCCATCAAAACTGAAGACCATGGATGACGTGGAATAGGCAATGGCTGTAGAAGTCTATAAAAGTGATTTTAAGTCTATTGCTTATTAATTGGAACTATTAATATCTATGAATGTGTATCCTATTTTTCATACATTTCTTTTGAAATCTTAAAAAGAATCAAGCATATTAAGAAGAATATAATTGCCACCACTTTATGTTAAAGTGAATAGCCATCAAGAATTTGAAATAGAAGAAGTATTTGATTTAAAGCTAAAATAAAGACAATTAGAATACTTTGTGCATTGGCACGATTATGACATTAGTGAGCACATATAGGAACCAGCTACAAACTTAGTCAATGCCCTATATAAAAAACATATAAAAATTTTATTGAAAGTATCCTTTTAGACCTAAAGTAGCAACATATATTAAATAATACTCCTATCTAGCATATTCAAATATGGTATATTCTAAATTTATTAATTTTTATTTAAAAAAATGGAAACAGTTCCAAAAGTTTCAAAATTCAACCTTCATATACATATAAATTAATAAACCTATAAGATTGTATCTTAAGATTGCATCTTAAGATTGCAATATATCTCTATATAGTGAGATATAGATAGTCAAGAGGACAATATTATGCTAATTAGGCCATCTCAATTAAACATTTCACATCATTCTTGTCAAAATAAATTACCACCTGAATTAAGAAGATGTCACAAAATATTTAGCAACCTATTTGTAACAATTATCATCAAAATAGAACCTGCCGATGAAAAATATCCTAAAGTAGTTTTTGAAAGACATTTTTATAACAAAGATATAGAAATTCAAGCTTGGTCTATGATAGAAGGCTTTAGTTACTATTGTTGGTTGTAAGGATTGATGAATCTTTCAATTTGTAAAAAAAACTTGAGTATGTGGCAAATACTATACGACACATCTTTGACTTCTTTTATTTTTTATCAACTTTGACTCTATTCCTCCTTATGATACTTGAAGCTAAAAAGAGAGGTGATGTCACAAACATATAATAGAAAAAGGTTCTAGAAGATTCTATTTAGCTTTAAAAAAATTTAAAAGATTCTATTTAGTCTTAGAAGATTCTAAAAGATTTTATTTGATCCTAGAAGATTTTAAAAGATTTTTAATGGATCCAAGAAGATTCTAATAGGTCCTAGTAGGTTCCAAAAAGGTTTTAAAAGGTCTTAGAAGATTCTAAGAAATCTTAGATGATCATAGAAGGATCTTAGGCTTACTTCACTTCTAAGCATCAAAAAAATTCTTTAAAGAGCTTCCTTGTACCTAATATATAGAAGAGTTGAAATTTAGGGAATCCTTAATCTCGACAATATAATCCTTATAACTCAGCTTGGATCTTTTGGTCTTATTTTTATATTTTGTTGTAGATCTTTGCTTGTGATATTAAATAAATCTCTTTTATTTTAGTTCTTTGAACTTTTGGAGTCTTGTTCTACTTGAGTGGTGTATTTGTAATACACTAAAAAGTCCATATAGCTAGACAATAGACTAGTAGTATAAAAATTCAAATTCAAAGCTCATTTAGTTGCGGTTTAATTTTCTTGTGTTTTTATTGATTAGGTAGTGAGCACCTTATATTCACACATTTCTACTTCTATCTTTGAGCAATATAATTCTCTATTTATTTATCACAATTTTAAATTTATTTTATAAGATTAATAGGTGTTTGTCTTTTATAATAAGAATATATCTATTAGAATTTGATAATATAAAGCTATTTATATTGGCTTTTTATAAGAACCTACATTGTAGCTTTTTAGTATTAAAAAATTAATTATGTCATATTTAAGATTATAATAACTTGGTCCTTTCATCGTTAGTCTTTCCAATCTTAATATATTCAATAAAAAAATTTATCACAATTTTTTAATTTTGATTTATTAAATTATATATATTTTTTATTAAATCTTAGATTTATTAGTATTAGGTTGTTGATTTAATTTAATAATTAAAAAAAAAATCAATATCCTTATAAATATGTTGTAGTGATAATAGTTTATTTTTATTTTTATTTTTTAATCAAAACTTGACTTTGATCTTCCACCTTTATATTTATTTCTTATATAAGTAAAAAATAATATACTTCCAATGGTTATTATAATCTACAAATTTCTTTATTTTTCTTCTATATTTAAATTTGATACTTTAAGATTATCAAATTTGGTAGAAATATAATATAATCTAATTATATTATAATCTTTTTTTAATCGTGTGGTTAAAAAAAAAGTTTCTAAGTAATTTCTTTTAATTAGAAAATAATATAATTAATAACTTTGTATATATATTTTGTATCATCAAATTTGGCTATATGGTTTAAAAACTCTAGTTGTTATATATACATGTTGGAAGAATCTATTGTCTCAAGTGATTTATATTTGGTACTCTTATCCATATTAATTAAATCAAAAAATTTAGTTTTATCTTTTTTCTATCATCTTTTGTGTCAATAAAATTAGTAAGTGGTCTTCTTTAGCTTGTTCTTTAATTTATATTTGTCTAGATTCTTTATGTTCATAAGTTTGTATTGTTAGAGCTGTATCAATTAGTGTATTTTAGATGTGCATTATTTTAATTCAGATTAATATATTAAATTTTGGTAATTTTTATGTATTTTTTATCTTAGATGTATATTGCAATTGTAAGATGTTTGTCAAGTTTTTTGTTGCTTAATATTTTTAATAGTTTAAATGATTTTTTTTCAATTATATATATTTGCTATTATTATTTATTCTAGCTTTTAGTTGCTAATTAATTTATTGCAAAGAAATAAGTTTGTGTTCAATTTTTCATCTTTAGATATGATCTTTTAATTAGACTATTGTTATTTAAGTTTGTACTCTTATCCAAATCATAATCATTTTATATAAGACAATTCTCTATATTGAAATAATTCTTTTTTTTAAAAGAATTTGATATCAATCCACTTCTCTATCTTCATTGGCTCCTATTAATCTTATCTTTGTAATATTATCTAAAACTCTAAGGCTTATAACTAGAATCATCTATTAATTTCTAAAGTAAGAACATTAAATTATATTAATATATTTTTTATTCTTAATTATTTTTTTATTTTTTTAATTAAAACCATCTACAACTTTTTTTTACTACTAAAAGTCTATTATTTCTAAACTTACTACTTTCAATTTAATTTTAATATATTCTCTAATTACTTAAAAAATCCTAACTCTAAAAGATAATATCTAGCCTATACAAATGTAATCCTTTGTATATAACTAGATTCAATTTTTACTTTATGCAATTTGACTAAATCAAATTGATTAGTTTAATCCTAGTTGAATTTGAATTAAGCAAAAGCATTATAAAACAATGAAATGAATTAAAGAAGTTTTTTATACTAAAAGATATTATTAACTTTTAAAAGATAAAATTTGTATTGATTATAGGTGATTTCTAATAATCGTTGTTTTAAATATCAATTGCATTAGTGGAATTTACTAAAAAGAAGTGAAACAATTATAATATTTAGTATAATTAGAATTCAAAAAAATAAATATTTTAAAAGTAATTATCTTATAATTAATAATAGAATCAAAATTTAAGTAATTTTGAAGAATAAATATAGAATAATAAATATTAAAATAACTATTATTAATAATAAAGAATTTATAGAAGTAATTTCAAAGAAATAAATTATATCACTTTAAATTAGTTGATAAAGATTATAAAAAATCAAAGAAATTGCTGAAAAAACAAACATAAAATCACACATAAACAAAAAAAAATAAACACATAAGAGAGTTGTTTTACTAAGATTTGAAATAACATATATATACAATTGAAATTCTACTAAGTTAAGTATTATAGCCACTAAAATCTTCAAAGATTGTCTTAAAAAACATTCTAAGAAAAGATAACACCAAATATTGTTGAGAATCTTTAAAATAATAGCCATTAGTCTTATTTGATCAAACATAAAGATAATTAATAAATTTTTATTAAATTTATTCAGTTTCTATTAGAAAATTGCTTCCTTGTGTTTAAACTTGATACTATTAGTTTTATTTTTCTATATATAAAAAACTAATTCTAGACATAATAAATTATTTGTCTCTCTAGATAGATAATTCTTTTCTTTGTATTAGATTGTTGTTTCTTACTATATTAAAGAATAGTGCAATCTTTAATACAATAGAAAGTATTTTTATAATATTTTCATATAATAATATACACACTGTATCTATTTAAAAATTACCTTATATTATTTGATATTTATTAAGATTGTTTGCAAATTGGTGATAATATTTTGTATTTGATATATATAATTTTTAAAAAGAGTTTATGTTTATCTATTATTAAGGTAACAAAAGATTTCTAATTGATCCATAGTTTGGAATTTGAACATTTTTATTATAGATTATTCTCTTATAATTCTAAGATTTGGTTATTTGAAGATAATATACATACATATATATATATATATATATATATATATGGGATCAAGTCTAGCAGACTTTTACACATGTTTATTAGGTATTAGGAATCACAAGCCAAGCAATCTCTTAAAACCTAAGCTCACTTTTCCATTGAAAAAGTGCTTTCTCTTATTGATTTATATGATGTAGAAACAACTCAGGATTGTGTCAAATGGAAAGTTGTAAAAAATATTAAAGTCTAGGTGTTACTTTTTCTCTGCAAATATTACATCAAATTCTTGCTTGTTTTTTGTTCTGTGAAGCTTTGCCAACCTGATCCATCCGTTGACTCATCCTTGGTTCAAAACATTCATGTAATGTGAGAGCCTATCTCTTGAATATTAATCTAAGCTCTATACATTGACAAATTACAGCTAGACCATCAGGAATGCTTGCGACTAGTGTATCTCTTTGCTTCCAGTTGTGAAGAGTGCTCTAGTGTCATTATAGCCATACTAAGTTCTGAATGTACCGGAAAGCATTTTCTGTACCTCATGATTTAGCCAGCACGTTATATGTCGTGGTACATGAATTGGTACCACGAGGTTCCTCAACTAAAACCTAAAAACTATCATAATCATCCATAGATTTCAAGTACCACACATTAAATTTTCATACAACTCTCAGATTGTACTTGTGGATGTAAGTTCAACGACTGACGATGGGTTGATGACAAGAACTGCCTGTAAAGCCCTGGTGACAGTTAAGCGCTACCTGAGAATAGTGTGAAAGTCGCGCATTCGCATTGGACTGCCAAGTGATTAGACTTCAATCCATATTTTCACCATCCTACTTAGTAGTTTTCCAGCTCCAAGCAGAAGGAAAATATCAAATGGCAGGCCCTCAGTAGTGACAATATTGTTACAAGAGGGTTTTCTGATCCCTTCAAGCAGCGCATAAATTACAAAAGTTGTTGCTCATAGAAGGTCGTCTGTAGTTGTTTCACATGAGCAATCCAAGCAGCCACATTCTGCCCATCCACTAAAATCCAATCAACAGCACTAGCTGCTGGCTGCTCCCACCACTCATCGACCTGCCAATATTAAATGAATCAGATATCAGATACGCTTTCCATAAGAGAAAAATCTATTTCTTGCAAAGGATGGTAGTGCCAGCATATAAGCCAATTGCCAACGAATGCCAGGGGTAAAGGGGAACTTACTAGGCCTCGAACACGCTTGCAATCTTCTAAGCATTGCTGGGCGTCTTGAACTGCAAGTTTGAGCTGTGGAAGCCATTCCTCTAATGCTACCTTTTCCTGTTTTCTTGCTGTCTCTGTGCAATGTGTAGCCGTCCTGTACAGCCAAGTTTTAGAACTTAGTAAACACATTGTTTAAAGAAAAATACATAAATGAAAATGAATAATTTAACACAGGAAGTGCAGTGTGGTACCTCTCGTACTCTGGTCTTGATGCATCAGCTGCTGCAATCAGACCACGGCCGTTGCCTACTAAGTCCCTAAGTGTTTGCACTCTGTTCAGAGTTTTGGCAAGATCTTCAAGAACAGTTCCTGGTGAACCTCCAGGCCGCAAGAAAAATCGCATAGATTCCAAAATCGACGCTAAGCCAGGGTCCACAGTATCTGCTCCTGTGTCATTTGATAGTCGATAAGGATAGAAACTTTAGATTGTATTGAGCATTGGCTTGCTAAAAGTTTATGCTAATATTGTTAGTACTGTCGGAAAGTTAGCTCAACCAAATAAGATGAAGATCATTTGGGTCCTAATATAATTTCACAGTTGTTCCACGTAACCAAGACGTTGGACTTTCATACCAGGTGTATATTTTAGGGCAGCTGAAATACGGCAGATTGTGGGAACAGCAGAGGGGTCTCCGGCTCCAGCCCTTACTGTAAGAATGTCCGCATGCCTTTCGGCAGCTACAACAGCTTCAGTCCCAGCATTTGTGGCTACTCCTCTTGTATCCAGTAAAGCCTAGGCCATCAATTCATACATAAAATTTTAGCTAGTATTCAAGGATACTCTCATTAAGTGTAGCTTACTGCATGTTACACCACTTCGACCACAACCTAAATCAGGATAGTCAATACAAGCAGTGACTAGCACTTAGCCGATCGCCTCAGCCACAAGAAGCAACACGCTCACTAGGACCAAAAAATCATGGTACAACACGCTAATGAGTGTACTTGAGGAGCAGCTGGCATCATGTAGGGTCGATTGTCGGGAATCCGCTGGAATGCTGCTACTTCACGCTCTAGTAGATCACGTGCAGCACTTGCTTGGTTCTGAGCCGATTCACAGATGGGTACAATCGTATTGGCGGATTGCTCTTTGTTTCCCCTGGTATGTTGCTCCCATGAGGCGGCAGCTGCCTGAAGAAGAATCAACATTCCATATTCAGCAATTCCTGAACTTTACATTGCTCTCTATATTCCTTTACCACATCTATTATGTGATTCAGTTTGTGGCGATGCAATGATCAAGGTACCGAGTTCTTTTTGAGGATTTGGTGCTTTTCATTTTTCTCTACATATGCTTTTTATAATATGAATTAGGGTGTGAGAGAATTCAGGCAGTATTGAGAGGAGATATACCATGTTTGCACGCAGCAAAGCTGTATAAATCGATTCAAGCTCCAAACGCCTAGCATCGAACTCTTCAATCCTTTTCCATTTCTCCTGTAAAGACTCCTCTGCATCTCTCCGCTCCTCACACATTTTTTGCAAGCGCTGAACCTCAGAGTTGATGGTGTTTACGCTTGCTCTCATTCCTGCTAGTTCCCTCTCTCGGGCCCAGACCTCCAGCTGTAAGATAGGGCAAACATGTTAAAATGACGGAATACGTCATCGACTGGAAGTTATCATAAATATGCAAACAAGACAATGAGTAGTGATTTATTTAAAGGTGCCGAGCAAACATCCCACATAAACATTAGCTGGGAAAGAAACAGCTCAACATAGATAAGTCCTAATATACGAACAAACACCTACTCTATGCCACACAATCTCGATATTTTCACGACATAAACATCGTAGAGTAAGAAGGATAGTATACACTACCTCAAGTTGACGCAAGCTGCCAGAGTTTTGTACATCTGAGTTTGTAAAGGAGGGCACGGCATCAGTGCCACGTATCCGCCGTATCAGTTCATCAGTCATTCTTCTGGCTTGAGCGACCTGATTCAAGGCATCCTCGGTTGCCATAAATTGCTGCACATGGGCTTTCTGCAAATTAAAACAGAAACAAAGTCAGAGGCTAAACAAGATTTGAAAAAAGACCGATCGTTGACAAAATACTCTTGACACTCACCTCCAGTGGTTCGATGTGTACAGGTCAGTTTGTCAATCTTCAGTTATTGAAGGGATACAAGTCAGATACGAAAGTTGACCTATATAAATTAAGGCCATCTACAAGACACTAGTCTCTGGTTTCAAAGTAATTGGAGATTACTAGAAGTTGAGAATATAGACCTGTCTTTCTCGGAGCTGTCGAAAAGAGCTCTTGCTAGGGCCTCTGTCACTGCGTCGTCTCCCAATCAGTGAATCATCTACCTCAGCAGAAATGTCCTCCATAACTCTGTTATTTTCAAACCTATACCTGTATGCCATAGTATGAAAAAATTAGACGTCGGATTGCTAAATTCAAATACTGGATGACCGCATATCTACTTCATCCCCGCTGCTTCACTTCCAGCTTCGGACAGAGACAACTCAGGGTGATAGGCAAGAATCACGACGATCACTCACGTATGACAAAAGGATTCAATACCTGAGACGCTCTGCATCGGCTCGAATATCAATCTCCTCAGTTTCTCGAGATATAGCAGCAACAATTCGAGAGGTATATACAGCTAAAGCCTGAAGAAGTAAAGGAGGGCTCTTTAGTAACGTAAGTGCAGTCTCTTGCACCTCCTCGGGTATACTGTCCCCATCCACCTCGAACCCAAGCTTCGCAACTTCAAGCTGGGTATGATCCGGGTGACCTCTCCCACCATCATAAGCAGAAAAAGTCGTCCTTATCTTGTGCGTTAGATCTTCAGCAAGAGCTTCACACGCTTGTCGGACGGCCTTTTCTCGTGGAGTCTCGGTCAGAAGCTGATTAGCTGACTGCCCACATTTCGACGGCCCAGGCATAAAGTCCACACTTGAGTCAAGAGATCCATTTTTTCCTCTCTGTGCCTCCCTAGCATGCTCTACGTATGCTTGAAGTCGACGTGAGTACTCCGTAAAAATACGAGTTGTCTGCTCAACCCGATGCTCATAAGATTCCAGCAACACCTGCTTGTGTCTAACAACCATCACAAAAGTAATGACTATTATTAGTCAAACCACACGTGAGATATGAAGATTTTTTGCATCATAAACCGCCCAATCGGTTCCAAAACTGCACTTAGTGTCCATTAAGTAGGGCATCTCAGATCCTACACCAACAACGAGACTTACACTAAACCATCCAAATCTAATGCCCTCAAATAAAGTTCTGGGCTTTGAATGTGACGCTGATGATGACGGTTTAGTCCTCATATATTTTCAAAGTTTTGAGTCAGATCACTACGATGCAATGACAAAACATAAAGAAAGACAGCAGTACTCCCACGTAGAAAAGATGTGAATCGGAGCATTCAGACCAATGCAGGGAATGCACAGACCTGGAATTGGATCTATCATCCAAAACTCGCTGCCGTTCCCCCTCCTCCTTGGTAACATCTGTCATGCGAGACTTGATTTCCTTCACCAGCCTCTCAATTGCGACTCTTAATCTGCCCACTTCCCCCATTGCAACATCCCTATCCCGCATGGCCATTTCTCGAGAATCTTCCGCCCCTTCGGACTGCAGCAATCTGTCCACTTCTTTCTCCTTTTCTGGCAAATCCTTAGCTAAGTTCCGTGCTGGTGTCCTCCCCCTCCGCTCTCTGGCAAGTGTACTTTTAACCGGAGTGCCATCTCTTCGGGAGAGCTCTCTATCATTTTTAGGAGTCTTTGGCCGGTCCTTTGGAATCTCTTTCTTGCTATCAGCGACACCATCTTTTGCCTCTAGGCTCTCATCTTTAGGAATGGATGTCGATGGGATTGTAGTGCCATGAATAACAAAATTTCGTCGAATCGCTTCGTTTGTTTTCTCAGACTTAACTCTCTCTAGCAAAAAATTCCAGACTGGAATCATGTTTCCTCGACAGATTTTGCGCAGCGAGTCTACCGAGGGTGGATTCTGATATCCCATTTCCTGTTGCAGCCATTTCAGGATGGTCTCCGCTTGTAGGGTACTACCATTAGATTGCATTTTGAAATAAAATGCGGCTAGCTCGTTCACTGACACTGTCCTATCCGTTGCACATAAGACTACTCTGCGTGTCAACCTAGCTGAAAGAATGCCCGTCTCTGAAACACGATTCTGCAAGGCGACTAAGAAAAAATAAATAAAGAAGAAGATAAATGAAGCTGAAGTGATACGCTATCCACAAGACTACAGATAACGACTCCAAAAAATATCTTTTGTATCTACCTTCACATTGTATTTCTGCCTTGCAGAAATTTTCATGGTTGCAGGGCAAACTATGTCGAAATGGATTGAATTTAAAGTGTGCTTACAATGTAAGTAGAGACGGTGATGTACCCGTGTCAGCGTCTGTACATTAGTTACCACTTGTGTATGAAGGCTACAGTACATGAGAAATGCCTCAATAGAGCACTGCAAGAGCATCACAGAAAACGCAGCAAGGGCTTCGATGACAGAGAACTACCTTGAAAATGTACGCGAAGTAGCTACTGGGCCATTTGATCCAAGCGTGAAGTAATAGCGACTTGGAGTTCAAAGAAGAACAAACCATTCATGTTCGGCTCCAATGGCAATGGAGCTAGCGACTATCGTGCTGAAGAAGCGTCAGAAATGCTAGTTCCAGCTAATTCTTTCACGAAGCAATGCAGTGAGCGTTAACAACCCGCATTTGCACACTCTTTCGCACCATCGACAATGCTCCGCTTCTCTCAAACGAACAACCATAGCCACCCAAATCCTCGCGTGAGAAAGCTATCCTGCTGCTAGGCTGCAATGCCACATGCGACTGAACTATCATAGCTAAACTAAATACACCTAACAGTATAGCAACTCAATTAAAGTTCCACAGCTGTAAGACTGAAGGCATTACGCCACAAAAACTTAATGCAGACTGTACTGCACCACAATAATGACGCGCTTATAGGGATGCAACCCAATTCCAACATCGCATTGCATTGCTAACCCACAAGTCAAAATCGAAGACACAAGCTGGATAAACACTCTGTACTCAAAGAAATGCCAACTTCAATACTTCATGTAGAGAACCAAAGGGGACTAGAAAGGAACCGAAAGAAAGAGACAGAGAGAGAAAGAAAGGCCATAGCCAGCATGCGTGGAGTTTCGAGAAGAGATGAAATGAAAAAAAAAAAAAAAAAAAAAAAAAGGAGGAGAAGAAGCAGAGCGTTGGACTCGGCAGATGGGCATTTCCTAGTCCGTAAACCGAAATTTGGAAGTAATGCACAGTTTGGGAGAGGAGGGAGCGAGGGAAAGGCGAAGAGTGGTTACGAGGCGAGGGAGAGGCGGAGGCGGAAAGCGATCTCCCGCAATCAATAGCGATGGCGGTGGACCAGGCGCAGTTTCCTGCAACTCCTTGGGACTTAGCCAATTCCCCATGGGGTTCCAAGGAGACTGACACACCTCGCTGCCCGTCGAATCGTTAGGTGGAAAGCCACTGCCCGGTTGAACTCCTCGCACCCCGCCCACTGCGTCCTGCGTCCGCCCACCCGGTATTCCGAGGGGTCCGTCAGTCAAGCCAGAAGCTCAGAACATGGCGAGTGGCAGTGGTGGGCCCCATCACCTCCAATTCTTTCAAATGAATGTGGATAGATGAAGGTGGTGGATTTTGGGTAACGTTGTTACTAGGATGGTGAAGAATCCGGTGTCGCATTTGTAAGCTTCAGAGCTGAGAGGAGCTTCAACCTATCGAGGAGATGTTTCAGCAGGCGGCCTCGTTATTTTCAGTTGTAGCGCACCGTTGCAGATCATCAAAAAGCTTCGGTGTAAGATTCACGAGCACTGGAAGCCACCAGAATCATTCTGATAACCTTCTTCCACTTGGCAAATTGTTTACTAGTGACATTCTTTGTTGCATCAGTATTAAGAATTGGAACGGGAATCGAGGCATGCTCCAGAAATCTGAAGAAAAAGAGTAATCTTCTTTGATAATTTGAAAAAACAGAAGGCCAAGCCATTGCGATATTATACTTGATGACATGTTCAGTGTCACTCGGGGTAAATGTTACGATCAACGTGCCAAGATATCACTTCCTAGTGATCCATGGTATCTTGGGTCTGGAACCTCATGAGAATGCTAGTCTGCCCGGAATGATATTCATAGGTGCTGCTCTGGCTACAAATTTACACTGAAGTCTTTACCCAATTGCTAGCGTCCTCTGACATTTTTATAGTCATCATCACTTTCAAAAGAGGGTGAAGAGTTGTGTCTATCAACGACTACCAAATCTGCTGAAGACGAAAACTTTACTGAATCATTATTGCTAACCACCTCATCGGAACTATTAAGGACCACGGGAGTATCTATAAAATCTAGAGGCGATGTGCTATGTTCATGGGCCGAGGTAGAAGAGGAATGCAATAACTTGTCATCCACACTGTCTAGGATTTGGGAATCTTCTAATGGAGAAGATTCATTAGCTTCATCGTCGCTATGCAGGTCTACAATCAAAGGAGTTTCAACGCCAGGGCAAACGTCAGATGACATTGCTTGCTTCCCAGCACCTTCAACTTCTTCACAGATTTGTCTGTGCAAAGATGCAACAAGATCAGAATGAATGGCTTTGGAATCAGAAGAGATGCAAACGTCATCCACGTCGATGACTAAAAGTTCTTCGGTCCCTTGTGATGGAGTCACTTGTTCTTGCAAGGGCTGCTTAGCTGTAACACTTGAATGAGAGTCTTGATAAAGTCGTATAAGCAGGTTTCGAATCGCACTGCGCTTGGCAGAGGCTTCTGATGATTTGAACCAAGTTCTTGTAAGCTGACACATTCAAAGAGAAGGTTACAATCGTAAGCACGATAAGGTATCTCCGACAAGATTCATTCCACAACAAAAAAATCCAAACCTAAACTATCATTTAGTAGCCAAACCGTGCAGTTTAATCACTAGATCGATATATTTGTTTGTGTGAGTGAATATATATATATATATATATATATATATAACGAAATAACAAAAGACGTTCCGACTTAAAGTGGTTTTTAGGGTGTGTGTGTGTGTACATATATACATACATACATACATAATGGATTACTTTGGAATACTTGGAATTTGCACAAGCCCGAGGCTAAAACTGATCTACAGATCCCCATTGGACGATCCAGAGCAGGTTGACAGAATGGTTTTAAGAAATTAAAAAAAAAAAAAAAAAAAAAAAAAAAGTCCACTCACAAAGTATGGAAACCCTTCGAATGAAGCAAGGCTGAAGTGCTGAGGAGCTCCTTTAAGAAAGAGTTCAACATAATGCAAGAGATAAATTCCACAATCGCAATGATTGATTTGTTGCGGAACCTGAAAATACCAGCACAACAGTCAGGAGACTAACAAACAACTTTTCGTGCTCCTGATTCCGGCATAAACTAGCTGTTAAGGATAAAGACAAACAAAGTTATTTTATTTGACATTGATGTACCGTAGCTTCTTTGTACTTCATATGAGACAATGCTTCATCGGCTGAACTTTGGTGCTCCTCAACCCACGCTTGTAAGATGTAGCTGCATTGACTTAAAAGGAAGAGTTAGAACCATTCACATAACAGAAAGACAAATTGATCAAGAAATGCTTGAGTAAAGCAGTTAACATACTGAAGGATGCTACATGCGTCTACTTACTTTCGAATGTGCTCTTCAATACCCTCATGGTTCCCTTCCATGGAATCCAAATGCAAAATACAAGGTGTGCCCCTGCCTCCGTCTGTCAAGGAGAGTGAACACAAATCAGAGCTTCCTCCTCGGAAGAGCACATATAAAATCGATAAATAAATAAAAGTTCAATTTAAATTTTAAAAAGGCATCCGCAAAGAGATTAATGAAATCCAGGCGAAAATTAGGAACATCTATTTACCAGGTGAACTTCCGAGATTACCAAGATGGCACACAATAACGAGACTCCAGTGCAAACTGCAAATCCAAGATGTATACACCACAATATGAGGGAAAAACATCGACCTTCGGGTGCACACACAAGCATAGTAATGTCTTCATTGTATCTTCTTAAAGAAATTTAAATAAAAAAATCCGCCCGCACGTTTGCCTTGGTATTCACCTTTTAACTCATCATGCTACACTCGGCTATTGTTGCATATAACACGACAACAACGAAGTATACGAGGACGAGGAATGAAAGCGACGCAAATAGCACCTTTGATTGACAGGAATAAAAACATAGTCCTTCTCAAACAAGGACACCTTACGAGTCCACTTGCGCACTCGGTCATAAACAACCTTGCCTCGATTAGGACCGGTATATTTATTACTAGAATCAGCAAGCTTTCTAAAGAAGAAGCTGTTGAAAAAATAAAACCTCCCTTTGTCCTTGTCGGAGAGCTGGTTTTGCAAGTATCTGCATTGAACACGCAAGTGATTATTGATCGCTATAAAATAGGGAGAATAATAAACGAAATAATAATCACACAATCTGAAGAAAGGACTCACATAATTTCAATGACAAATTCCTTATGAAAACAAAAGTTGCCATTCACATTCACTACAGCAAGGCGATTCCAAAACTACGTTGACTTATTAGAATCCGAACTTACTTTATATAGAAATCAATTATGGTATCGTTCAAGAATCCCATTGGCCGCAGCACATCCACATCCTTTGATGTGATTGAAACAGCATCTGGGTCCCCTTGAGGATACACTAGTGTTTCGAAAGTTCGCAACTCTGGACTAAGCCAGCTGCCAACGAACAGCCAACAAAATCAGTTCCCAGTCTCTAATATGACTACTTAGAAACCACAAACTCTATGCAACATAAACTCATGGAAACATAAAAAAAACAACTGTATTAAATGCTGATGAAATGATTAAGAACAATTCTGACCTAGAGGAAGGTGAGGACATTTCTGGGATTCTTTCTGGTTCAACCTTCCTGCCAATTCATGACCACATTGTTACAACACAATCCAGTCCGTGCACCACGACGAATTCGAGGAGAAACGTAGAGACAAGAATTACACTAATTAATGCACAAAACATGCGTGAGACATCAGGTTCACCCATTCTGGAAATTCGCAACCACACTACGAAGAATTTAGTAACGACAGGGACTCAAAACATCATGAAAAATCTCGACAACTTTGAGGCACCTTGCAAGATTCGCATTGATTGAGAGTTCTTCAAGTGGATATCTTGATAGTCTTTCCTTGTATTTCAGCATTTCTTCGCTGGTGCACATTGAAGACAAGAACCATAATACGTTAAATCAAGGGCTAACTCTACAATTAGTATTTCAAGCACATACATCACACCGCTTGTTCCAAATTACAGCCGGCTGGAGAACAGGATATAATTCGCATAATGCTTTAACCATGTTAGTTGGAAGCCAACTTTCAAAACAGAGGATTGATGTGTGCGTCCGATTCAACGAAAACAAATCGAAAACATTAAAGAATATGGTCCGCCAAACTAAAATTGATGGGATGTGCTACTAGGAGAATAATTTATTCAGTTAATTCCAGAATTTACACACGTTTCAATTCGTTTCCAGACTTCCCGGTATCCCTGAGACAGTTCAAAAATTTTTCGCTGTTGATCTTTCCACTTATCGTTCTTTATCTCCATCACAAGAGTCTCCGTTACATCTACAAAAAAAACCAAAAACTCAGTGGACGCTCATCTTAGAACACCACTGATGCGCTACACGAATGAAACAGCAAGTTTCAACATGAACGCTTCTAGAAATATCAACTCTATTTTAATGTATGCCCACCAGTAAGTAATGGAAGCAACAAACCACAAAGGAAGATTGACTTCGACAGCTGCGGTGGAAGGGGCAAGCAAACAGATATCCTTCTACACTAATCAACTCGCTTCAACTCATCTTTTTGAACTCAGTTTCATCAAACCACGAAGTTCTCTTAAACACAGGCGTGGAATGTAAAACTGAATCTTGTCACAAGACTTGCATACAACAAAATAAGAGAGCGAGAGAAAAAAAAAACAGAGATGTTTAAAATACTAACCGCTAGGATGTGTGCACTCATTATCAGAACACCGCCCAAAAACTCTTCGCTTGTGCAGAAGTAAAACAACAATAGCTTTCTCGTCTGCCTGCAAAGGTAATCCAAGGTTAAAAAATTTGCACGAGATGATCAATAAACACAAGCGATAAAACACTAATCTGGAGCCAGCAAATTGTTACATTCATTTCGGTAAGACATCAACGGTGATCAAGTACCAGTAAGTGTATAATTTGTTCATGTGACTAGCAGGGACAGAACATCTGGTCTCTCTATGCCCATGCTTACATTTTCAGTATGAAACTTGTAGAAGCTTTTAAATACACAAAGGTCATCGCGTTGCCACTTTCTGGAAAGTATTTCCTTTGCTTGCTTAACTTCAATGTGTTTTTCGGAGAAAATCACAGTCAAAAATCGTCCATAGTGCTGATTAAGTCTTGCACGAGAAGCAGTTACAATGACCTCGTTACGGTTGGAGAAGCTCACTACATCTTTATTCCTAAGCATCCCTTGCTTGGAATTGTAGCCTGAAGTACTGACCTGCTACACAGAATTAGTTTTCAAAGTTGGATCAGCTGATCAGGAAATATCCAAAGCACAATTTCATCACAAAGAATTACTTGAATGCTTCGTCCTATCACATTGAGAATTACGTTACTACATGGTACTGCCATCTAGAAGATGTGAAAACACTCAAAAGCTTTATGTTTACACACTGCGAAAGTGAGATGTAGTACAATTTTGGCTACCATGAACAGCATAGTTTTGAACAAGGCATGTACCCCCTTGCAGTTACACATGTAAAGACAGATTCGTTACAAAGTAACAAGCACAAATTACCTCACGGAAAAAAGACAAACTGCGCGCACACACGCACACACACACAGCGTGCGTGCGTGCGTGCCTGCGTTGCATTCGTGATGCATAACATTTACGTGCCGAATTGTCTAGGGACATCTGTAATTCTACCGGCATACTTTGCAAAGATATTATGTGCTGCACCACGCTATAGGAATTTCAAATTCTGGCGTACAAAGTTACTAGGTCTCCTTGCCTGATTCTCATCTCCGGATTTATCGCGAGCAGACTGCTGCCCTTGCCTCTTTGAGCTTGGTGCAGAACTTGTCACAGGCTTTGAGCTTGGTGCAGAACTTGTCACAGGCTTTGAGCTTGGTGAAGAACTTGTCACAGGAAATTTAGGCTTTCTTCGGTCTGCCATTAAGAAAAGAATCTACTTGAGTTTGATCAATGGTGCAGATGACCAGCGCTCTCAAAATCGATGAACCAAAAAAATCAGAACAGAAGAAGACTCACAGGCAGTGGGGTAGAAGTAGTTGCTTGATCCGGACTTGTAAGTGTTGGATGGGACTTGCTCCTCCTCCATCTCCATCTCGAAATTGAAGGCAGAAAAATCAACCTCCCCTGCCACTCTCGCTTTCTTACTTTGGGACCCATGATCCAACATTGTGGCTGCAGCCTCACTTTCTAATGAAGATTATCCTTCCCCAACCAGGGCTCAACTTGGGTGTGAATCAGCGCTGCTCGAGAGGAGCATTGCATAGTAAATACACTTCAAACTTTGTTTATGCTTCCAGACCAGCCCGTCCTTCGGAAGGAGCTGCAAAAACATATAATGTTACTCGCGTGTTCTGCGTGTTGCTTCGAAGAGCCGAAGTAGAACTTGTCTGTACCAACGTGTCCGAAAGATCGGAAAGTAACCCAGATTCTTCATCAAGATTAAAATCTATCGAACTCCCTCCATATGTATGTGTTGGAGCCGGAGAATAAGCAACATTTTACTAAACTTTGTGAAAACGTTAAAAATCCGTAAAATGTATTCAAGGGCAAAGGTGTACAGACAAGCAATCTCACTAATGACCGATTCTACCCTACTAGAAATCCGTGACAAGTGAAATTGTGCAGCCAAAGAAGGCGGACTAAGCAAAATCATAAACTGATTCGTCAATACGATTTCGGGTTCAACCACAATGACACAGAAAGTACCAAGAAACCTAATCAACATAAAATTCAAGCAGGTCCAAGATAGAAATAGGTTGCAGCTGGGCGTATAATATTTCTGGAAATCTTCAAGACCAAGAGCACTAAATCAATTTTGCCTTACAATGGATTTGTTCAGTGGCTAACTTGGAGCTACATGTCAGAATAGATGCCCGACACCAAAATCAACTACTTCAACAATCACCACCCTATGTTCCGACAACACGCGCAAAAATACTCCTATACTCTGCACTACAAAGCTGGAATTGGGGAAGCCTGATAATTTATAATGAGCCAGCTGGTGCACCCCTCGAAACCATGTCCTCTGTCACCGCAACTAATTACTGTCAGACCTCTTCTTTATAGAACTGAAAGAAAAGGTGAGTACCTGGACTTGCACTTGATAGATGAACGACCAGAGTTGATCCGCGATCAATCCCCTGAAATAACTCCCATAAATCCACCAAAACCTCAACATAAGCCCTGCAAATGCTCCTCAATTCTACCCTCGTACACCCCCACACAACCAAACCCACCGACGCTACATCTCGTAAAACCTCCGAGCATTCCCCTCCAAAATCCGCAAAACAATCTCGACCGAACACCAAACCTCACTCCCCTAAACAAAACCCGATCATCGCAGCCGAACACTCAGCCACACCGCATTCTCACCCTAACAAATAAAATAATCCGCCAAAATCTCGTCCTATGCCACATTAAACCACCCCCAGAATAGAGTAACTTGATCACCTCGCGGATTCACATTCATCTCGTAAAACCTCCGAGCATTCCCCTCCAAAATCCGCAAAGCCATCTCGACCGAACACCAAACCTCACTCCCCTAACCAAAACCCGATCGTCGCAGCCGAACACTCAGCCACACCGCATTCTCACCCTAACAAATAAAATAATCCGCCAAAATCTCGTCCTACGCCACATTAAACCACCCCCAGAATAGAGTAACTTGATCACCTCGCGGATTCACATTCATCTCGCTCAGTCCTTACACACACACAAAAAAAAACAAAAAAACAAAAAAAAAAAAAAAAAAAAACTCAAACCAATGCCAAATGTGCAAGCCAGGAACTTGCTCAAAACCTTAAAAAACGACAGCAGATCGCTGTGCTCACCGACTCAACACTGCGCGTGAACAATTTTTGGTTGCAAACGACAACCAGGGCAGAACAGTAATTCAGCAGTGAGCGAACACTCCGCTCCGAGAATCAGCCCCGCGCGGAAGGGTCACTGCTACACGGGCTTCCGGCGGGGGCGGGAAGGAGGCTTCACAGTGACAGTCCCTGTGGTAGATCCGTCAGCAATAAATATTTTGATTCCCTAGATCTGCAGTAGAATCTTTTGAAATATGTTCAATAGTCGTCATGGATGAGTTTGTATTGGGTAGTCGCGGGAAGGATGAAAGGGAGACATTCGTAGATTTGAGGTAGGGCTGTGACGAGGATTCATGTGGTGGGTCTAGGTTTACGGGGAGCCCTTTCGAATGGGCGGCGAAATTGAAGTGCATGGATTAATTTATCTAGAATTCATTCGTTCGTCGATTCACCCTCATCCATGAGGGGTATGGGCTGTCAGTTACTGAAGTTAGTCACTGGAGTTACTCAGTAAATTCCGTGCCCAATGCTTTTATGAAGTTCTGAGCGTTCCAAGAGATGGAGAATTGTGTTAAAAAGATGTATGTATGTATGTGAATTCAGTATATCGTAGAAGTACAAGTGAGACCTTGGATGTTGCATATATTTGACATCCATAAATAACAAGATGATCATTTCACAGTAGATGATCATTTCACAGTAGATAGATGTATGAATACATATATATATATATACATATATATATATATATATATATACCCATACAGATATAGTTGAAATTATAAATGAAAAGTACTGCACTTCCATTTTAGTCATTTTCTGCTATTAAGTAACATAAACTTTTAAACTTTCAAAAGTTTCAAAATTTATGAAAATGATAATTTACTTGAAATACATGAATTTAAAAAGTAACAGTAAAGAAATAAATAAAACACACAGTAAAATTAAAGAAGACTATCATGGATGTTTATAAATATGGTGGGCACAAAACTAATAATATGGCTGTTTACTTTAATTGCATCTTATGCCAAAAAAATGATAGATTTGCAAAGATTTTAAATCTTTCGAGGTACATCATATATTACTATATGTGTGTATGTGTGTGTGTATATATATATATATATATATATATATAATACAAATAAGATAAAATTCATTTCACGAGATTGTAAAACACTCAATAAACAGTTCATTATGAAAGGTGGCAGTAACTAATGCTGTTTCAAACATAAAAAATTAAAAATAATAAGTTTTGAAATTACATCCATGTAGTTTTTGTATCTAAAATATCTATTGGATGTATTTTTTAATTTATTTCATATCTAATAATATTTTTGTATGAAATCATATATATCAAAATATCAAGTTTATATACATATGTTTTTTTTGTTTTCAAGATGATAAAATAATATGATTTGATGTAACAAGTTTTGAAAATTGATATATAGAGCTTCATATCTTGCACAAACATAGTAATATTAATAAAAATAAAGTAATTACTAAGCTTACATTCCAACAGTATTGTGTTTATGCAAGAAATATTCAAATAAATTATCAAATCAAATTCAAAATTTAAAATAACAACCAAGAGTTGAAAAAATAGATTGTTTATATAACGCAAAGATAGATGCTTTGTTTTGATTTTATATTGCTTAATATCACCTCATTTAAAAGTGAAACAAAAAAAAAATTTTGAATTTCTAAAATAGTTGGGGCCAAAAATATGTATATACTTGTGTGTCTGGACTCTCTAGAGGAAAATATCTTTCTTGTGACTTGTTGGAATAAGACAACTAAATGGTTTTCAAGTATTATATGTATAGAGTAGATAACCAAACCTACCTTATTTGTACAATTTGAAGCAATATTCAAGGAAGACATGGCTAATAACATATTGGAGGGTCATTCAAGGTGAAAATAAGTGGTATTCAAAAAATTATATAATTTTTTACCTTAATTTTTTTTTTCTACTATTTTAGAAGAGAGGAGGGTAGAGCTTGTGGTTGAATATTGCAAAAGATACTACAAAAAAAGGACAATTCTCTCATTTACATTATTTTATGTTAATAAGACTTTTATATAGAAGCATGAGATATTTAATGTCTTAAATGTTTGATTTTTGGTAAATTTTGAATTGAGTGTTTTTTAACAAGTTTAAATTCAATTAATTGAAAAAAAATGCAGCTAGTTTATAAATAGATTCTTATTCTAATTTCTACAAGAAACATCACTGAAACATAAAAAGACATGTATATTCTTTTTATGCAAGGGAATTTAATAAATATTTAAATATTTAAAATTATATTATAATATATCTAAGCCCATTATGCATAAAAAGTAAAATAAACACAATTACATTGTTTCTTTTCTAAAACTTTGTAACAACATATATAGTTATATATTCGACAGTGAGCACTTTTCAAGTTTGGTTTCTCATCAACATTTAGTTGAAAAAACCAAACATGATATATATATATATATATACATGCACATACACATACATGTGCATATAATACAAATATTTAATTCCTTGATACAAAACTCAATCCTTTAACATTTCAATGCTTGGTTTTAAAGTGGTTGTATTCAAATAAATAAATAAAATAATATATATTATTATTATTATTATTATTATTATTCTATGCACCTCCCTCTCTAAAACAGCAAAAAAAAAAAAAAAAAAAAAAAAAAAAACCTTTTTGTAATTAATAAAAAAAATTCAACAATTACCATAGAATCATAAATCTTAAAACTTAAACCATTAATCTCATGTAAACTAAATTCATAACTATCACATCTTTGATTTTAAGAAGATCCAGATCACCTTTGAAATGCTTTGGAACATAAAGAGAAGCTGTTTTTTTTTAAAATTTAAGCAGCTTATAAAAAAAAGAAAATGCACGACAGGAGGAGCCTAAACCATAGGCACAATTTGGTCATCATCCAATAGGTGGATGATGGAACAATCACTATTGCTTAAACAATTTTAGGAGTTAAGTTTTATTGGAGAGGAGGAGATTCATATCCACACTCTTCTTCTTTTCATATACATCCACACACGCATACACACACAATTAGGCTCAATTCATGACATAGTTTAACAGGTACATCAAATACTGCCTTGTTGAAACACATCACGCATGCTCTTGTCATTTACAGCTTCTGAATCCGACTCTCCCTCTCTCTCTTTACTGTGAAGGACACCAATGCATCATCATCAAGCACAGAATGTATCCAAAACCAGGATGAACAAACCCAACAATAGCACTCATACACTCAAAAATCAACTAGGAACAATCCACAACAGCTTGCTGCAGTGCTTCTTTGCTGGTCTCATTACTTCAAAGCAGAACCCAAAAGATAAAAATCACACCATTGCAATAACCTGGTGAATGAGTCACATGATCCTAGACTTGAGCCCTAGACGCATGATCCTTAACCTGAAAGGTTGTTCTCCCTCTTCCAAAGGAAACTGGCGAGGGAAATCAACAGATGCTGCCAGGCGCATTGTGCCAAACTGTCCAAACGGGATCCTTGGATCTTCAAACTCAAGGCCTGCATGAAGGCAATCAACTCAGAAAGAAAGACAAAATCCAGGTTGGTCATAAACTGTAGGAATAAGTCCAGCACATCTAACTTTCCCCGACTTGACAATGCATTTGTGATGGATTCGAACACGAAATGGGTCACGAAGGCCTTTTGATGGCATAACAAACAAAATGAGGTCCGAGGAAAACAAGTACCTCCAGGAGTGAGATGAAAGTGTCTTCCAGATCGGTGATAGAGATTGATGAGCAGTTGTGAGCTCTGGGATTCCCAGAGCGCCTTCATAGATGATACTGGTATTCTACACATGAAGTGGTATAACGATATCAGATCCTCTGACACATAACTTAAAAATGCAGAGTCTGAAACTTCTTTTTCAATGGAAGGGGTTTCAAATGAGCAAGACGATTTCTCGATGTTGAAGTAGAGAGGGTATAAAAAGGGTGCATTTGACATTAAATCATGGAATAGGCTTTAGGAAGGCCACAACCTGCAACGTGCACAAATTGCAAGATTGGTGTCACCAAGTGGCCATTTGCCGCGCAGCTCCAAGTAGGGCTCAGGGAAGAAATGGAAAGCTAGGTTTTGAGCTCGAATTCGTAGTTTAGGTTCAGCTTCTCCACGATCCATCAATATATTGGCACCAACGCCGAAGTTCACATTCAATGAACGTCGGTCTTGCTCAGTCCCAGGATTTTTAAACTCCCAGATCTGCTTGAGCCAATCACGCGCAGAAAATGAACGTCTGCATGTTTAACTCCGGCATTAAAATAACGAGACAGAAAGAAAGCTAATACAACACCGTAACAGTAATATGCATTCCGAAGCTTTGGTCATTCATACACCAGCTCCGTCGCAACGAAAAAAAAACATGAGAAGGCTGTTGTGGCTAACAGACCTGCATCAGCTTTAGACGGGCACCCCCACCTTGAAGTCCTTGAAACCAATTGCTCGATTGCGAGGCCCTCTCGGCCGCGTCATTCTCAGGTTCGTAATGTCGTTTGCGTTGCCTTACACCTGTAGGTGTGACCTTTCTTGACCCAACAAGCGTCTTCTTCTTCTGATGAACAGGAACGTCATAACTTAAGGCTTGTCGTAGATCAACCCTGAGAATTGTATGGGAATCCCGAAATAATCCTTTGAAAGCATCACCCACGCGGGACACCATGTACTGACCTAGGGTTATGTCTTCGTCATCCGAATTGGAAAAACGAGGATCGGGGAACTGGTCGGGGTACGAGGACGACGACCTTGAACTCTGGCCGCCGTGTGCAGAAGCAGGAATTCGTCTCCTAAGATAATCGGGGTCTTCGTAGGGGTTGTCATCCCTCACAGAGTCTTGTTGTTGACTGATTTCATTTTGTAGCTCAGTTTCGAAATCAAAAGTTGGCCGGGAAGAAACTTTACCCACCTCCACCGAGTCCATATCTATTTGTAATTTTCACAAAATAGACGGAAAAAAGGGTCCACCTAAACGCAAAGAAACAAAATCACAGGTGTCCTGGCGCACACACAGCAGCTTCCATCCTATGATGCACAAAATTGATCTCCAGTCCTCGAGAAACCGCATCCATGCCCTTCCTTGTACATTTCAATGTCACCGATCCGAAGGACATCCCTGCAGCGTCGCTCTTAGCCAGAACACCAAAATTCATTGATGTCGCATTCGGACGCGCTAATTCTTCTACACCATTGCAACCTGGAATCACGTCGAGGCAAACTCGTGAACGCCACCAGCACCGCGAACCTCACAGCTACTGCACTCCTTCAAGTTACCATAATCCACAGCTGAAGCATTGCATGCAACAGAATCCGCAGAATCTTAATAAAACATGGCAATTGAGCGCGGGAAGCAATCAACCCATCTACTAAATGACTAAACCCAATGGAAGCATGAATGAAAAGAGCCACATGAACCAGACCAGCACAGTTCAAATCGAGTCAGAGAGCAGACACCGTTTACTTTGACAATTAGAGATGGCACGACCAGAAAATTGCAATGTGTCGATAACCAAAATTGTGCATCCCCCTTCATCCTCGCTTTCATCGCCAGCGTCGAAGCATCCTCATCCAGTCGTGTGTGCATCATGTGTGCCTAATTTTTCATTTATTTATTGTTAAAATTGGACGGTTTCCTTCCTCGGTAAGATTGCAACCTGCAACCTGAGTTGGCTAGTTGCAGGACTGACTTCAAGCTCCTCGCATTTTCATTGCATGTTCTCTTCAGAGGGATCTTATTCCTCGACCGAACCACATGCGAATCACTAGTCTCAAAGTGAAACCTAGTCAAGCAAATAGGTCTTGTTTCCCAAGGGCCGGTTATTCGCGGCTCGTTTGCATGTGTAACAAATCTGGTCGTTGCCTCCATGAGACTTGCAGCCGGTCCACCAATACTCCAGGTCACCCGTGGTAGTGGGGTTCAACAGCAGACGAGAAACTTCTCCAATGCCAAACGCAGGTATCTAACCAACTGGTGATTATGTTAGCGTTGCTGGTGTACTAGGCGCAACAATTTTTGTTGTGAAACTCATCAATTCTCCTCTCTCGTCTGCCTTGATCTTGTTGTTTCCCTCACTTTGGATTCTGTTCCGGCGCGTGGTTGCTGATGACTGCCGGCTTTGTGGCTTCTCCCGAAGTTGCTGTGGTTGGGTCTGTGCGCGGTGCAGTTGGCAGTTCTTTTCTATGGAAATTTATTCGTTTTAAAATTATTATTAGTTTTTCGTTTGGGGTTTGCACGTGGGCTGATCTGAGAATTCGAACCAGTATCTGTGGTGTCGGTTTTTTAAGTTGTTCTCTGGTGATTTACGCTGAGTGGGAGTGGTGAAGGACAGTTACATTTTCTGAGCCAGAGAGCCTGTTGGTTTTGCCACGGTTGCTGTTTTTATTTGTGTTTTGAATATCTCGGTTATCTTGTTGTAGGGGAGTGAGTTTTCGCTCGTTTTAGGGCGTAGCGGCTGAAGTGAAGGTGCTCTAGTGGTTGTGGCGGTGATGCAGAGATGAAGGAGATTGCTATTTGAGTGGAGCCATGTTGTAATGTGAAATTTGGTCAGTGTTTTTTTTTTAATTTTTTTATTTCACATTTTCCGCTACGCAATACGTGTTAAGCGTAAGAGGAGGGTGAAAATGCCAGCTTCAGCAACATGGGCTCGGCCCGAAGATCTTGTGGAAGGATTAAGCTCTCTAGACAACACAGCCAGACTCAAGGCGCTGCGGGATGTGAAGAATCAAATAATCGGAAACAAGACCAAAAAGCTTTCCTACATAAAGCTGGGGGCCGTGCCGCGGGTAGTGGAGATTTTGGCAAGCGACACAGAGATTCCGCTGTTGGTGCAGTCAGCTGCCGCCGTGGGAAGCTTTGCATGTGGGACTGATGCGGGGGTGAGGGCTGTTCTAGACAGCGGCGTTTTGCCACACCTGCTAAAAATGTTGCAAAATGGAGACACCAAGGTATTACTATCAACACAATCAATCTCTCACTCTTTTGTATTTTTTGGCTCACGGTTTAATACACCTTTGCTTGTGAAAACCTAATTATGTCAAACAAAGTTTTTCAAATTTGTTTTATGCATTGTAAGTTCCGCCATTGTTTCTCAAGTATGTTGAGGGATTTTCGTCCTGCAAGCGGTGTACGAGAAAGCTTCCTCTAGCAGTGTTACCGAGTGCTCCATGAATCAATATTAGGGTTTTCGTTTTGGTCTAAGCAGGATGTGCTTTACTGGGACACGATTCGGTCATTCTTTGAAGTGTTGACGTTGGGAAGAACCTCTACCAATTCTTTAACAATTCTATACTGTCCAGGTTGTGGAAACTTGTGCACGCGCACTTAAAATGATCTTCCACTCCCCTTTGGCTCCAAAGAGCGATATGTTTCAAGGACATCGCATGGAACTTCTATTACAGCTTCTGAATCATGATAACGAGAGTGTATCAGAAGTTGCAGCTCGTGTTCTTGCTAGGTGTTGTGAAACCAAGGAGCACCAGCAAGCTCTTGCGGACGCTGGTGGTCTTCAGAGCCTTGTTAACCTCTTGGCAGGATCCATCAAAATTCGAGAGGCTGCTCTCGATGCCTTGGCAGCGTTAACGAAATGCAATAAACAGCTGTCAGAAAAATTAATCAAGATGAACAATGGGGATTCTTTGGCTTCAATCATGAGACTTATTAAATATAAGTCTCCTTTAACTCGATTGCTGGCATGTATGTGCTTGGCAAACGTTGGAAAGGCTTGTCCTGCTGGTTACGCTCAAGAGGCTGAAGTTCGAGCCGGTATGTTGGGCATCCTGATGAAGCTGTTGGAAGTTCCTGGTCAAGTTGGACAGGATGCTCCAGGTATTTTATGATCCAGAAAATACTGGTTAACGTTTGGCTTGTTATGAGCTATTCATGTACATGAAATCCACTTCGAAAGATGCATTATCTATTACAACACATTCAAGTAAGAGTTATTCAAATTTTAGTACAGGTTTTATGCCCCCCTTTTATCCACTGCCCCTCATAACCAACGATACAGTTGGGCCAGAATTTGCTTCAAGAATAGTGTCTATTCCGTTTTAACACTCGGTACGTGTATCAGGTGTACTAGCTGATTTGGTGGCAAATAACGAAGAGTTGCAGAAAACTGCGGCTGATCAGAATGCAGTTGAAAAGTTAGCTGAATTCCTTCTTCGAGAGGAAGTTCCTCCAAAACAGCTGGAGGGAGTGCTATGGGGGCTTAGTGAACTCTGTTCTGAACTTGAGGAGAGCCGACGGCAACTTTTGGAATTGCAGGTGAAAGTTATTACTGTACTGTTGTTAGCTCAAAGGTGTGACAGTTGTGTTGGGGTGATATCCGGAATGAGTCGATCACTGCAACGAGATTCCTTGGCTAGCCTCGTTTTCTTTATTGAAACCATCCAATCATATAGACGTGTTGTATACCTCAGACTCACCCTGTTTCCACCTCCATGCTATTGTTATATGACTCACTTGGAAGTTAAATTGGTAAATTACGTAGGAATTCGGAGTAGTTGGTCGTGTAGGACTAATTAAGGTGGGGCTGGGTGGTGTTAGGTCTGGAAAGTTTAAAATCCTCGTTGGCTTTGGCTGCCCCATTGGTGCTCCATTCATTGGTTAGTCATCCCTTTGGGTTCTTTCGCAAAAGGGCTAAACCGTCGATTTCGAATGTTCGTCCTCAATAGCTTCTACCCTTGAGTATATGTGTTTACTAGATTACTCTCAGAGGTAGTTTCTTTATCACAAACCACAAGAAGTGAACTTTCAGTAGATTTGGTCGATACAATGATGTGTAACTTACGATCTAATTTGCTATGATGCTTGGTAGTTCTGACTTTGAACAATGATGATGTCTTGCAGGTACAAGGGTCTCTTGTTGCAGCTTTGGTTCATCCTTGTGAAGGGGTTAAGGTGGCCGCATGTTCTTGCATTACTAGTCTCTCTCGCTCAGTCAAGGTTGGTTGTGTTACACCTATTCTAAATAAGGTTGATTCTTGATTCGGCAGGGTGTGATATAAACAGTGGTGTTGTTGGTGGTTGTTTACTTGCTTCAAGTGCTCTTTTTGTTGAAACGATTAAATAAAATAAGCAGATTTGCCTCCTTCCTGTGTTTAGAATTTTTCAAATTTTAGTCGTCTCATAACAAGCAGTACCCGGAATAAAGCCAGTCCTGATGGATATTGGACACAGAGATGTTTGCATTTCAGGTATGGATCTTCGACTATTGATATTTGCAGCAGAAGCTGAGAATTTACGTGTTTCTGTGTTATGTTTGCAACAGAACCTGCGCACTAGCTTGGCAACTGAGCAATTTGTTCGGCCTTTGCTTCAACTTTTGAATGATCCTTGTCCAGCAGTTCAGGTAGCACAAAGTTTATGCGAAGTTTTCATTGAAGGACAAAAGAAAATATGTTTTACGGAAATTGAGTTTTAAGCACATGCAGTTTTGATTCACCTTCCCTCGATACTTTGTTAGTTACGGTAATCACTTGTTCTTGATTCCCATCGGGAAACACCTATTGGAATTGTTGTGCCACAACCAGGACTCAACTTTCTGGTTATGCTCTTCTGCAGGTTGAAGCCTTGACTGCTGTTGGAAATGTAGCCCTTGATTTCACTCCACAAAAGTTGGTGTTTATGCAAACTAATGGCATTACTCAGCTCATAAATCTTGCACTATCTATGGAACATACTCTCAGACGGAATTCAGTTTTGGCTTTGAAGAATTTGTTGTTCATGGCGGACATCACAATGAAGCGTCGGGTGATGGATGAGCTAACAGTTTCCACTTTGTGTGACCTAATTCGAGGTAAATCGTGATTCTCTTCGCGCATTGCTCTTGCTTTCTGTAATTCGCCAGTGTCGCTAAAGTTGACCAAGAAGAAGCAATTCAGTAGGTTCCCTTAAAATTCAAAGAATTCAACTGCCTAAGGTACAGCGTCAGCAAATTCTGAAAATGTTCACTTGAGTTAAATGTGACTGAAATGATTTGGCTCATTATTGTGCAGACCCAGAAGAGGAAGTGCAGGAGCAAGCAGTCTCTCTTCTGCGGAATCTTGTTCACGGGGTTCCAGGTTTTGTCGATCAAATCTTTCCTGATGGAAGCATATTATTTCAGGCCATAGAGAAGCAGCTCATCAATCCTCGTCCTCAGATATCTATACAGGTTTGATTTTATGCCGCCTTGCCCTTTCTTGGTGCTGATCCTTGGCAGGTTGTTGATGGATGTTTGTCCTTATCAGAAATTTTATGAAGGCGAAGTGGATCACCAGTGTAGATTTACCTGAAGTTGTGGCTTTATTCTGTGTCTTCGTCGAGAGATCACTGTAAAATGAGGAGTTCCTGTGGTCGAGATTAGGATGAGAGATAAGTGGCTGTGTAGTCATGGTGCTGATCCTCCGTTTCTTCGTTTAGGCCCTCTATGTAATGAACAATGTAGCATGTGGAAGCGAGGTGCACAAGGAGTCGGTTCTGGCATCAATCCTTCGTTCTCAATCGGCAAACGACACTTCCTGGCTTTCTCATTTTCTGCAAGACACGAGCAACCCTCAGCTCAGAGTTGTAGCTGTGGTGTGTATCAACAACTTATTGGACCCTGCTGGAGATGGTATTAGCTCGCGTATGGTGAGGCTACGGGAAGCAGGGGTGGAGACTCAGCTGCGCAAGATGGTAGATGATACATGTTTGGACGTCAAAGTAAGGTTCTTCTTCTTGTTCTTCTTGTTCTTCATCTTTTCATTGGTTTTTTGGCATCGTTATTTTTTTTGAAAATTAATTCGTGACATCCTTCGAATATGTTCGGGTTTGCCTGCCGTTGAAACCATATAATGTTCAATTAATTTGCAGTTGGTAGGATTGGAGTCTTATAATTAATGGTCGTTGGTTTTTCAGTATCACGTAAAAGCAGTTTTGGAGTGCTTCACACCTTCCATTGTTACATTTCCGGAACATTAACTTGTGTTTACGAGGGCAGCGCTTCTCGCAGCTGACGGAACTTTCAGCATCCTCCTTCACATGAATTCACTATGGAATATAGTGAGTGGTTGGCCACTTGGGCTTTCGGTGTGTGCAGTCAATCGTGTGGGTCCTTTCTCAGTTGCCGAGGTAATCCAGTTTCGAAGTATATTCTAATGCTTGGAATGGGAACTTAAAGAAAGGCCGTCTACTTATCTGATGCAATGGCCATCAAGTTAATACCCGAGGTGCATATTCAGTGTAAGTTGGCTTTTAGCGCGCTCTATTTTTATGTTTATTTTTTTAAAAATTGGTGAATTGTGCTTTCGTCATTGGGCGGTGGGTATGGTGTATGATTTTTTTTTAACGAGGCGTTACTGATTCTCTTTTTGCAGCTGGGGAAGGTTCATCCGGCTTTAAAAGGTGGCTATGGAGGCGGAAGCTTTCAGCGGCATCAGATTAGAATTTTCAGTTGTTTGAGAGTTTATTGATTAGGTGAAACAGTCGCTTTCGAAGTGTTATATAGTAGTTGTGTCTGAGCTAGGCTTGTCTGCGGCGTAGGATTCAGAGATGCTGTAGCTTATCGTTTTGTATGGCTGAATCATTTAGTCCCACTTAGTTCATCGTTACTGTTCAGGACGAGCTTCTGAGCTTGTTCTGTTGGGTTTTCAGTTTTCCTTTTCTTTTCTCTGGATCAGGATCCTCCATGATTTTGTGTATTTCAAAACCCAATGCACCTGCTGGAGTATCTAGATTTGTATTCTACAGAATTCCTGTTTTGAATTCAGGGTTCATTGTTTAATTACAGCACTGTAGGACCTTCATAACATAGCATGTGCAAGGCTGGAGACGTGCTATTTTTTTCCTACTCATGGACCATACTGCCTGCAGTTACATCTCGATTTGTTTAGTTAGACTCTTTTGTACTTCGATTCTTCCTGGGGTGTGACTACTGAAGCCCTTTGTTGAATGAAAGAATTAAAAAAAAGAGCGTTAAGGCATGGTTTTAACATGCCTGCCAGCATCTTGTCTACATTCTGCAAATGCGTTACACTTCATTGATGAGAATGGCAAAGTGGGTCTTCATTCATAGAGATTTTCTACCTCCACCAACGCCATGAATTGATTCATGGATCACTGATTAGGCTTCTCCCTTTATGCTCATGCACACTGGCAAGATTTGCTCACAAAATGGCGATTTCTGCAGCTTTTGTCCGCATTATCTACCAATCAAACAGTGCAATCTATGAAACAAATAATGTGCTACTAGTGTGTTGCTTGAAACCATGAAGACAATTTACAAAAAGTGATTCTAGAAGTTCGTATGGTGCAGCATTCTTTACTCTGTCTTTTTCTTTTGTCGAAATTTAAATTTGTGAGAAATTCATACATTGAAATTTTAAAAGTTGCTTGTATAACATTTTGAGAAGAAACTGTTTCTGATTTCATTATTGTTTTTAAGGCTGTATATAAAATTATATACAACTCATCACAAAATTGTAATGTAGAAACACCAGGATCTCAAACCAAAGTCTACAAATCAAATTTCAATTCTGAATTAATATCTAAAAGTATAAATCAACAAAGATAAATATATAACAGTATGTGAATTTTAAGTTTAAAATATTATTATTTGAAAAACAATTGTAGAAGTACAAAAGAACCAAAAGAATATGGGATTATATTATATGGAAGTTTTTAATAATTCTATTTAATAATATCATTCTTTTCACAGGACTTATTAAAATAAATTACTTTGATGATTTTACATTGAATTTTTTCTGAAAATAACTATAACCACATTATTCAAATTTTAAAAAATCACAACTACAGCAACTACAGGTGCATATAAGATCTTTTTTTAATGGTTTTTTTAGAATCTAGCTTAGGATCATTTGAAAAATGGAAAACAATCTATATATTTCAAACTGCTACTTAGGTAATAACTAAAAGATATATCAAACAAAAAAATACAATTAAATAAAAAAATATTTTTAAAAAAATTAAAAAGAGTAGAAAGTTTGACATATATGATGTCTTGGATAAATATTCTACCATGTAAGAATATCATTTTATTTTAATTTGAACATGCAAAAATTTAAAATAAGAAGGATCTAAGATAGAAGGCTATGCACAAACTTTTCTCTACAAGTTCCAACTTGATTACTTTTTTCTACATAATGCTCAGAAATAAAGTATTTATCTACTTTGGACTTCAAATGGAATTGACAACTTCTAAAATTTACTTATACTTCTATAAGCTATCTATCTTTTATGGCTAAGTTTGACTACCTCATCCAATTACATTACCACCCTCAATTGCATACAAAAACAAATAAAATCAATCAAATTTTAAATCAAAAAAATAGAATGCATATCAAAAAAAAAAAAAAAAAAAAAAAAAGTCTCTCCTAAAAATAATTATTAAGTGGATATGCAATCTAGAATGCTATACTATAACCTTGTTTTGTACAAGTCCTTAAAATAAAAGAGCCTAAATAATGACACAAGTAGACACAATATATTAGGTTTTGCTAAGATTGTCAAAGTGGTACAAAAATCCAAAAAGACACATGAAAACAAGGAAGCAATCAAATTGTTCTACAAGACAAATTGAGGATCTACTATATGATATTACTATTTTATTAGAATATATACATTGACCTTATGATGTATCCTAACAAGCTAGATAAGAAATTGATTGGAATTGCTTAGAAGCCTTGGAACTTCGAAGAAGCCAAATGGCAAAATGTTCTACCTTCTTACCTTTCTTTCAAATGGAAGAATATTTGGTTTAAACCTAAAACACAAAAAAGAAGCTATGTAACTAATTTGACATGGAGAAATAGTTATTAATGTATGAGAATCACAATCTAACTCTAATACTTTAAAATATTATCTTTGCATACCTTGTAAACAATAAACAAATGAATACAAATTCTACTTGAATTCAATTACTTTAATAAAATTTAGATTCTCTTTAAAGGACTATGCTAATGGACTAGAATTCTACCTTGTAATCTAACTGTGCATGATACAACAAGTCCCTAGAAATCAACTTAGTTTAAATTTACAAGTGTTTTCTATATTTTATATTTTGCTGCTATATAATCTGCCATGCACACAGGGAAGGACCTAACACACCTTGTAATTAATATTCCAGAAATCTAAAGCATGAAGCACACCCCCATTTACTGTCAAGATAAAATAAACAATATCCTTTATACCACTACATCCTATTGTGGAGCCTCCTCAGGGTGGAAGCCACGTAGGCAGGAGCAGAGTCAAAGCTTACAGGGTAGAGAAAGGAGGGAAGGGAGCCACGTGTCCCCCCTCCCCTTTACAATTGCGCCGCCTTATCCCACCCTTGTGACGCCCTCTGTGGCAAGCAAGCAAGCAATGCCTGCACTGGAATGGTGCGCTGGAATGGTTTCTTCGCCGATCAGCTTTGCTCGCTCGCGGTGCCTTGTTTCAAGAAGTGAGATGCGTCGATGGAGATTCCCCAGCTAGGTTACTGTGCTGGTGATGCGTGGATGGATGCTGAATTGGGAAATGGAGCTACTGGGTTTCTAGGGGCACTAGTTTTGTCGTTGCAGGAGGATGGAGCCAGCATGGCCGCTTCCGTTATGTGCGGATTTGGTGCCTCCTGTCATCGAAGGAAAAGGTCTCGCGCCCTTTTAGTATCGAGACACAATCCGCACGCTAGCATTCTGTTGACTAACTGGAATTTTCACACACCATGCAGTTCGATCCGTGAAAGTAGGGGAAAAAGCTTCACAGGCAACTGGCAATCCGAGACGGAAATTGTTTCGCTTTTCACCTCAGCGTACCCTGAGCACCGCATGGTGCATAACCTTCGGCCTCGTGTTGTAGTGAGGTTCAGACTGGCGACATTAGTCAATCGTGGCGTTGGGTATTTAAAATTCTTCAGTAGATTCTACAAGTGCTCTAGTGTGGTGCAAGCCAATCTTTAGGTAGAGAGGAGGCTCCGAAATACCACGGGGTATATCGAGATGTGGCTACCAACGAACGCTTTTATCCCTTAAAATGATGTGCATCCAAGCAGGAGACTCGAGACGAGTTTTTCCAGACAGATGGCTCTTCCAGACCTGCAAAAGGGTGTACCACTACCTGCCATTCAACAACACTGGCTGTTGAAAGAAAGGTCGGTAGATCTTTTAACCCTCACAAGGTCACCTAACCGCTCTATCCACTCACTACCACCACCTGACACAGAATGGTACACACAAAAAATTGTTTGTATATGCAAAATCTGCCGTTGCTTCTCCGAAGGCACAAGTGTAGGAGCGAGCTCAAAGCCGATGCATGGGTGTACCGGTATAACCTGGTTGGTAATGGGAAAAACCCTCTTTCGCAAAGTATGGCGAAGGAGTGGGTGTCAGAAAAAAAGCTAAGATGCTCAAAAGGATGAATGGGGCTCATCCTCCTATCGCAGAGATTTAACACACCACACATACTTTTCAACGGCAAAACTGCAACGTGTGTTCAAACTTCTGTAGGTGAGTCAAACCTCACCCGAAGTGGTTAGCACAAATGGCAAAGCATACAGAAATTGCTGACAGCATATACAGCGTTATGTACACAAGAGATCCTCTTCGCTCTTGATCAAGAGTTGGTTAAAACTCCCTTCATCTGCTCTTTCCACTTAAATGGAACGGCACTGGGGACACCACTAGTAAAATAACGCTCACGAGCCATGGTTTTCCAATCCTCACACGAAAAACTGATACACCTCCAGTACATGCTTCTCCTTGTACTTTCACAGGCGCCCAACCCCCTACGGTCGAAGTGTCTCTAAAGCCATCACGAAAACCATCGCAGAGCTCTTTCAAGTCTCCATCCTGGAACAAACCAGATCTCAGATTGACCTTTTCCCGCATTCGCTACACAAGTAACAAACTACCACCAAATCCCCACACTTCATCACAACCGAAGCTCCGTATCGACATCGTCGTGCATCATTTCATAGTCGCCTTCACTAGTCTTATATATGTCGTTGAACAGCAAACTCCTCGTCACGAACTCGACCTCCGTCGTGGGGTTTAGGTTCGAGCTTGGCCGCGTGAATGTACTGAAAGCTGACTTCGAGCTCTGAGGCAACATGTGAAAGTTGTTGCTGAATGTAATCTGCACAAGCATTCAAACCATGTCAGACGGAGGATTTTTATGAACACTACAGCTCCACATATACATCAACATCAACGACAGATTTCAAAGCTTTCAAAAATTTGAGGAGCAAGAACTGACCTGAGAACTTGGTATAGATTCACCAGGTGTTCGACAAATCAGAGAGGAAAGCCGCCCGGAGAAATTGTCCACGCTTTTTTCCGAGTCATCGCCGTGATGCTCAGCTACGCTCATGATCTCCACAGACTGCCCGCCCGTCTTATCACACCTCGACGAAACAATCGCGGGGCCCGACATTCCCATCTCAGAGGCAGGTACTCCGTTCAGCTCAAAGCCACTGAATGGTTGCGCCTGCGGCACCACTAACTCTGCAATCCGCTGATGCTGCTGCATGGGTTGCTGACAGCTCACCACCTTAGGCTGTTGAGGCTGAAATTCCACTGGTTGTGGTTGTTGAAATGGCTGCGACATGTAAAAGCGGGGCGAATTGGTCCCGATTTCATAGCTTGGAGCCGCAGCATTGCCCACACTCCACCCTGCACCGCTTATATTCGCCCTGCCATCCTGACTAGCCTGCCAGTTCACCTCTGTCTTGGAGCCGTAAAATTGCTCCGGAGCCTCTTCCATACTCACATGCTGATGTTGGGGCTGCTGCTGATGGTGCTGTTGATTCTGGTAAGAGTAGAATCGCCCATTCGAGTGGGCAGAATGCCGTGACTCAGGATATGCGGCTGAAGACACCGGAGGTGCTACAGCAGATTGCGCCATCGAAATGCTCTGCTGCTGAGCAGCCACGGGCCATGACATTGGATACATCTGCGATCGCACTTGAGGCAGTTGACTAGCAGACTTCTGAATCTCAGCTCTGTATCTCTCATACTGCGCAAACTTATTCACTAGTGCAATTGAAGATGGCTCATTGGGCAGATCTTCTCTCATAACCTGCTCCTGCGCTTGCTGATGTTGGTGTTGTTGTTGAGCGGCAGCGGCCGAGAATAATCGAGGACTCCATTCGGCCTGCTCCTGCTCGCCCACACCGTATGCGTGATCCTGGTCACCTCTATTGTAAGCGTGTCTCAACTGGTCGAGCGTGGCAAGCGACTGTTCGGACTGCTGTTTCGGCTTAGGACCCATACCTGCGAGACATTGTCAACTCGGTCAAAAACCTCTCGCTGCACAGTCCACCATATACATTGTCTGCTTTAAGATGCGGAGAAGAGAGCAACAAAATAACACCAGACGAAGGTGGAAATAATCTTGAGAGCATTCACACAGCTTGCCTGTGCTTCTCATGTTGTTCAGCAGCTGCGCTTGCAACATGGACTGGTGGGACAAGTCACTGTTCAGCGGAACCTGGCTCTGGAGGAAGAGATGGTCGAAGTTCAGGGGCGTCGTTGGACTCCCGATGTGACCGTAAGGACTGTGAGACCTGCTCTTGTTCGCCAGGTGACGCTGATCAAAATCGTTCATCATAACCACATCCATCCCTACACGAGACAAACGACGCTGCTGATGAGAAATGTGAGCCAAGGCAGAAGGAAGCAACTCTTTTGTAAACTAAATATCCCTACGAAGTCCCACTCAAGTAGCCCTGACACCAGCCCCCGGATACTCAAGAATGTAGGTATGATAAGAGGACTTAAGACTCAAATGCTGTAGGTGGCGAATTTATTCTCTGCGTAAATAACGTGATGACCAGCCCACAGTGCGAGACAAGGCAGTAGTACTGGATTTCGGGACATGATGAAGAATCTGTCCGTATAGAGAGATAAACTACTAGACATAATAACCTTCGGCACTCGATTTGGTGGTTACAGCAGTCGGCGAATTCCGGGATACAAGCGTTCCGGGATGAATAGTCATCTTCCCTCCAGATCGCAATATCCTTGTAGCCGCAGACAGCCTCTTACGCAGACAACTCAAAGGTTTCGGACTTGGTCTTAAAGTTTCTTCGTGGATTATATTAACGTAGGAGAGCAACCTGCGGTCACCGCAAGATAAAACGAACGTCATTTCGTCGTACATCTACCACTCCGTAAGGTCGGTGATGGATTCCCAACGGCTGCCGCTTCCATCAAAGTTGACGCGCGGTGAATGCTACGGGACTTTACTCGGTGGACAAGGTCGTAGTGTACGCAAAGTAGTTTACTATGTCCAGACAAAGCTCTCAGTGTGTGAGATGTACTGCAGGAGGGATATGATCTCTACCTCCAGGGCCAATTCTAACCGCTCGCTGCACCACTTGAGCGCGTAAGTCACAGTAACTGAAAAGGAGCGGCAGGCAGGTTTCTCTAAGCGAGTGCTTCTCTTTCCGGAAGGAGACAATTGTTCCAGAATTCAACACATTGGGGGCTCATAGGAACCAAAATCAACAGGTCTGTTACTACAGACTTGGTCTTCCACAACATCCCAACCTTCTTCAAACGAGACCCAGGGCATGACGCACAATTCGAAGCACGAAACGATGCGCTTTCCTAATCAGCTGGGCAGACGATCTGAGCGAACATAATCACCGCTACCTACAAGAAAGCTAAACGATGAGAGGCTCTGTACATCAGGAAACAGATGGTCAAGCTGCTTCGGAAATGGTCGCGAGGAACGAAGCGATTCGGACCGATCTGAAGGTTCTTGCAACTTGGAGGATGCTTTCAGCGAACACGATTTACTTCGAACTCTTCGGAAACTGCGATGCGCAGCGACTCTCGCTTCATTCTCTTAAAGAAAAAAATCCATTGTGTCCTCCAATCTGCCAGTACCTGCTGGTGCGCACACTTGACACTACCTTTACAATCAGTCGCTCTCGTGTACGATGTTCAACCAATCCACGTGTGACAATCCCTTTCACAAGGACCTATTCAGCGTATGTCGCACAGAAAACCCACTTCCGCACCTACTCACCGCCGCCAAATCTCACAACTCCCAAACCGCGCTCACTAAACGAGCCAGGCAGGCGCAGATCTGGGCTGTGAGCCTCACTAGTCCCTCTTCAGACACGAGTCCAAGTCCACTCACACATCTTTCACCAAAAAGCAAGCGGATGTATCAAAGAAAGACACCACGAGAGTCAATCCACCAAGACGACGACGAGTCCAGCCCTTTGCGAAGGCTCCAGCACTGCACCGACCAAAAATGAACGCAACGCACCCGTTCGACCACAGCCAGCCAAATCCATCTCACAAACACTCCCCAAACGCCACCGGCTCCACAAAAGCACCATACCTTGCACTGTGTGGAAAAAAACCCAATAGTCTGAGTCCAAGCAGGTCGCCTGTTTCACCAAAACTCTAGCAAATGGAGAGTCAGCAACTGACTAGCTAGCAATCCGCGCACCAGAGAGGCCGGGAGGCATCGAGGAGCGGAGCGGGGAGGAAAGAAGAGGAGGAGAAAGAAGAGAATGACAACAGAGGCACTGCAAAGGCAGGATATTGAGATGTGGGCAAATGCTTGTAGGGGCTGCTCCTGTGCTGCTGCTGCTGCTGGCCTGCCTGCCTGCCTGCCTACCTGCCTGCGTGCTCGCTGAGTGGGGAGTAATAGAAAAGTCGACTACTGACCCAAAAAGCATTGTGGATAGTCTATAGTCGTCCGTCAGTTTCTAGCATGGGCTGGACACGACAAACGCGGCCCTGCAATAAAGAACCCCTGGTTTGTCGTTTGGAGCCGGGCCCCGCCCTCCGCTTTGGTTTCCCTTCTTTCCGAAAATCTCTCCCTCTCTCCCTGTGCCACGCGCCATATGCACTCCCCCTCCCCTTCGTCCCCACCACCACCGTCGTCGCTGCGGACAGTCTAGCAGCAACTGGGATTCAAAACTCGGATCCCATTAGTGCCTTTCTGCCTCATCGTTTACGCGGGATTCTCACACGCACTCACTCACACAATTTTTTTGTTACTTGGCATTGGGCGGTGCACTTCTGTTTTTTTGTTTTGTCCCCCCCCCTCCCCCTTGAGCTTGCAGTTTTTCGTGTAAAAAACTGGTGTAAAATCCACTTACAATGATCACATGAAGCACCGTATGTCTGTGATCTGACCAACAGTGAGACCACACAAACGTGGCGCTAGTCTTCAGTGCCTACGTGATCATCATCACTAAGCTAACTCTATGTCTGCAGCTATTATAATATTATTAATAGATTACTCATACTGCCCGTCTCGAGATCTTAACCGACCTGCATCTGTGTGGGTCAATCCTGTCATGAAATAAAGTCGCATTGATGTGGCAATTCCTATTGTATTCTTGAGTTGGCATGGTTCAACTAAAACCCACTGGTTCATTTATGCCCACCTTCGGGCCAGGCTGGGGGGCAATGAAGTGGAATGTAGGTTTTACTGGGGGCAGCCTGCCCGCTGTGAAATAATGCGGTCAAGGACATAGAGTGAAGTGAGTATATGCTGAGTTTGGGTGGGGAACGGTTGGGAACGATGGCAATGGCAGCAACGAGTTCACGTAATTAGACAAAAGAAGTTTTAAATGTAGAGCCATCCTTTTCTGGGACCCCCTTTCCATGGAGGTGGAAGCATGAGGGTGAATGCAGCAGGGAGCCGATTGGATGGATATAAATATACTTTTATCATCTATCGTTGACAATAGTATTATTCGTCATTATACCCTGTTTCTAGTTGAATATTGATCCTAATTTTGTTGTGTTTTCTTTTGGAAAGCGTGCAACGCATATAAAATATTTATAAGGTTTAAGAATATATGTTTTTGAACTTTGAATAGGCAATGGTTAAATTCCAATTATATCTATCTGATAAAAGATTGTGAAATCCACTTCATTACTTCCTTTCCATTCCAAATATATAATTCTAAATGCAAGACTCCAAAGCACAAAGATTGGATAGGTTGCTTTAAATCTAGGATGGAAATAACTTTGCTTGTTGTCTCTCAACTCCATGACCAATCTATGATATTTGACATTGACACTCACATGGAGCTCTATCACATAGGTAATCATATAAGGAGTTATGCTATTCTATATTGTGACAATACATGACCCATTAAATCTGTAGCAACATTAATTAGTAGCATTGTGCTAAAATTACTCCTCAATTTTGATCTCTGGGTGTATTTAATTATCTATTTATTCCCTTTTTATTTTATAAATCAGTGTGACTGATCTTCCATGTTTATTCTATAAAGAATGAATCTTAAAATTTAAACCTTGTCTAGCTGTATTCCTTGATATGATCCATGAGTATCCATTGAAACAATTTGCTCAAATCTCTTTTGCTTCAAAACTATTGTGAATTTCAAATATCATCGAGGTTCTTCAACATCCCTGGAAAAATTAATCATCAGCTATTTTACATGCACACACACACATAACCACTTTTCATTGAAAAATGTATGCCTCTATGTTGGTTCAATAATACCATGGGAAAATTGTACCATGTATAGAATAAAAATGGAATTTAGTCCAACAAAATATTTATTCATGTTTTGAGACAGATGTGTACCAAAGTCCAATTCTCATATATTGATTATTCATGTCATTTACACATTATGATTTGTTCTTTTAACATCCTTATATATATATATAATCTTGTTTCATTTTTTTAGCATAAAACTGTATCAAAATGTAAGTCTTGTATTAGAAATAGAGAACGTATTACAAATACAATTGCATAACAGTTCGACACACAAAAATGAACAGAATTATTCAACACCAATAATACGCAAAGCCATGAATCTCAAAAGCATTGCGATGTTGTACATTCGACCGTCATTAGAAACGTAATATTCTGTTTTTGAAGTTTTTTTGAAAGCTTCTAGAATAGAATTTGAACTTGGAGTTTGATGGTTTGCATGCTTAAAAACAGCTGCCACTGCAAGTCTTGTTATGGCAAATATTGCATTGCCTTATCAGGGCCGCAAACGCAATAGAAGATTTGTGGTGTGGCTATGCCGCGAGTTGCCGTAGACTGCCGCCCGCAGACTGCAAAACTTGCCTTCAGCGGCGAAGATCATCGTAAGATGGTCTTCTTATCTCTCCGTCTCACTTGCACGCTCCCGCAAAACCCTAAGAGCCGAATCCCAATCGCATGGATGATGTTATCGTTGCAGAAAGCTTGAAGAGGACTGATCGATAGGCTGCTATGGCGACGGAGGGTGAGATTTCAAGGCAAGGTAGGCGGTGATCGCACACGAGGCAGCAGCTACAAAGGAGGGAAAGCGGGAGAAGTCCTCGGACTAATTTTGGTGTGGCTCCGGCGGGGCCCCACGCACAACCCCGCGCGAAGAGGTGCGGCGCTGGAACTCAATAAGACAAGCGCATGACTACCGGGGGGGCCCGTCCACCATTCCCACCTTGTCGTCTCTCTCTCACACACTCTTGCCAGCACCTTAAGGCGCAACCAGCCAATGGCTTGTGCGGAAGAGTGGGGAGCAGCCACCAAATGAGACCTTGTTGTCAGGGAGTGCAACGCGGAGATTAAGGTCCCACACACAAGTATGGCAGGGCAGATAGCCCCTTCCTCCTCTCCCCCCGCCCCCCACTTCGGAACTCTCCCCCTCCCTCTCCATCTTCATCTTCGTGTTGCTTGTTCTTCGCCCCTGTTTCCACCTCAGGGCATCCTCCCTCCGTGATGGTAGTGTTTTTGCGTTGTGTTTGTTTAGTTGTTTGCCACCCAATCCGGCCTGATTCCACCCCATTTGCATTGACAAAACATAAATCGATCGCATCTTCTGACATAGAGCTTGTCTTTCGGGCACTTCGCTCATTAACCCTTTATCTTCTGACTAATTTTAACTTGAGGCGAGTTGCTTGTGTGCAAGTTCCGGGTAGTTCAGTGTGGCGAGCCATGGAACTTCATCCAACTTCCATTCATCTCCGTAAAGCTTCATAATTGTGTGGTTGTGTGTGTGTGTATATATGTACATACATCCATATTGTGCGACAATTAACAGAAAAAATTATGCCTAGGTGAAGCAGTTTGGTTACAAAATAAATTGTTTGACGGTATTCATGTTTGTGCACACATATGAACATGTGAGTATGTGTTTATTTTTTTAATACTAATTTGCATCTACAGAAATACTAATAAAATCTGTTTTAAAGAGTTGTCTTGTTTAATCAGAGAAATATAATATGTGAAAAAACATTATGTCTAACCATATAAAAGTGTTAAGCTATATGCAACAACAAAATTTGGGATGATTTTAGATATAGTTAAGTTTATTTCCTCTTGCATTCAGGTTCATACGCAATAAATTATAAATAAAATTGTGAGACATCTGTCAGCACTCACGTAACACTTCCAAAGAGGCTCATAAATCCAGTTACAATATATATATATATATATATATATATTATTTGTGTGTGTACGGATTTAATATGCCTGTGACAGATTATAAAAAGCATGAACCTTTATTTATCATCTAATTCAACAACATTTTTTGTAATACATTCTAAAGTACAAAATAACTACCTCGTTTTATTTAATTAATCAACCAGTATACTTAATTTTTAAATTGAAGTATTTGTTCAAGGTTTTATTGGGATAAATCAAAAAATAATAATTAAAATAACATGGAAATATTCTCAGAATAGTTATCAAATTTAGGCAATTTATTGTCCTTTTAGGATCCTTCCTTAGATATTTGATTGATTCTTTAAAGAATCAGGTTGCTATTTGATAAATATGAATAAATGATTGAAATATATAAATGTTTAAATGACAAAACATGTAGTGTGGTATGTCTGTTAAGACTGTTAGATTGCATTTAAAACATTTTTCAAATAAATGTGCAATGAATGCAACATATAACAGAACACATAAAAAAAATGTGAACCAAAAATCAAGCAACAAAACACAAGAAAGAAAAAGAAGAATAAAAAGCATCTCTCATAAAACTTATAAACAAATAATATAATATTTCAAATTGGTTATAACTTTTGATTGTTGTGTATATCAACATTCTGTTGCATCCTCCCTTGATTAACTTCTACAACAGCTAGTATTTTTTTTTAGATAATTAGGTAAATAACAAAAAGCCAATGTATAAACCATTTACTACCTCTGGTATGTGAAGTCAAATTAAAACAATTATTTAAAGTTGCATAGATATTTGATTTGTGGATTTGACATAAGGATTTCATGAAAATGTATATTCACAATCCAGTAAGCATTTTATTTCCACAGAATGTCAAACAGTTTGTCAAAAGTACCTCAATTATATATATATATATATATATGCAATATTAAATAATGATAATAATAAAATCAATGCTTGCAACCACTCTTTAGAGATGTAGCATTCCCAAACATTTGAACTAGACAAATTGAATGATGAATAAAACTCGCTCAATTCTGTATCATATAAAGACATTACTTGTAATGTTTAAACAGTTAGGATGAACTTGTGAAACCTTCGCAACAATTATCTAAAAAAATTATATAATAATATTTAAAGATAAGTGTTTTAAAACAAAATAAATATCAGATTACATGACTAATTCATTCATAAATTAAAATGCAATCTTTTTATTTTATTTTATTTTTAAAAAATAAGATATAAATATTATTTTGTTTATGTATCATAGATAACAAAAGATGTTCAAGTCATTGAATAAGTTGTGATATATTTTCTTGTAGAAATATGATAGTGACATGTGAACATTTCTAAGATTGTCAAATTATACAACATAAGTATAGATGTACCTTGCTTAGTTTATACCCTCAATGGCTGGAAATTTTATAAATTATGTAGGGAATATTAGTAAAGGGATATAAGTTTACAACTAAGGAACAACCTCTGCTCCAACAAGTATTATCAAATAAGCAAGAAATATTAGTTAAAGAATATAAATTAAGTGAGATATATCTGTATTATGTTTTTGTGTTATATATATATATATATATATATATATATATTTATTAGCAATATTTTTATAACCATTAGAATAAAAATACTATTAAATTTTTTATATATAAATCACACCATATTCATTTGTCAAATTTGAATATATGGAGGAATCTTATATTCAACCATGTATTGTGAATTTAAGCAATATTAGCATAAGATAGTTTTGTTGTTTCTTTTTTAAAAATTGAATTATACATGAAACAAAGTAAAATTTACAAGGAGAGGATTTTTTTAAATTTTTTTAAATTTTTTTCCAGATGTATAACAATAGGTCTATATATCTTTTTACTTTTCAATCAATGATAGGTATTTGCCATCCAACCAGAATAACTTGGCTTTTCAAACTGAAACCTCTATTCTAAATTCTTCTCAAATTTATAATGTATATGTGTGTATATATATATATATATATATATACCTGCAATTACCCTACGACCTCAGCATTTTATATGATTCTCGTGAAGTAATTGAAAATAAATAAAAATAAAGAAAATAATAATAAAAAAGAAGGCATGGCACATGAGAGATGGAACTGCGTGATAGACAGACTGTCGGGCAGTAACTTGCTGCCACTATTGCCTCTGCTTGTGCTTCCGTGGCATGGAATACGTTATACTGTACGTATAACTTAATGTCGTATACTGAACTGTATTACAATGGAGGGAGGGAGACAGAAGTGGAGGAACAAGCTGGCATGGCATGAGAGATGGATGAGGCAGGGTGGTTGATATGGATGAATTTTAGTGGATAAAGAAGTGGAACTGCGATGAAGCATTGCTGCTGGACTTTGTGAAAGAAATCGTTCACATCTCCCGAGAAGGATCGGACCCTGGACTCCTCCCTGCTGTTGCCAACGTGGCTACAGCCTCTTCACCAGTGTGAACGCGAGCTTCCAGGGTTTGGGGTCTCCTTTTACTGTACACATTGTTTTTAATCTTTTTCACCTAGATGGGTGGTGCTTGTTGAGTGGTCACAGACCCATTCCCCTCACCTACCTGGCATAACAGATTTTAATATGCACATGTGTGAATGGAATGTACATTTGTGCTTGAAAGGTTTAGAGTATAGTATTACAACCACCATGTGTGTGTGTGTGTGTGTGTGTGTGTGTCCCATCCTTCCTTTTTTTTTTTTTTTTTCCCAATAAATCACAACATATTATTTTTGTGTGTGGACAAATGCACTTACTGTTGATAGTCTCCTGTCAGATTCAAGCTTCTGCAATATCCATGGAATGATTGACACCACCTTCATTCTGCACAACAAAAGCTACTTTTATTTTTCTTATTATTTTTCTGTCTTACTCAGGCTCTCCCTCCCTTCTTTCCCTTCTACCTTACTCTAAGCAAACTCCCCCTATAAAACCCCACCATGGCCTGTGCCACCCACTCTCAGAAAAAGTTTCCTTTTGAAAAAAGACAGAGATCATTCCTCAGTATTATGAGGCATCATTCCTTACATTCACACATGGATTTAAAAGCAAAAAAAGAAAATGGGTACCAGTCATGAGAACTTGTTCTATGTCTGATGATAAAAAGTCAGTTGCAAAGCTTCCTGAAACAAATTAATTAAAACCCCAAAAAAGGAAAAAGCCAATCTAGGATGCTATTAACCAAGTTCCCAAGAAATCCTCATTCTTCATGCCTAGTGCAGTTCTGGACCCACAAGGGGCATGGTTCCCCATGTTCTCATGTCATGGGAATTGTATTTTCCCTGGGAACCCATGAAGCCTTTGTAGATGGGCATATTTTGACAGATGGCCCCATTCACACCCACACCTCCATGGCATAGCATGGGGAATAGATTTTTCTTTACAGAAATAAGAGGAAGATCATCTAAATGGGAAGTTGGTATTGGCTCTTTTATAGAAATGAATGCTTGATTGTAGGAGCCCTAATTTGTATGGATGAAAGACCCAATAATGAGATGTTCTCTTTAAATTCCACTCTGTTGTTCAAAGGGCAACTTGACAATAGAGTGGCAAGATCAATTGAAAAAATAAATGTTAAAAAAGTTGAAAGTTTGGACATTGCCCACAAAATATTAACCTACAAATTATGGACAGCTTTTAAAATAAATAAATTATGTCCCATGTAAATTTTATTGAAAATTGGAACCAAACATTCCTTGTCATAGAGCCCATCTAATGTCCATAACTAATTGTGCCTAACTTATTTATTGAGTTGTTATTGTAATTACTACATATTAAGGGTAAAAGCTTACAAACATGTATAAAAAAAAATATATGTAGTCTAAGTATTATTTAATTACAATTGGAGCTATGAAATTGAGTATAGTTGAATTAACTATTGTGAATGTTTCAATTTGGGTAGCCTTGGGTTGGTAGATATATGTTTGTCCTTAGACTTGGGTCCACAGGTTTGGATTTTAAAAAATGTCTCAATTGTGTATAATTTTATATGGAATGTATTATGTGAAATATATATATATATATATATATATATATATTAAATTAGGTATAAAGTAAAACTCTAAAAACATACTAGAATAGTTGTTTACTTTTAATTTTTTGATTTCTAGATTTAAAACAAACAATCTGATGTCTGATGCTGACAATAATAGTTATAACATCTAGAAATGCATCAAAGGAAATCATATGTACATATATATATATATATATATATATCTGACAGTGTGTGTGTCTCTCTCTCATTGAAGCAGTATTTTTGTTTGAATATAGAAAAAAATTGAACACCAAATTTATAAATTTCATGACAGTGAAACAAAGCTATTTCACTAATAAAACTGGATGCCTTGTAGTTCTTTAAATTGTGTACAAATAACCAAGAAACAACAGATGATACACTAAGAAATTATCATTTTAACTCATCATATTAAATTAAAAATTATTAAAAAATAATAGTATGTATATATATACATATATGAACATAACAAAAACATATTTGTTGAAGTTTTATGTATTTTAATTCAGTTGATTTTTCTTGCCTATGACTAGTCTTGTGTTCAGAATGTGTATGCAGTGAGTTAAGATAACAATCATTGTCAATTTAATTATTAAAAAACTAAAATTACTTCCTATGAACAAATTTTAGGAATATATTGATTCTAAATATATTGTAACATATTAAAGTTACATGACAATTTACACTACACCATACAGTTGAATGAAAAATATGACAAATTTAATGCTACTACCTATGCACAATTTATTTATTTTTATTTATTACAATTTTTTCTTTTCTTTTCTTTTTCGACTTAAAAAGAAAAAAATAACAAAAAGTCCATTCTTAGTTGACAAATGGTTAAGTAATATCCTTTCAAAACATTACTGTCACTACTTTGATAGAATTTTTGTGAGAAATAAGACGGTGAAAATAGATAAAGTTAATTATGCTTATTTCTTCAGGAATAAAAGCTACTTTTAATGTGCCATGTATCATATATAATTATTTAATTTATTAATTTCAACCAAATGTATAAAACCTTTTAATATTTGCTGAGCAATGTGTATCATTTTCATTCACTTATTGTTTTTCAACTGTAGTTAATAATTGCATTCCAAATTTAATTTTAAATGGTTAACCTTTTAATGTGCCATGGCATATTAAATGGTTAAATATGATACATGGCACATTAATTTATGGCTCTATGATTTAACCATTTAATATATAAGGAATGCTTCAAAGTTTTATTTAACATAAAAGCATTGCTGCATTGGTTATCTATGTATCCATTTCAACAATACAAACCATTTTTTAAAACTTTGACAATTTGAAAAACATGACATCTCTGACTTTGTTCATTTTTAAACTAAAAATATAAAACTATATTTAATTGATGTTGGATAGTAGATAAAAATATGTTGTATTTTTATTTATTTATTTATTTATTTCTATTTAGTGTTTTATTAATATATAGGCTTGATATATTTATCTCGTTTCTGTTTCTTTCAAAAACTATGAATAATAAATTTCCATAAGTAATTCAATAAGTTCATACATACTGGAAATTAAACTCTTTTATAATGAGTTTAATACTTTTTTTAACTATTTTATCTTATTACACTGAATACTACAGTACTTTCATTAAATCATGATTTTGAAACAACTCCTTTATTTTCAATGAATGAGTTATTTCGATGGCATTTTAATATTTTTGATTCAATCTTTTGGATTAAATATATTTTTGTACTTAAACTTCCTTCTTAAAAACAGCATCTTCTTATTCTTTTTTTCTTTAATTTTTTCATTTTTTATTTGTTTACTTTTGTCAAAATCTGTACACAAGTCTTTACTTTCAAACAGTTTCAGTGTCTTTAATTATATTATTTTGTACAGAAAGGACAATGCCTCACATATACTTGTTTTCTTTCTTGTCTTCTTCACATGAACATCATACAAAATGCATATTAAATTTTGTGAACGATGTATTCAAAATACAATAATTTTTTAAAGCAAATATCACACCCAAATAAATTCTATATTTTATTGCACCATTTGTGTTCTTAGTGGCTTTGGCTAAGGATTTACTAAAACTGCATATTCTTGTTAAAATTTTTATTATTGAAATTGCAATTAGGTATTGTCCTGATGTAAAATGATTGTTTAACATTTTTTACATTTTTAAAATAAATATGTTCAGCTAATGGTAATTTTATATTTGTGTATTTGAATTTTAAAATTTTAAAATATGATAATAAAAATTTAAACTATTTCAAAGATTGTGGATACATGTTCTGGTGGCAAAATATAAAGGTAGAATTTGATTTGATTTTTTTAACTATCAAGAAACAAAAATAGTTTAAGATATTTTAAAAAAATTTGTATTCATTTTTGTGTCTTGTTTGTTTGTTTGTTTGTTTGTTTCTTTTTTGTGAAATTGATATCAGTTTAGTTAAATACAAAAGTTTTAAACTTAGGGGTATGAATTACCAAATACTGTGATTATGCAAAATTGTGTTGTCACCTTTATTGGTTTATGTGTCATATATATATATATATATATATATATATATATATGCTAAATAAATGAAATATATTTGGTTCATGTGACATCCCTATTCAAAACTTCTCAAAATTTTCTTCAAAATGCTTTTTTATTATTTAAAATTTATAATCATAAAAATGATTTAACCTATCTTTTCACACTTAAATAAGAAGTATTAATATTTTCCTTGTCAACAATTGAAGAAAAAATATATATAGAATGACATAACACAACAAGAAGTGGTAAATGCAAATGTCTACTGAAAAAAATGAAATCAAAGTAGAATTTTAATCAATATTACAATAATTTAATACCTATTATTCTTGCAACAACAATTAAAATCTAAATTCATTTGGCAGAAAAACATATATATATATATATATATATATGCACTTTATATTATTCAAGTGTTTCACCTGTACTCCACAAATCATTTTTGTGACTTATTCATTTTATTGATTGCTTGATTTGCAAGAAGCCAAAATAACTTAAAATCATGGAAAGAGAGTATTGTCAAAAATGATAAGAAAATTGAAAGAAGTTTTACAAAGGTAAGTACAAAAGATCTACAAGAGTACAACCCTTGTATTGTGGCATGGCCCCTTTTACTTGAAGAAAGGATGACACTTTGTTCCTTTGTCATTGTAAAGATCTCTATATATGGAACTTGCATCTTTATGCATGTTCCCATCCAGCCCATTGGCAGGTCATGGAAGGTTCCCCTGAGAACTACATGGGAACCTCCACCAAGCAAAACATTGCAAATTTATTGTTATTTGAACTATTTGTACTTTAAGTGAAAAGTAGGGCTGGTTTTCAAGAACAAATGGAGGTCCATGGAAGTGTGCTACATGGATGGTAAATCAACATGGAACTAATTATGCACAACTTTTAAAGTATGTATAAAATTTTGATGGTTTATTGTATGTGTATATGCACATTCAAGTATAGAAGTGTGTGTGCATATACACACTTAGTATGATATGTATGTTTTGACTGCATAGCTTTTTATTTTTTTGTAACTATTTTATTTATTTCTTATTTGCAAATGGTAATGAATATGTCACTATTATTACCATGTTTTAATACAACACTTGACCACAAGTGCCAACAAAAACAAGAGATTATGTTTTTCTTGAAAACAAAACACAAAAACCAAAATAAGTAAAAACACATGCAATACATTCTAATTCAAACAATAACTTCAAAATTCCAAGGCTCACAAATAGAAAGACATGTGCATTATTTGACAACAAACACCTTCTACCTCCTTTCCTCTTTTTTGGCGAAACTCCTTATTTTATATCTCATACTGTATTTACATGATTATTGGCATTGGGATTTCCACCTAGGGAATGGATCCATAGGGAAATTGCAAAGAAGGTGGGCCAATCCATCCATCCATCCATCCAAAAGGCAGAAAGCAAAGTCCTTAGAGAATTCATGCATGACTTTGATGGCATTGCCTCTGACATCATTCAAAAGTGGGAATTGCATGGAATTAGTACCCCAATGAATGGGTCTCTATCCATTTCATTACTCAATATACCATTTGCACAGGATTTGAGGATACTACTCTTGCAAGTTTCCATGTCACACACGTTGTCAGCCCCCCTTTTGCTTTCCCATCTCATAAGCAACTCAAAGCCTTTATGGATGATATGTAGTATGTGATTTAATCAAAGATGGATGAATACAAAGTGTCTGAATGTGAATATATATATATATATATATGAATGATGGAATGAATATGAAGAGAAATGAATCAAATCCAATTTAAATTTTGTTGCTCACAAGTGCAGACTATTTTTCTGCTTATGAGTCAAGGCCAGCTTAAAGTAGATAACCGTAACATTAATAATATAATTACTTTATACTCATACTTAAAGGATTTGATACCATTTTTTTCAAAAAAAATATTATTAGTTACTATTGAAAAATCATACTTTTTCCAAGTCAACTCTCAATTTTGGAGCTATTCTTGAGGTTGGATGTGAGTTTTATTTACAAAAAGTATTTTTTTGGTTTCAATCCACTGTTTGACTTCGAGTTCATTCAACTTTGACTTTTAATATACTTAATAAAAAATTAAAGGGAAAATTTATGCCAAGCTAGAGATTTCAGAAGAGCTTACACCATGACTTTGGAACATGATTGAGCATGAATTTGTATTCATTTTAGATTAAATTGATTTTGATATTTTCAAGAAGTAAAAATAATACATACAAATGGTAGACTATACTCCAACAGCACTTACATTTAGTTTGAGATCAGTTATAGAATAATAGTAGAACACATTCTAGGTTATATAAAAATACATTACATGAGTTGGTATGAGAGAAGAACATATTGTACACTCTTACAACAACAAAAATGTAAAATCAGGGGTTGAAAAACTATATTCTCTACTTAAAAGAACAAAAATAAATATATTATTATAATTATTATTATCATCATGTTTTAACACAAAATCATTTTTCATTTTTTCATATTTCACTTTTTTAGTACAATATATTTATTCTATGCATTATTGGAGGATGGACACTTTCTGCACAGAATGTTGTGTGGATTGGCCACACTTTAGGAACCTAGGGTGTGAACAACTCGGGGAGGTAGTCAATTCCAAGTGTTATCACACACTTCACCTCCTTGACATGGGGTAACAAAACTATTCAAAGTACCCCCCACATACTTCATGCTTTCCTTGCCTTTCCTTTTCTTCCCAATCCTTCTTCATAATACACAAATTGATTGGTGAGACATAAACAACAACCCTGACCAAGTGATGTTCAAAATTAACAATAAATAAATAAATAAAATACAAATAAATGAATGACATGGTCATTGTCCCATGAATAGAACTCATATCATATTGGAAGATGGAAGCACATGTCTTGGTTAGAATCCCTTTTTTTAGTATTTATATTATAAAGGGTTAGTGAATTAATTGATTTGTTTTTGTTTTTGTTAAGGAGTACAATGCATAGGATAGCAAATTGGGTAACTAGAATTTGCCAATATTGTGTGTTTAATATAGTCAGTAGGAGTCTTTCTGCTTTGTCTGCATTATTGCATTAGAATATACCTTATCGCTTGAATGACACATTGATGGACTTGTAGATTATTTATTGGCTTTTCAAATAAAATGAGTTTAAGACTTTATTGTGTATATATATATATATATATATATATAATTTGATGTTTTCATTAAAATCATATATACATTTCATTAAATATGTAAATAAATTTATTTAATTTTTTTGTGATTTGATTTATGACCAAAATATTCAAAAATTTCATGTAAGCAACTTGTGCAGACTGCACTTAATTTGTTCTGTAAAAACATTAAAAGAAAGTTTGATTTCCTACAGAAAAAATGGACTTCCATGTGAAGAAGATTGACATTCTTGTCAAAATGGATCATACACAAGATATGTTGCAACCATGTTTTAGATCTCAGATTTCCAAACATGTTCAAAACAGATGTTATTAGGATGATTTTATTTTATTTTATATATTTTTAAAATTCTAAAAACCTCTTCAATACTTTGAAGAATATTGTAGTAACTGTAAAAAGAGTGGATAGTTATAGACATTGTAGAGGTTTTAACATATAAATTTGTGGATGTCTATAAATTAATTAAGAGGCTCTGCTTTCACCAAAAAAATCAGAATTTCTTTTAACGAGTGATTGCATATTTTCAAAATAATGTGCATGTAAATATCTACTTTCTATTAAAAAAATTGGTGTCTGTTCTTAAAATTGCCTGATTGGTTGAATTCCAATTGTTAAAGGGTGACTATTAACTTCAGTAAATTGCTGATTGACTAAATTTAAACTTATATCTGATTGCCTAATTTTTTTGAAATATTCTTATTCATAGCTTTTTGAAATATTTTCCAACTAATATGTGATTTTTTTATAATTAAAAAAAAAAAAAACATTTACAAAAGTCATGAATAAAAATATTTTAGGAAATTCAACCAATCAAATATCAAATTTCCTCAATATCTGTGATGATATTGTGATATTGTAGTCTATTTATGAAGAATATTTCTTAATAAAATTCTTATAGGATTCAACAATTATTTAGTTTGCTAAATGGGTCTCCTCTCTAGTATGTGTGTGTATATATATAAATATATAAATATATATTTTTTTCTTTTTTCTTTTTGCTTATTTAGTATACAAGGAATTGCAAGATTTGTCTTATATTAGTATGTTTGTCTTATACATTAAAGTATTTTTTGGAAGTTTGAGAAAATATCCAAAATAAAATCATATAATTAATCTTATAATGTAGAAGATGATAGTATAAGTTGGTTTTAGATAACAAGATTATTGGGATATAAAAATTAACAAACAAGTTTGAAACTTTGGAGGTTTTCTAAGACTGAAATATTTTAATATTGAAAATAAATAAAACATTCAATATATTAAGGAAAAGAGATAAAGACTTCATATTATTCATTTGGTCTTTATTCCAATGTATTTGTAGAGTTGAGCTGTATTGTTAGAATTTAAATCATGATGCAAGTTAGTGGTAGAAATGTATAGGAGAATTTTAAATAGGATTAAATACATTGTGATATGTATAAGCTTTGACTACATGAGTATTTTTAGCTTGATAAAGTTGAAGCTATTTTGTTATAAAGTAAAATTATAAATATTGAGTTTATATATATATATATATATATATAAAGTATTGCTTTCCTACAATTTCAAAATCATCCAATCAATAGTATATATATATATATATATATATATATTTTGTACAATGATTACAGAAGAAATAAGTAGACATATCCAGACACATGTAGATAAGATTTAAAAATTTATAAAACAAATAAAGAAGAAGAAAAAGAAAAGGTTACAATAAATTAAAATAACATCTAAATTAAGATTGATTTTCATCAATAAAGTAAAGTAATTTACTAGAGATAAAAAAAAGATGTGTTGTTCATTCTAACAAACCAAACTTGAAATTTATAATATATAATTTATAACTAGTCAGTATTAATTAATTTTTTGTTACTTGTAAGAGAAGAAGGTACTTTTTTAGTCTTCAATAATTTGAATATATCAATAAATAATTAATTATCTATTTTTATTATATTATTTTAAATATATATATAAAATAATAATAATATTATTATTATACTATATTTTATATTTTTAAAGTAAATTCATATTTCATATATGTATATCAAAATTAATTTTAAAATAATAAATTAATTTTGATTATATCAAGCTTTATAAATAATTCTAATTAACTTCAAAATTTATTTGTTTTTTATATTCTCAAGTTGTAAATAATTTTTGTGGTGTTATTAAGATTCTACACATATTTTCAATCAATTTTACCTATAAAATTTAATCTTTTTTAAAACTTTTTTTTTATATCAAAGTAATTTTTATTTTTATTTATTTTTATAATGCTAAAATTGATTGTATAAATATTTCAGGTACATATGTTATAAATTTTTTTAAATTTAAATTTTATTAAAAAATAAATTAGCATATAAAATTTGTTATTATATTTATATTTATAATTATATATTTATAATATAATATAAACTTATTTGATATAAATTAAGTATATAAATTTGAATATTAAATATTAATACATAATATATATATATATATATATATATATATATATATTATACAATAAAATTTAAGATTGCTAGAGACATATAATAGAAGAAGATTCTAAATAGTTCTAGAAGATTTTAATTGGTCTTAGAAGATTCTAGAAGGTTCCCAATGATTTTGAAAAGACCATAGTAGGTCCTAGAAGGTTCTAAGAGTTCTTAGATAATCGCAGAAGGTTCTTGGAGGCTTAAATATTTTAAGAAGTTGCTAAAGAAGGATTTTAGGCTTCTTTCACCTCCAAGCATTAAAAAAATTCTTCAAAGAGCTTCCTTGCATCTATTATATATAAGAGTCAAGGTTGCAGGGATCTTCATTCTCAACAATGCAATCCTTGTGGCTCATCTTTGACCTTCTGGTCTTGTTCTTAAGCCTTGTCATAGCTCCTTCCTTGTCATATAAAGTGAACTTCTTTTGTTTCAATTCTTTGAACTTTTAGAATCTTGTTCTAGTTGAGTGGTGTATCTATAACAATTTGTTAAGACTAATATAATACAATATGAGAGCATGGTCTTTCTAAATAAAGAACAGATGATTCTTCTTCTTGAAATACTATAGTGCTCTAGAAATTGCATATTATCTTCTTCTAAACTGGTATCATTCTTGATTTTTCATATGTGTTTCTTCTTGTTTTATTTCTTTGGCAAGAAGTAAAAGATTTAATATGACAAATTCCAATGAAGTCAAGTTGTATTCAATTATAAATACTCTTAAAGTATTGATAGTCAAGACAAAGATCTTGGCTAAACAAAATGAAGAATTTTATATAACCATATATAATAGTCAAAGAATAAAACCACTTCAACCACTACTATAAGTCACGTTAAAAACTTCATTATTAAGGTCTATCTCACTAAAAGATGTATGTATTTGAAACAATAATTTAATATTAACAACAAAAGAACTAAGAATTATTCTTTTGGAGAAGTTTGATGGAACTTATTTAAAGTTTTGTGGCTTTGTAAATCAAGTACAACTTATTACTTTATTCCAACCTCAACAATATTTTACAAAAGCATCTTATACTGATTTGGTTGGAATTTTGTTTTGATGTCCATTATTAAGAATAATTCTCCTATATTCTATAACTTTGAAATATTTTTGGTGGCATTTGTAAAAGCTTTTAAAAAACATAATAAGATTTGTTTTGCCACAATTAAAATCTGAGCCCTTCAATAAAGAATACATACTACATCTATTTATGCTTCAAAATTTTGGCAATCAATATATAATATTAATTGAAATGAATATACATTGATAAATCAATTTCATTGGAAATTACAAGATGATATGAAGGATCTATTATTATCTATATTTGATCATTAAATTTCTAATGAAGTTATTAGTTAAGTTATAAAGTATAATAATTGGCTATTTTAACATTGGCAAAATAAACATGCATTACTTGTGCGACAATTTTATACCAATTATTTGACATCTTTTACATCTTCTAAGTCCAACAAACATTTGGAAGTAGAAGATATGCAAATTGATACGACTTCCTTCAAATCCCTTTTTAAGCAAGAAAAAAAGCGTAAAAAAAATATGGCTTGTGTTTTTATTATGGGAACTTAGCTATAAGACTAATAATTGCTACAAAAAGCATTGACATATATATTGAATAAAGAGTGTAGCCACATTACTAGATGCTTTGAAAAAAAACAAAGATATCCAACAACAATAGAGACCATACAACTAAATTCTTCTATTTTACAAATTAAAAAAATGTCTTGTATTATCATCTAACTTTTCTTATTTTTTTACCATACCAATATATTTAGGTGTTCAAAAATTCAAAATCTTTGCTTTAATAGATTCAAGAATCTCTACCTGTTTGATTAACTTAGAATTTTCAAGAATCCATAGTATTTTTATAGTCAAAAAATCCAAGGCAGTTCATATAAAGATCATAGATAGCTGATCCTTATCTTCTAAAGATGTTATTAATGAAATTGGTCCATTAGAAGCAACATCAAAGAATCATAGTAATCATATCACATTTAATATTATTTCTATCTAATTCTATTATTTTAGGACTTTTTTGGCTTGAAAGAAATAATCTATATATAGATTAGATATTTTATAAAATAAAATCTTTTCGAATACCATAACTTGGTTTTATTTATTTTGAATAGAAAACACCATACACTATATAGATCCAAAATCATAAAGCATCTCTTTATTGAAGCTAGAGCTTTTATGAGAGCAACTAAAAAAGATACTTCTTTTGTTGTTTATACAATTCTAACATCTGAAGCAGTAAGTACTCTAACAATCCTTCTAAAAGAATAAAAAGATTTTAAAGATATATTTGAAAAGAAGAATGCATATACCTTATTAAAATATCATCCATGTGATTGTACTATTGATCTTCAAGATGGAGCACAACCATCTTTTGGTTTAATTTATAACTTATTACAAAACAAGCTTACAACATTGAAAGTATATATTGATAAGAATTTAGCAAAGAACTTTACTCAACATTCAAAATCTCCTATTGGTGCATCTATACTCTTTGTGAAGAAAAAAGATAGAACTTTGTGGATGTGCATTGACTATCAAAGCCTCAACAAAGTAATAATAAAAAATTATTATCCTTTGCTATTGATATTTGGACTCTTTGATCGATTGGATTTAGCTAAGATTTGCACCAAAATAGGTTTTTGCAAAGCTTATAATCTAGTATACATCAAAAAAAGAGACGGATAGAAGACCATTTTTTTATATAAGATATGAATATTTTAAATATAATGTCATGCCTTTTGACTTTATAAATATATAAGTTATTTTTTAATATTTAATAAATAATATACTTTATAAATTCCTTAATAACTTTATTATATACTATTTAAATAATATCTTGATTTATTTTGAGATTCTAAAAGAATATAAACGACATATCTATCTTGTCTTATAAATATTATAAGATACTAGACTGTATATCAAATTAAAAAAATATATATTTTATGAGCTCTAAGTAGAATTTTTAGGTTATATCATCTTTAATTATGGCTTAATAATGGATCTAAAGAAGATTAAGGCTATTAATAATTAAATAATTCCAAAATTAATTCATGATATCTAATATTTTTTTAGATTTACAAACTTCTATAGGATCTTTATCAATAATTATTCTTAGATAGCCGCTCTGCTTATATAATTGACATGCAAGAATAAACTTAAATAGAAACCAAAAATTGAAAAAGTCTTTAAATGCTTAAAGATAATATTTATCATAATTCTTATATTAATTTATGTAGATTTTTTTAAGCAATTTTTTTAAAAAATCAATGCCTCAAATTTTGTATTAGAAATAATCTTAGAAGAAAAAAAAGATTGTATCCAATTGTATTCTATTCTAAAAAAATTTTGGCTGTAAAAATTAATTATGAGATCTATAATAAGAAGATTTTTTCTATTATAAATTCTTTCCAAGAATAGTACCATTTATTTAAAGATATCTCATATTAAATAGCTATGTACATAAATCATAAGAATCTTAAATATTTCATATCGAATTATATTTTAAATTATCATTAAGCTTGTTAGAGCATGTCTCTATTTTGTTTTGATTTTAATATCATATATCAATTTGGAAAGTAATAAAGATTGTCAAATGCTTTATTAAGACAATCATTTCTTGCACCAAAAGAAGGCAAGGCAACATACATCCAACAGTAGACAACACTCTTGAAACATAAGAAATTTTATGTATGAACAATTTTTGTATCAATTCTAATGGATTCTTTGTTTCTTGATTAAATTTGTACAACCTTGGCTATGGATCCTATTATTTTTGATATTAAATACTATTCCAATAATATCTACAATGATTTAAATAAATTCAAGTTTGAAGATGGTCTCTTCTACTTTGAAGAATGTTTGTATATTCCAAAAGAGCCATTGAGTCTTTATGTTCTTCAAACATTGTTGTATTGTAACACGACTATAGAATGAAAGAACAAAAGAAGATATATATTATAGAAGAGCTTAATTTAAGACTTAATAAAAAAATTATTTTAAAAAATATAAGTAAAAAATAAGAAGGTAATAAAAATATTTAGTATTAATATTGATTTTTTTTCAAAAAGTGCTTCTACTTACTTTATAAAACCATAAAGATGACAATAAGATACATTAGTAAAAATGATACTATATGCATCTTTAGATTAAGAAAAGAATAATTTTCAACAAAATTTATTTAAATTTTTTTTGAATTGATACTTAAGGAAGGCCAGTTATGAACCAAGATTAAAATTAGACTCCAAGGTACAAAACTATACACCTATAACAAATAGAAGGTTCTTTTTTTGATTAGAGAGTGAGGTTGAAAAGCAAATTTAATAAATTTTTTTTGAGCATTGGTTTTAAGGTTTTTGAGTTTGAAATAACTTTGTGAAAGCTATACAAAATCAGAATTCTATTTGGAAGATTTTGATTACTGAGAAATAAAGTGGATTCTCATTTTAGAGAATTTTATAAGTTTTGTAACAAATCTATGAATAAAAATTTGTGAGTTTGTGAATATAATTGTGTAGAATGTTTTTTGTGAATTTTAGCTTAATCACATGGTTAGAATAAAGGTTATTGGAATTTAAGTGGATTAGGATTTCAAAAATTGGATTTTAAAGGTCAATGAGGATTTTTGCCAATTAGATTAGAATGGTTTTTTTTGAGCTAATAGTTAATTTAGTTTACAACATTTTTGTAAAATTTTAGAATATGTGAATGGTACAAAAAGGACCTATTGATGCTGGAAAATTGACATTAAGATTAGAGAAGGAGGATAGCCAATTTCTTAGCAAATTAGCAATTTTTTTTCTTCCAATCTATAAATTCAAATTCCTTCAATTTTTTTGTGCTTGTTTTCAATTAGTAGGTCAAGAAGTATATAAATTTTAAATAAAAATTAATAATTAATTTAATAATTATTGAGGTTTTAAATTTTCTATAGGATTTAATTAGAATTTCATTAAAATTTAAATAAAATATCTTTAGAATATGTTTAGGATTTTATTAAGATTGGTTAAGATTTGATTATAATTTATTTAAAATATCTTTAAGATTTTATTAGGATTATTAGGATTTTATTAGAGATTCATTAAGATTTGATTAAAATTTGATTAAAATTTGATTAATATTATATTAGAATTTTCTTAGGATTTCATTCAAATTCAATTAGAATTTATTTATGATTTTTTTTAGCATTGTCTATGATTTGGTTAGGATTTCTTTAATATTTTTTTATGATTTCTTTAGAAATTATTTAAAATTCTTTAAGGTTTCTTTGTGATTTCTTTAAAATTTCTTTAGAATTTTTTAAAGAATTTTTTTTTTGATTTCATTAGGATTTCTTTAGGATTTCCTTATGATTCTTTTTAAATTTCTTTATGATTAATTTAGGACTTGATTAGGATTTTTAAAGATTCATTTAGAATTTATTTAAAAATTTATTAAGATTTTTAAGTTCTTAATTAATTGCAAAATATAAGTTTATCTTCTATAGCCAAGTGCCCAATGCATTTTCAAATAAGACGACACGTAATACAACATTGCATCATGATTTTTTAATTGTAAGATATTTTGGATTTAACAAGACTTTGGAATTTATTTTTAAAAATTTCTAGTGGCTTTAAATGTAAAAAAATTTTAAGATTTTTTTTTTTCTTTTATGACACATGTTCTAGATCAAAAAATCCTCAACATCATCTAAATGGACTTTTTCAACTTCTATCAATTTCAAAGCAATCATATTCTACTATTTTTATTGACTTCATCACAAACCTTCTACCAATGAATTTTTTTGATACCATATATGTAATTGTAAATTGATTTATCAAGATGGTACATTTTGTCCCTTGCAAAAAAAACCATTATTGATAAGAAAATAGCCAAATTCTTCATTGATAATGTCTATCAATACCATAGATTGCCATATGACATTATATTAGTTCAAAGACCACAATTTGTATCCAAGTTTTAAAAGTCACTTTTTAAAATTCTTTGAATAGTTATTAAGCTTTCTTTAGTATTTCATCTATAAACTAGAAGCTAAATAGAGTGAGTCAATCAAATCATAGAGTAGTACTTAAGCTGTACCATCAATTATGAACAAGATAATTAGACATCTTATTTGTCTCTAATTAAATTTGCCTACAATAACACAATTCATGCATCTGTTCAACAAACTCTATTTTATTCCAATCATGGCTGCCATGTAAAATTGAACACATTATTTGTTAGTAGATTCAAAAATCTAGCAATAAATGATTTTATAAATTGAATAGCTAATATCCAAGCTACTTTAAAACTTCAATTAGAAGAAATTCAAGTACGCTCTAAAGAGTTAGTTGACATGTAGAGAAAGGAACAACCTCCATTTCAAGTTGATAATAAAATATGGTTGCTTCAAAACAGTATAAAGACTATCCGATATTTGACAAGTTCCACTATCAAAGGTTGGAACCATTTCCTATTCAAAAACAAAATTAACTCTATTGCTTATTAATTAGAACTACCAACATCTATGAAGGTATATCTTATTTTTCACACTTTTCTTTTAAATTCTTATAGAAAAACAAGTATATTAGAAAGAATACAATTACCATTGTCTTATGTTGAAGTGGATAGCTATGAAAAATTTGAAATATAAAAAATACTTTATTTGAGGCTAAGGTGAAGATAGTTAGAATATTTTTTACATTAATGTAATTAAAACATTAGTAAGTACATGTAGAAGCTAGTTTCAAACTTAGTCAATGCACCATAAAATATATAGGAATTTCATTGACGACATCCTTCTAGATCTAAAGTGGTAATATATATTGGATAATACTTCTATCTAATATATCTAAATATGGTATATTTTAGACTTTTCAATTTTTTTGTAAGAAGAATAAAAGTAGTTCCAAAAATTTCAAAGATCTACCTTCATATACAAATAAACTAACAAATCCAAAAGTAATTCCATTTTATATTAAGATTACAACACATAATTGATTTAGCTTATATAATTAGATATGGATAATCAAAAAGACAACACCATGTCAATTAGGCCATTTTAATTAAGCATTTTATATCATTGATCTTAAAATGAAGAACTACCTAAATCAAAAAGATACCAAAGAATATCTAGTAGCCACTTTGTGGCAATCATCATCAAAGTAGAATCTATCTATAAAAGATGCCTTTAAGCAGTTTTTGAAGAATGTATTTTTAACAAAGATATAAAAGTTTAAGCTTGATCTATAGTAGAAGGCATTGATTACTATTGTGACTTGCAAAAGACAACTTGAGTATATAGTAGATACTATACGACACATCTTTAACTTCCTTCACTTTTGATCAACTTTAATTCTATCTTTTTTTGTAGAACTTAAAGTTAAAAGAAGAAATGATGTCATAAATATATAAACAAAGAAGATTCTACTTGGTCTTAGAAAGTTCTAGAAGATTTTCAATGGTTCCAAGAAGGCCATAGTAGGTCCTAATAGGTTCCAAGAAGGTTTTCAAAGGTCCTAGAAGGTTCTAAAGGATCTTAGATGGTCGTAGAAGGTTCTTCAAGGCTTAGATATTTTAAAAAATTGCCAAAGAAGGATCTTAAGATTTTTTTACATCTAAACATCAAAGAAACTCCTCAAAGAGCTTCCTTGCACCTAATATACATAGGAGTCAAGGTTGAGAGAACCCTCAGTCTTAACATTGCAATCTTTATAGGTCAGCTTAGGCCTTTTGGTCTTGTTCTTGTGTCTTAATGTAATTACTTGCTTGTGATATAAGTGAACCTCTTTTGTTTTAATTCTTTGAACTTTTGAAGTCTTGTTCTATTTAGGTGATGTATTTGTAATAAAATCTACAAATTAGTGATTTTTGAATATTAAATCATATTAATGATTTTTGTTTTGATAGAAATTATTCTTTTAAAATACTTATGAATTTTTTTAATAAATAATTTTTATTAAAATATGATAAGATAAAATTAATAAATATAGAAATAATAAATAAATAACTTATAATATTATATTGGTATTTAAAAAGAATCAAATTAATAAGTATTAAATCATATTTGATATAAGAATAAAATTAATATTTATAATTAAAGATATTTTAAACATATTATATTTTAAAAAAATTGACCTAGATTTCTTATAATATTATAAGATTAAGTAACAGTGACACTGTAAACAAATTCCCTCATACATTTCTCATGTGTTTCTTCACACACACACATGTGTGTGTGTGTGTGTGAAGAAACTTGTTCACTTATATACATGTGAAAAAACAAATTTCCATATACACACTCACATAAAAACACTCAGATATATATATATATATATGTATGTATGTATGTATGTGTGTGTGTGTCGGCCGAAAGGAGCATCGACACCTCTCGCACATGCCTTTGATGGAGTATCGTCACAGCCACGCCTCCACAGCAGCCAGACAACATTCGTGAATGCAATCTTGCAGGCTTTGCCGCGGCATCACGCTTCCCCAGCACTCGGTGTCGTCAATCCATCAATCTGTTCCCTTCCTAGATCTGCTTTTCTTTATTTTTCGTAATTTTTTTTTATCTTTTTCCAATCCTGTGCAGTCATGAACTCGTCAGAGTCTGGCGTTGCTTCCTGCTGGAGATGCCTCGCAAGGACCACTGAGCAAGCACACCCGAGAGTCCGTCACCAGATGGAGAGCTTTGTCACTCAGGCTCATCGGATCATGACTGAGCACTGCTTGTTTTTTACGATACTAATGAGTTAGAAGGCTAATGCATGACTGGGTCCGTGAGCTGGGACAGCCGACCACTTCCTCTACCGCAATGAAGCCACAAAAACAGACGATGAACCTCATATCTTGACCTTTATTTTCACATCTGGTGTATTTTATCATTCAGGGACCACGAGTGGCTCTGATGTTACGGAGCATGAATTGGATGTGGAGTCTTCGATTATGAGCTGCACGAGACTGTCGACAGTGTCGGGAAGGTGATACTTCGTCGCATTAGTCACCCACATTGTCACGGTGAGAGCTTTGCATCCAGTTTAATATCATGGGAGAATGTTCAGCAATAATGTTTCCCTGCAACCATGACGCAGCTTCATGGGTTCCAATTGAAGCCAACACAATTATTCTTCTCTTCAGGCATAGGAAAAGCTCAGGTTCGGCTGGTGGTAGTTTATTGCGTTTATCAGAAGTGTTTGGTCGCATTGGTAGAGATGTTAATGTTGGCGAAACCTACACTACAGCGCCTCCAGATGTGAAATTATGTAGTTTTTCCAATATTGAACAGCACAGCACTCATTCATATTGTCATGCTGAGAGCTTATTTCACATTACGTTGCAGGCTGGTGACTAGTGCACAAACTTCCATTCAGAACGCACACTTAAACTTCTCAGAATAAACCCATGTTGGTTACTCACGTCTGTCAATACTCCTTGCCTTCTAATTGGGCAAAGCAGGAAAAAAAAAAAAAAAAAAAAAAAAAAATACAACATTGGAGGAGGCGGATTCAGTCATTCAGAGCTACTAATGGAGCATGGCGAAGATCCACTATCATGAAGTATTTGTCAGCTGCAGAGTTGGGCAAATAAGGAGCAGCTAATCTAGTTAAAAATATGCCCAAAGCATGTCCTGTTCTAGAATGTTGTTTTATTTTTCTGTTGTGTTGCAAGTTTTTGTGTTTTTGTCATTTTTTATTACTTCATTTTGTTATTAAGGAATAATGAATTAATAAAATAAATATCTAGTTAATCTTTCACATTTTGGATTGCTAAGCAAGTTTCTATAATACAACTTTAAAGGTATCATTTTTTTAAAATTTTAAACCAATTTTATTGGTTTTCCATTGAATATTTTAGTTACTTGATTGTGTATTTTTAAAATTATTTTAGTCTTCTAGACATTTTATATTTCAAGGTAGATTACAAGATAATATTCTAGTTTAAAAGATGTTCCAATAAGAAGGTATAAAGATAATAAACTATTTATTTTTATAGGTTTTCAAAGATCAGTTTTAGAATTAGAAAACTACAAAATTAATAATTAAAATTTTGTGTTGTAAAGACTTGTTTTATATTGTAGCTTAATTAATATTTTTTTATTAGAAGTAAGATCCTAAACATAATCTACTTAATAATTTATTATTATAGTTAGTTTAGTAATATTTTAAAAAATAAAGAACACTATAGTTTTTTTGAATCTATTAAACTGAATTTTTAGTTTCTTAATTAGATTTATAATTTATTTTCATACCATTTTAGTCATAATTTTTGTCTAAATATTCTTCCAAAAAATATTTCCTACCAATTTTTATATTCTCCATATTAATTTTAATAAAGTGTTCTAAACCTAAGTAAAGTAAAATATAAAAAGAGTATAATATTATTTTTAAAAATAGTTCTTTCTACCATATTAAGTTTTATAAAATAAACTATTTTAATTTAAAAAATTTATAATTATTTAAGTATTTTTTAAATTTTATATTTATATTGGTATATATATATATATATATATATATATTAACTTAAAAGAATTTAAATAAAAAATAAATCCTAATTATAATTTACTTGATTTTAACTCTTGCTTATTTATTTTTTATATTACACAATTTATAGCTAGAGAAAAAATATTATTGTTTCTTTAATGTACTTTAAATATTAGTATTTTAGGAATCAACACATAATTTAGAATGTGTCTCTTGTAATTGCTTTCTTTACAATTATTCATCTTTACTTTGTATCTTTATCTTATCTTGTATTTAAATTATTTTCTTTAATACTTTACAAAATTTTATTATAAATACTGCATTGTGGTGCCTATTATATTTATTTTAATAATATTTTTTGACATATTTATCTTCTAAATAATAAAAAATAAATTTTTATTTAATAAGAGATATAATTTCTACTATTAGCTAAATAGAGAGGCTAACAAGGAGATGATGAGGTAGAGATTTTTTATTTTTTATTTTTTATATTTTTTAATGCAATATTCTCAGATATGAGAGTAATAGAAGATTTAGAAAATGATGTGGAATCTATCTAATCTTACAAATCTTTGCATTCCACCTTTTTTATTATTTTATAAATATTTTATCTGATTAAAATATATAAAATAGTCTTATAGTTCTAAATTCCTCTATAATCCATCTCAAGTTTATTTTTTTGTATATGAAATATTTTTATTGTAGTAAGAAAATTCATCTTTATTTTATTTTTTATATTCTAATTTCAATTTAAAATAAATTCAAAATTATCTAATAAATTAAAATAAATTTTATTCTATTATTATTTTTTATATCTACTTAATATGTAATAAAGATATTTATATTCTCTATCTTATTAAGAGGAGTATTTTTAAATATTATTTATTATATTCTATTATGAAAAGAAGAAGCTAATATAGAAAATTAGTTGTTTAATAGTAGAGCTTATGAGAATACATATCTATCCTTTGCCAACATTGTTGTTAATATGATTGCACTCCATTGATGCTTCTAATATTTAATATTATACCTTCTTTTATGAAGTGGATCTAAAATTCCTAATATTAATTTTTTTTAGTTTTTTTTCTTACACTTTAAAGCTATTATATAGCAAATTTTTATTATCTAATTTAATTTCTAAATTAAATTATTTTTGATAATTTTTTAATTTTTTTATCTTTTAAAAATAAAAAAATAAAAAGTAATATTTATAGAATTTAAAAAAATAAAAGAGATGGTTGGTTGTATCTATGTTATAAAACTTTCTATTATCACAAGTATATTTGTATCTAGAATTAAAAGGCTTATTTTTACCTATAATAAGTAAAGCTTAGATTTATATTTTTAATTAGTGTATAAATTTTTTATATTTTATTTTTAAATTATCAGTAGTTTATAGACTTTAATAGAAACAACTTTAATAAATTTATGTGAATTTCCATGTATTTTTGAAAGTGCTCTATTTTGTCATAGTATTCCTTTTGTCTACTATGATTATCTTCTTATGTCTTTTTATCTCTTTAAATACACTTCTTAGCTCCTTAGCTCCCTCCATGAGCATTCTTTGTTCATTTGTAATATTGTTAGTATTATTACAACCAAATAGAGCTAAGAGAGCCAAATTTTGAATTGATAAGTTAAATACAAATTGTTTGTAATTGCTATCTTGCCATCTTTTGATTAGGTTTTTTAATCTAGACTAGACGAGTATTATTTGCAATCTAGATAACTCATTCAAATCAAATGTATCTATAACAAGAGTAAAACAAATAGCAACTATTTTATTATGTATATATATATATATATATATATATATATATGTATTTCTACTTAGTCTTAAGTAAATTTGGATTTAAATCTAGAAATGTAATTATCATAGATTTAAGTATATTATATTGCATCTAGCTAAAAATTTTATAACTTTGTTATTTAAAATGAGTGTCTACATAAATGATTGTGTTATATTATATTCTACCATTGTAATTAATAGGATTGATGTATTGTTGAGAATTGATTAAAATTTATAATTGCAAGATATTTAATAGCTATAGTTGTTTGGTGACATATTCTTCTTAGTGAGTAGTAATATTTATATCGTGTTTAAAAGAAGACTTGTCAATGTGATTAGAAGTAATTGAAAAATGTCAAGAAGTTGACATAATTTAAAAAGATAAGGTAAAAAAAATTAAAGTGATTTTCTTTAAATATTATATTATTATAATTTTTTTTATATGTACTAACAAAGATAGGAGTGTATAAATAATGAATTGAATTTGTATATTGCATTAATAATTGCATCTATAGGTTTTGAATAATTTGCATGTATTAACTAGAAGTCTAACTATTGTTATAAAGAACAAATTTAATTTGTACTTAAAAATCTATTTAGTTGAAGCTTTCTTTGCAAGTACCAAGTCTAAAATATAATTTGGCTCTTATATGAATAGGACATTTATATAGTAATAGAAAAAATTACACATTCCATATATTTAAGATAAAATTGTTTTATAAAATAGCTTCTATTGTACAAAAAAATACTTAGAGATAAGAATTCTATTAATAAAATAATATACTATGCTTTTATTATGACATGTAGTTGTTGGATAGAATGTATATTGTTATGAATTTTCTCATAGGTTATGAATCTTAATTGATAGCAATTATGCAACATTATAGTTTAGACAAGTTTTGAAGATGTAATCAGTGTAACCACATATAGATAATAAAAAAGTCTAAATTTAAATGACCTATGTATACAAGTTTTTTTAATCTAAATATTAAATAAGGATAGATTTAATCTACAATGCAAGCAGCATAATAATTGATATTAAAAATAGATATTATTAATTTGGATCTTTGTTTCTTGGATAATTAATTGTTGTCATTGAACACATTTGTAAAATCAAATATGTTTGTAAATGTAGTTATTTGAATTGGATTAGTCTTCATTAGATTTTTTAAAAATTGGTCCAAATATTCTTAGATATAATTTTTAATAGAAATAGAATCAATTATTAGACTAGATTGATTTGATTTGAATTAGAATTTATTATAATAATGCCATAAGTTCCAAAATTATTTATTGTATGTGCTTCTACATTATATATTAATTTATTATATATATATATATATATATATATATATATCGCTAATACCAAATTTATAATGGAGTCAAACAGTTTTAAAAGATTAATTATAATTTTTATATAGTTATAAATTTATTATTCATATAGATCTTTGATTTCTAGACTTATTGTTTTTTAAATTTAATTAATTATGTAAGGATTTTGTAACCTAGGCTTATCTAAGTCAAATAAGATTTAATAATTTATAGTACTATGATTTACTCCTAAAAAATATCTATATTTAATAAATAAAAGTTTATAATTTTAAGTCTATATATATATAATTTAAAAAAATTAAAGATGGACTTAATGACTTTAAAAGAAGAATTTTATTTTTTAATAGAAAAAAATGTAATACAAAATTGGAGATTTAAACTTACTACATTGATAGTATCTTTTTATAAAAATATACCAAATCACTTTGCCATTGTATTAATTATTTAAAGTTCATAAAGAAGTTTCTAAATAGTAATCAAAGTAAGAAATCTAGATTGGATTGGAAATGGATTTACAAAAAAAGAGTCAAAATATAAAAGATATTTTCTCCTATATATAGATTTTACTAGTAGTTTTATATGAATTCAATAGTTGTAGTTTCTTATCTATATTTAGTATAGATGTTTTAATCAAAAAATAATCTTTGCCAAGGAATTATACTATTTTTAAGAAATGATCTATTTTCTTTTGTATATTTACACCATTGTTCTAAATCAAAATTAAAGATCTATCTTTTATAAAATAAAAAATCATAACAAATTTTTTAAAAGTATTTCAGCTCATATTTACTAAATTCAATATTAACATGTCAAATAAAATCAAAATCATAGAGCAAATAACCTCAATTTTTTTTGAAAACCAATTGAAAGTACTTTATTTAGAATTTTATTGAATAAAATTATTATTATTTTACCTTCTTTGGACATTAATCTAGTAACATAGGCCCTTATTTCTTTTTCTTTAGTAAATTTTTGAAATTGTACAGGATTTGTTTATGTCATTATTTTATCCAAATACTATATTGATAACATTCTTTTAATAATAACTATATAAAATATCATTATGGTTGGTAATTATTGATTTATATACTTATGGTTTTTTATAGTATTTTAATGTATTATCTACACACAAATCTTTAGCTTTACTATTTTAAAGTTGAATTAGTATTCAATAAAGCTACTTTAATATTCTAAATCTAATTTTGTTTTTGATTGATATCTCAATTATTAGTAAGAATTTTTTTAATTTTTTAATAAATAAATAAATATAGCTTCATAATGTCTAATAAATAATAAATATAATCTAAAGAATAAAGATGTGGCTTCAAAAACTAAAATTCTAATTATGTCATTTAAAATGATAGAACACTATTATTTGTTTCAAACTTCATTTATTGTAAAACCATAGAATAATAATTTGAAACTCTTAAGTTTATCTTCTATTAACTATATTATAATTAAAATATTATTGCATAAGATGCTATTGTATTTTGTTATCTTTTAATTTTAATATTGAAATAACCTCTATTTTGAAACATGGAAAATCTATTCTTAGACTTATACCACAACTAAAAAAATAGCATCAATGGAGGGATAGGAAAAGACTTATTCATATATCTACAATTTGTTTAGATAAAAATTAAGCAAATTTAGAAACATGTCTAAAAAATTCCAAGCAAACTTTAGCTTTTGTCTAAAGAAAGTTCACTTGCTTGGATAGAGAGTAGGCACATTTGCTTTGCCTATCCAAATAAGTTATCAAGGCTTGTTATTGCCATGGCAAGCAAGGGCTACTCTTTAGGTTGTAGTTCTAATCTTGTAAAAAAATAAGATTTATTAAAATAAAAAATAATTTTTTAGAAAAACCTAAAATTTAAAAATAAATGAAAATATGTTCAAATTAGAATATATATATATATATATATATATATATATATATATATATATATATATATAAGTAGCATGTATAAAATCAAATTAAAAATAAAAAATTTAATAAAAAATTTAATAATAAAAATAATTTTTGATTTTAATAGATATTTTAAAATAGAATAAAAATTTAAGTACAAATATTAATAGATATTTTAATAGATATTTTAAAAAAATCAAAATTCTTAAATTTTTTCAATATGTATCTTATTACTATAAATAATGTAAAACTGATTATAATTGAATAAAATTATGATTGTAACACATATAATTTTTAAGAAAATATAAAAATATATTAAAAAATAAATATAAGTATAAATATTTGAAATTGTTTTAAGACTATATTGTATAAATTTATACATAATATAATAAATTTAACTTATTATAATATTATATTGTATCTTATTTCTATTCTTTTACAACAAGATATAAAATTCTATGTTTTTTGTACATACATACCTCCATAAAAGTCCTCTTTTATTCAATAGAAGTGCTTGAATTACTAGTTTTAGATTCAAAAAAATTATTTGAAAAGACAAAATTGATAGCATTTCTAAACAATAGTGGATCTATTTTTTTAACCATTTTTTTTGTAATAGAACAAAATTTTATAGTGCTTTTATAAAATATTTATTTTTTTATTTATAAAAATATTTTTTAATTTTTAAAAATGCTTTTACACAAGACTATTTATTCAATTATTTTATAGATAGTGGTATTTCATCTTTAATTGCATTTTTTTCTACTTTTTTACCTTTTAGTTTTTAGCATTATGCTATTTTTATTTATACTTTGATCTTTTAAAACATTGGCTTGGATGATTTTTTTAATTTTTTTGTTACAAACTAATCTATTATGTTTTTTATTATCTAAATATATAAAATAAGTGATAATAGAAGTTAATAATTGCCACAATAACTAATTAAATCTTTTTTTTTAACAATATTTTAAATATATTCAACCACCATTTTCAAGTATTATAATACCAATCAATACTATCATTGGTGGCTTCATTTGTATGAGAAAGTTGTCACAATTCTACTAAGAAGAGATTTATTGCAAAACTTAATAATATATAAACCAAATAAAAAAATCTAAAATCAAATTAAATAACAATATCTAAAATCTAACATTGTATATCTAAATTGATATTATATAAAAATTATATATATATATATATATATATATATATTAGTAGCAAAGATGCCATCTTTAATAAATATTTTATCTATAACTTCTTTTGTATTGCTAATAAAATCATCTTTTTCTTCTTAATACTTTATTTTTATACATAATATTTGTTCCATTTTATAGTAAACTTTCAATTTTAGAAGATTATTTTCAATTAGTTTTCTATTTATTTTATGCTTTTAATTCTTAAGAATTTAAAAAATGTCCAAATATATTTGTGCATTTGGCTATACATGACTACATTTAAAAAATCGTTACAACAAATTATCATACATATATGCATTGAAATAAAAGTTTTCAAAAATTAATTTAAAAGACATAAAAATTAAAAAGTAGAATATATAAATTATTTAATATTTAATATTTTATTTTAAAAAAATTTGCATCATTAACAATAAGTAAAAATTATATTTATGTTGGATCTTAAGTATTTACTAATACATTAAAATCTTACAATCAATTTAACATATATAAATTTTTTTTTCTTAATACATTAATCAATATAACTGATATACTATTTTATCACTTATTAAATACTACTAAAATAAATAAACAGTATGTAAATTTTTTTGTTCTAAATTTAAATCTATAAATATATTTGAATTTTTACCATGTTTTTGATAACAAATCTATTTTCCTTAGAATTTGAATGTTAATAATAAATAAATCATCTAACTTAAAACACCATACTTTGATTATCTAATTTTTAAAGATTGACACTTAATAAAACATTTTTTTATGTGAAATGTTGATTTTTTATTTATTTATTATTTTATCTTTATTGTTATAATATTTAATATAATTTTAAAAAAAGATTCTTCTTAGGAGGTATTGTGTCTTTAGTCTAAACACTAAACTACACACTTTTATATTCTCATATACTAGTTTGTAATCAAGACCAGTAGATGAATAAGAAATTATTTAATTTTAAGGTTGAAGGCAAATTTGTAAATCTACTTCACTTATTCTTTCTATAAGTTAAAAATCTATTGAATCATGTGTAACATGACCATTATTTTTAGGAAGATCACTATAATAATAAATGAACTTTTTAATATGAAAATGCAAAGTTAATTAACAAAAGACTCTTTTGATTAAATTTTAATTAATTAGGATCTTTATAATAATCTCTCAGTTTATATATCTATTAAAAAAATTATATATTATTTTCAAAAATACAATTACAAACATCTTTTCAAAAATGATTTGTAAGATTTAAATAATAAAAAATACATAAAAAATATCACATATATATGAGTGATAAATTGAATTGAAGACAAATTATGTTTGGATATCTTTTAATAGGATTTTAAAATAACCATGAAACGTGCAATATATCTTCTATAATTTGTTATGTTATAAAATCTTCTGTACATTCTTATAATATAGAAGTAATTATATTTGCTACAATAAAAGTTGCATTAAAAGATCTTTTAGACCCTTAAGTAAACACCAAATTTTTGTTACAAACATGACTACAAGAAAGATTTTAAATATTTGAAATAATTTTATATCTATTTATGATATACTTTGCATAATTGAAATTCAAATTAGATCACATATAGAAAAAAAAAATTTATTGTATGGACAAATAAAATATATTATATAAATATAATATATACTAAACAATAATCCTATTTTTTTAAAAATCAAACAAAACATTAATATGCAAAGAAATTCATATAAAAAATTATAATATTAATTTAAAATAAAAAATAAAAAATGATCTTATGAACAAAATAACCTAAAAATTAAATACAGGCATTAAATTAATGATAAATTTTGAAATTGTAAAAAAAAAAAATGATTTAAAAAATTAATTTATTATGGTAAAAATACTATACACCAAAAATAACTCAAACAAATTATAATAACATGTAATAGAAAAATTAAAAATTAAAAAGACCAAAAATATATTTTATAAGCATAGTAAATTAGAAATTAAATAAAAATGAACCAATTTTTTAAAATCCATTAATAAAATTATAAAAAAATGTGTGTGTAAACTAAAATCACAAATAAACCATAAATGTTTTCAATAGAACATACTAGAGATATAAAAATAGAAGCTAAAAATACAATAACAATAATTATTCAGCATAAAAATATCAAAAAATTAAAAAAAATACTATTTATGATTTCAATACCAAATAGTGAAAAAAAAAATTCAAAAAAAATAAATATATATATATATATATATATATAATGTGTTGGTCAAAGTAAAGATATTGAAAAAAATAAAAACAGAAAAAAATTAAAAAATAAATAAAACTAAACTAAACAAATTTTCTAACAAGCATGATGTGTGTTTTTTAATATTTACGTTACTTTGTATTTACATCTACTTATAATATTTTTGTTTGATTTTGCTAATATTATTTAGTGAATCCATTGGCAAAAAAACCAACTTGTTAATATTTAGTTATGTTCCTTTGATTTTATCAAGATAGCTTGTTTTAGTGCATTACATTATCAACTGTGATAATTGATCTGGTTTTAGCAAAAACCAAGGAAGTACCGTGCTAAGACTATTGAATCATACGAATTTAAGAAAGATTTGTTGCGTAGCACAAACCAAGTGTTTCTTGTAGTAATGCATATCTGCATTGGTTCTTCATTTAACATTTAACTGTTGACTCATCAAAAACATTGGTGCAAAGCTAATATAGCTTGGTAGGGAATGATTTAAACAAAGAATAGTAGGGTCTCAAACAATCACCAGTAGATGTTTCAAAGTTTGCAAGAGATTGGTTGAAGTAAATTTTGTCTGGATTTACTACATAGTATTGTGTGTTTTTTTTTAAATATCAAATTGTGCAGTAATTTAGTTTTGAGTTAGTAGCTGATTATATATATTTTTTCATTTTCAATTTTTTTATTCATCATTAAAAAACAGAATTATTTTCTCTTTTTTGAGAGGGAAGCAACAAGTTTCTAAGTAGAGAGCACCAGAAGAAGGGAGCAACAACTTTCTGAAAAAAGAGTGCTGCAAGAAGGGAACAACAAAGAGTACAAAAACTAGTGAAGAATCACAGAATAGGCTTGCAAGAAGGCATGGAATCATCAACACATAGGGCCACAAAAACCAACAAATTGTTGTGGACATAGTAGAGAGATAGCACAAGATCCATGGGATTATGTCATAATGTTTCGAAAGTTTTACTAACACTATCATCTCCACTTTAAGAGCTGGACACCACTCACTACCCATGAAACACTGGAATGGTTACTCACAAACCAATATTTCTCCAAATTCATCATCAATACCCAAAAGCGAGAATTTGGTGGGGATACCGACAAACGCCCCTTGCGATGCGTCACGTGTTCGTGAATATAAACACACATTTGCTGAACTTTGTATATGTTTTGGACCACGCGATACATGCTCATGGAATATCGCTGTGGTCACAGAATCTGAGCCTCGAATAGGAGGTCAGGAAACGAAGCAATGCTTTTGTTTTTTTGCGTTTTTTTAAGTTCTTCCCTCTCTTCTTTTTCTGTGCCGAGTGGAATTAAATATGTGTCTGAAAGGGAAGACGAAGATGTCAAGGGTGAGTACAACACACAATGCCAGTTGTTCTTGCACAATAGGTCACAAAGCGGTGAGCTAAACTAGGAAAGAGTCACGGACAGTACTGAAAGGTACTATTCGTACCTAGTTTTTTGCTCCGTGCAAAGCATGCTTCACAGATCTGAAAGGCATTCTTTAAACATAAGTCTAATTTTGTCACGATGACCTTCAAAGCATGTTTCGATATGTATAATGAAGCCTTCGGTTTATTCTCCAACACGACACAAGCATTTCTGTTTACTAAAACTTGAACAGGCGTTGGTTCTCCTGCTTCGATCAGAGAGTATTCAAAGGAATTGGCTGAAATGTCTTGTTGTTTTGTGATATTTGGGTGACGGAGTGTATCTCGTTAATTGCCTTGGATTTGTTCTCAGGATTTTATTGATCTGAGAGTGCGTCGACGGTTTCAAAGCTGCATCAACAAGATGCGCAAACTGAGGGGATCGTTCTTTTTCTGCGAGATGTGACTGTCATTACTGCCTTGGTTACCTCGGCAGTGAATTTCCAGCTACCTCCGTTATCTTTCTCATGAATGAAAGCCTCTCTTTTCCTTGGAGTGCTCACATCTTCATATCCACATAAGTAAGAAACTTCCACTGTAAGTCCACGAGTTCGATAACGTGATGGACAATACCCCAAGCGATCTTGTTTTCACATGATCCTTGGAGATAATAACTATCACTAACAAGAATTCCGTCATATTCTCCTAAGGTGGATTTGTTGACAGGAGCAGAGGTAATTCGAATGATAAAACTGTTGCGGTGGTTACAGCATAAAGGTGCATGCTCAGTCAACTTAATGGAACTGACTTGATCCAGCATGCAAAACTCGCATGAGTAACTTACCCATCTACAAAATCGATAATCCAAGCAGAAGTTGGCTTCTTCACTGTTCACCCACTTTTATTGCCTTCCCCATTCTCCGCAATTGCACCAGTCACTCACAGTCCGCCGGTCAGACTCCTTGAAGGCCAGTCTTGTCACTTATTCCTTTCTACAATCAGATGGGTTTTTAAAGTCTGGCTGCCGCCCTCTAATGGGTTCTGTGTGCAACGATCAGAGCACTGTAGACTGTTACCGTTTCATTGAGAGCCCTCGGAGGACCTCCAGCCGTCTGCATAAGTGACGGTTGGTGTGGTTGCCATTTGTGCGGCCGTTTGGTGCAGAAACACACAGTAGCACTGTACTGTACCCATCGTATGTGTAAGGAACTGTCGCGCAGAATTCGTAGGCACAGATTCGCAGCATTGTGTTACCGTTTGTTGCTGGGAGTGACATAGACTGTGAAGCACTGGTTGGGTGACAGATAGGTCAAGTGCGCACTCCGTTGTGCTGTACATGAATGTGACGGAAGCAAACGAGGAAGTGGAGCAGAGCTTGCTGTGGTCATCTGTTGCTGTTCCTCTGTCTGCGATTTGCTGCGTGCTGCCAGATTCTGGTCGTCTTCGTTTCTAGTAGTTGAAAGCTGGCACTTCTCCTGCTGCATGCAGTGACTTCGATTTTCTTTATGCTACGATGGTGAGTTGGTGGAGCGAACATGCATGCGCCTGCCCAGGATTTACTTTTTGGACGAGGAGCACTGATGTTTGGTGATTGCACGGATTTATAGTTCAGACCTTTGTTGATAACTCTTATGAATGTGTTGCAGCTTCACTGCACCGTGTTTTTAGTCTTAGGCGGAGAACAGGCCTAAGTGTAAAGATCTGTTTGCGAGAATGATTAAACCCGCCTCGCAAACAAAAATGGTTGAGAATATGTTAGGATTTCTTGTGAGGTAGATTGAAGGTATTAACCATCGCAGAGTCCCGCTGCACCCATGAACCGATTCCTGGTATAGAGACCTTTAGGGAGTACTGTGTGATTAGAGCTATTGTATTTCTGTAGCGGCAATTGGTGACGCGGTTAAGAATGACGCTCAAGGTGGAGCCACAGTTGAAACCTGTGCTGTCAATGCTCGGCTCTCGCCCTGGAGCGGAAGCCGTCGAGGCGGCTAAGCAGACGCTGCTTCGCATCGAAACGAAGCTTTCCGTTGATGTAGCGGAAGAGCTGCTGGAATCGAAGAAGAATGTGCTACGAGAAGCAGCTGAGAAAGAGAAGCTCCCTTACCTTGCCTTGATTCAGTTGGAAATGCTCCATCAATTCCACGAGGATATGTTGCAGCAATCAACCAAGGCTACAACCTCCCTGGCTGATTCTGAAACTTGCGGCGTTGCAGTTGAATTAGAAAAGGTGTTTGCAGAAGCCTCTGCCAAGAAATGGGAGCACTTCGACTTAAGCAGCAAGGCCTTGAAGAGCATCCCCCGATCATGGAAGACTATGTCTAGTCTCACTTCGCTGAACCTTTCCAACAACCAGTTGGAGGCGTTGCCGAGTGGAGTAGGTGGTCTTGTAAATCTCGTGAAGCTCAATGTGCATTCCAACCAACTGAAGAGCCTACCAGATAGCATCGGAAACCTCTCGAAGCTCACAATTCTCAACGTATCTGGGAATCAACTGAAAGCTCTTCCGATGAGCTTAAGCAAATGCAGGTATGCGTATAGTTTTGTAGAATTCACATTCTCAACTGTACCTAGTTCTTTTACAGGTTTGTGGATAATTTTGCATCAGCTTCTAATCATGTTTGTGGGTTGCAGAAATCTGGTGGAATTGAACGCTAATTTCAACCAACTGGAAACCTGGCTCCCCGTCTTCGGCTGGAAATTGGCTAAGCTACGGAAGCTGGAGCTTCAATTCAACAATCTTGTACGACTGCCGGAATCGCTCGGTTACCTCAGCGGATTAGAACATCTGAACCTCAGCAATAATCGTCTTTGCTGTCTTCCGTCCTCCATCGGGAACCTATCTCATCTCAAAACCTTAGACCTGAGCAGGAACTTCAGCAATCTCTGCAATCTGCCTAATTCTCTCGGTAACCTCACATGTCTGTCGACGTTGGATCTCAGCTTCAACCAAATCCGTGTGCTTCCCTCCTCACTCGGCAAACTCCAAAACCTCAAGAATCTCGTGCTTGACCAAAACCCGCTCACTGTACCACCGAAACGGGTAATTGAGCACAGCCAGGAAGCTGTAATGGACTACCTGCTGGATCTTTACGAAAACGGCGCCAAAGTCGAGCAATCAAACACGAGACAAAATGGGAGTAAGTTGAGCACGAGGTCGCCGGTGAGAGCATCTGCCGCTTGTTTGACGATTCCTGCTAGCCCTCACTATGATCACGCCGGTGGATGGGTTCCTGTCAGACCAGGCGACACATGGATGCGGACCTTCTTAGGTCAATGGATGTGTTGGGGAGGGATGGGTGGCAACTCAATGCGGTGGCAAGAATATCATTCAGATGACGAACAGTGACGGTGACCTATTCATCTCGATTTCTACTCTCTTGTACTTTACACCGTTAACACATCGTAAGACGGAGGTCTTGCTCGTGGGCTTCAGCATGGTTTGTGGACACTACTGTGAGATTCCAGTTGAACTGTTGTACATACATCAATAGAGTGTTTTACGACTTTGCTTATCTCCAGTTTTATTTGAAATTCGAATTGATTGATGTAAAACAGGAATAGATGTGCCACTTTTAAGTTGCTGGTTACGAAAATTAGAGAAACCATTATTTAATAGCACAACAAATAGATAATACTAGAATAGAACGTACAGAACATTCGACGTTGTGCTCCCCTCATTTGCTGCAACAGTATTTTTCTTCATGTCGACAAATAGTGTATCAAAAAGCTGACAGTCATGCACAAACAGTTTTAACGATTGATAAACTTTCCGTAAAACACACACCTGTTACAGCGTCCAGCTACGCTCCTTGCATCTGCGAACCTTCAGCGATCGCAGCTCGCATCACAAATCAAGATGCATTGCTGCACATTCTGACAGGACTAGTGGCAACCTTGATGTTGTGGTCTGAAAACAATCCCAATTCCTTTTGACAGCATTCACTTGATATGAACCATCCTCAACTCTGTGCATTAAGCAACCAACTTAAGCAAGACTCGCAGGATATCAACTTCTGCTAGTTGCCGCAGATGCCAAAGATGTGTTTTGATTGCGGCTTCAGCAAGCGTTAGTGATCTTTCACTGGATTTGAAGTAAAAGTCTTCAGCCCTGGAGGCCCATCCTTCCTCGGCCCTGCTAGTGAATAGTACGCAAACAGTTGGCCTCCTGATTGCCCTGGGGGTGGTGGACAAACCTCCACATTTAGACAACGAAGTGACAGCGCAGATAATTTTTCCCCAGCTTCCATAGCTCGACTTCCTTGTACCCATAGATACTTCAATGAACTCATCACCGCAACAGCCTCTGCAATTCCCGTCTCTCCGAACGGGCAGTCTCGAACCTCCAGCCGTTGTATGCGCTGTGCCCAGTAGGCGAAGTTAGCAAGCCCAACATCGCTGTTTCCCGCGCATCCTACAAGCAACCACTGAAGGTTTTTCCCATAGACACCGATGTACTCCATTCCTTTGTCAGTCAACCCACCGTAACGGAGATATACAGCCAGTCGTCTTAGGTTGACGCAACCCTTGAGCATGAGCTTGAGCCCATCGTCCAAAGGGAAATCTGGAGCATACCTCGCAATGGGCTCCAGCACAATGCGGACGTCTACCAAGTGTGGACAGCCTTGCCCCACCATCGCTAGCGCTGCGTTGCTGATGTTGGCAACGTACAATATCAGCTGCACCAGTTGTTCACAGCCTTGCGCTAGCGCAACAATACCGCGCTGTGTGATTGCTCCAGTTTCATCGTCTTCCACTCGCAGCTTCTTTAATCCTTTGCACGTCCTGCTGAGTGTTTCCATGCCGTCGTCACCCAGTGTGTTTCGAGTCTGCACATCAAGTTAAACAATGTGCATGTAAGTTCCATGTGTGGATATCACTCAAGGAAGAGCTCATTGCCAAGTGGGGGTAGTACAAGGGAAATTTCGGGTTTGAGTAATTAACCTGGAGTTCTTGGAGAGAATAGCAATGGCTGAGAAGCAGGCAGTGGCCTTCACAGCTCAAAAGAGTGTATTTTAGGTCCAGCTTGATCAGATTTGGCGCAATGAGAAGAATCTGTGGCAAGCCTGGATCCATGAGAGACCACATCCCTGACAAAGCCTTCAAGTTCTTCGGCCATAGAATGGAGACAAAATCATCATCATCCTTGGCACCAAGGTAATTGCAGGATCCTGCACCAAGATCTTCAAGGGAAGGAACTCTTCGCAATACATCAATCATATCCAGTAACTCGATTTCAGCCACCTTCAAGCAAACTAACGACTTGCACTTCTCCACCAGAATAGTCAAGTCTTCGATGTCGATTGCTTCTATTCCAAGTACTCCAAAATGGAGTTCTTCCAAGGTGGAATTGTAGCGGGCCAAGGCGTGCAGCCATTCGCCTCCTTTGTCTTCTACCTCGCTGTCTTCAAGATTCAATCTCCTCAGAGATCTGATTGTCGAACAGAATAGATACATGAGCGACCGATTGATAAACAACTGATTGCATCGGCAACCCCAACTGTTCAGTTGGAGAGATATAAACATGATTTCTCATATCCCACCGTTAAAATTTTATGCATAAGGCATGGACCTCCAGCTAATAACTGAAGCTTCAAATCTTAGTATTTTAAAATATAAGTGCCATCGTGAAACCCTCGAAAATGATTTTCTGCAGAAGTTATAACTAAAGCAGCGTATCCACCATCATTAAAAACTTGCTTGGGTTGATTATATTGAAACCCTTCCAGTAAGTTTCAACGTGAGTATAACCAGCTACCGCACTTGAAGAGCACTTAGAAAAATTCAAACCCACTGAAAAGTACGGCAATTTTGCGCAGAGCCACCCATGGCTGATACGTACACAATGATTTAGAAAGTTGAGGGAGATTACCGACACGCGCGTACTACAGGAAGAAGACCCTTCGTAGTAAAGCCAACGCACTTGTGCAGGTACAAAATATGCAACGCGGAACTGAAGGTCGACGACGCTATGAGCTCCAAGTCAGAATCTAGCACCGTCAGCCGCCGCAGCTGCAGAATGTGAAGATCAGCATACTGTCGCCCAAACACCTTTAGCCACGGCTCCGCGTAGCCTCCCCAGTCACTCCGCACCAGGTTATACTCCGCCGCTCTCGGCTTTCCCTTCAACTTGATCCCCTCCAAGCCCTTAAACCTCCTCGTCAATGCAGCAGGAGAGGTAGCATACATATTCGCTATCGTCACGAACTTCCGAGTCATGCCGTCCACTCGCCGCCATTGCTGGCACACCATGGACACCACTGCCCTATCTTGGGGACTCTCAATGTGCTTTAACACGCACGCCAGGGTCTCATCCGACATCCCACTGGGAAGCGATTTCCTTGACTCCATCTTCTCAGCGTCAACAACAACCCCCATACAACACCTTCCCCAATTAGGTCACATAGCTACAACCCAAGGTCCGTGACCCACAAATGCCCTAGTCCTCCTAAACGCGGAGAAACCTCTCCTAAGACAGAAAGGGAAGAGAAGAGTGGTCTGACGAAGCTCCTCTGACACACACACACGCACACACACACAAGTCCCACGAAACCACCGCCTCCCCTCTCGAATCTCCTGTGATGATGCATATGTGACTCTTTTAGACAAACGCGCATCTGTTTTAAGTGAGCGATGGTGTTTTGTGCAGCAGGTGCAGGAAGACGACGAAGCCCTGGTGGACTTGCTGTTGCAGGAGGGAGTTGTCGGATTCCTGGCCCCATCGCTGCGATGACCATCACGTAAGGGTGGGGGAGGGGGTGTGGTGGAAAAAGAAACTCCTGATAATTAGAGATTCCAGTTTCCGACATGAAATCGCAGTTTCGTAGGACATTCATGCTATTTTCTCGCTCGCACGAGGTTGTGGGCGTGCTTGTTGCTCAATATGTAGGAAGAAATACTCACATGTGTATTTATTTATTATACACTTTCCATACTTGGCTTTGGATTAGAGGTTTAAATTATGGGATTACGGTTGAAGGCAATTAGGGGTTAGAATTTTGGATTAGGAGTTTAGATTATGGAAATAGGATTTTGGATTAGGGGTTTAAGATTAGGGGATTCAGGTTGAAGACAATTAGGGGTTAGGATTTTGGATTAGGGATTTAGATTAAGGAATTAGGATTTAGGAAGGAAGATACTTGCTTGGATATTTGACAAGGTTGTTGTCCACTTTTTGTTTTGGATGAATATCCTTTAATATTCATTTGTAGAGAGTTGTAGGCAATGTCTTGATCCACTTATGAAATTAAATTGGTGAGAAGCTAATATATTAGTATGAAATAGTATTGCGTACTGTTATAGATCCTCAAATCCATTCATTTTTGTTTTTTTTTTAAAATTAAGACTTGAATTTAATTTTTTTTATAAAGAGACGATATATATATATATATATATATATATATGCATATATATATACAACTAAAAAAAAGAAAAAAGACCAATGAGAGGTATATTATAAAATTAGAAGATACTATTAGAGCTTTTTTTAAATGTAAAGAAATTGGAGAATCTTAAACTAAGACCAAAATACAAGAAAGCAATTAACAAGATATAATAGCCTTAGTCTTGCCACATATATATATATATATATATATTAGATAGAAAAAAAAAAAAAAAAAAAAAAAAAAAATCATATAGAAACTTTTTAAAAACCACAAGTCAATTGTTTTATAAAGTTCAATAAGAAAATATGTAAAATATAACAAATATTTATTAATTTTGATAATTGCAACTAATATAAAATTAGATTAATTTATTTTTAAATAAGCAAATGTCTAAATATTTAATAACCTAATCAATTAGAGGGCCAATTGGTCTTAATATTATGATAAAATAACCATACTTTATCATAAATTTTAAAAGAAAATAGTTTTTTTCTAAATATATTTGTACTTGCTTTTTAGTTTTTAATTTTTAATTTTAAAATCTTATGCCTCTTTTAGTAGTTTCTCTACAATTGTGTGAAGCTCTAATGATCTACTTATCAAATCTTTTACTATTATATTATTAACTTTTAAAAAATAATAAATAACAAATTGTTTGTGTTAAGTTCAATTGATAAAAAATTATCTTTATTGCATAAAAGAAATATAATTAAAGGTTTTATATTACCTTTAATATATTAAAAGATGTCCAAATCTTTAATATAAAGTAGGATTCTTGGTCAAATATAATATCAATTAGAAGTCTATTATATCAATAAATATTATTGAAGAATAATAGTTTTTTATAATAAAAAAAATGTTAATTTGATTAAACAGTGCACAATAATAAAATTAGAGTAACAAGAATAAAAAATTAGTAGATCTATTGTAAGATTAGTTGAGACAAATACCTATTGTAGTTTTGAATAGGCAATGATTAGACAAGCCCATATAATTAATAACATAGAGTTTTTGTTGAGAGCAAATATCAAAAGATTATGCAAAGTTTTTCAAAAAAATCACTTTCAAAACCATAAAAAATCTCTTATAATAATCTATAGAGTTTTATTTGTATCTAAAGTATCCTACTACTAGAAAGTTGTGTAATACTTGAAGGATATTCAATTTTGTTTGACTTTTTAATAATATATATTATTTATTTATTTATCTAATTATAATTATTTTTTATTTTTAAGAATAAAAAAGTCCAATGGTATACTTAAATGAACTTCTTCACAAATGTGGAATCAATAAGAATTGTTGAATTTATGGTTTAAAGACACTATTGCTCCACTTTAAAAACTATAATTTGTAATTATTTAGATACAACATCTCTCTCTTTTGGTGCAAAATAGAATCACCTAGATAAGTCATTTAAATTTTAAAAAATTATATTTTAGAAAAGAAAATTTATTAAATATAAGCTATGACAAAGCCATGTTTTAACATACTTAGTGATAATTCAAGAAATATATTGGTATAAAATATTTAAGATTCTTGTAATAAATATGTAAAAAAAAAGAATATGGTAATTTTTTTAAAGATGATGATTCTATTCTTAAAATAGATCCACAGTAATAAAGATTTTTTTATTATAAATTTTAAAATTAATCTTAGAATCCAAATAATTTAAATAAAAAATATAATAAATTTTATTATTTATGTTATATAATTATAATATAATTCTATTTAATAAAAAATTTGACACATTTTGTATTATAAAAAATAACTTCAAAAATTTTTAACATAATAAAATAGAAGTTATACTAAATTATATTTTAAAACTTTAAATTGATACTTAGTATCTATATTTAGACCATTATTTGAAATAATAAAATTCAAAAGATCAACTTATATTATATAAAATAAGTATTTTTTAATCTTGGTATTACATCTTATATCTATAAATATTTGATATAAAAGCCAATTATATTGATTGTATTTTTTAAATTCTTAAAATATGTACGAATATTTTTAAAAAAATAATAAAAAAATAATTTATTTTTTTTCTTTTTTAAAAAAATTAATGATTAAAAAATTAAAAAACAATTATAGCATTTGGATGACCAAAAGATACAATATTATATTTACAATATCTATACTTAGTTTAGATTATAGTTTTTTTTTAATTTATTTCTTATTTTAATGCATACTAGATTGTATATTCTTTAAATATCTATTTTAGAATAAATCTTAGCTTAATTAAATTATTTGAGTAGCTCAAATATCAAAAATAAAAGATATTAGTACAAAATGGTGAATTTTTAAATTCACCACAATCTACACACTTTTTTAAGTTTCTTTTTTCTTTACAAAGGTGATTGACACACTTATAGAGAACTTTGAATATTAAATTAATAAAATTGTAAGATTTTTATTAATATATTCTTTGAAGGTTCTTTATTTTTTTATTTTTTTATAGATTGTAAAATGGTCCAATGGCATTTGGATTCTTTCTTGAAGTTGAATTAAACAATTCTAAAGGCAATGTTTAGGTAAAAACATGTACATTTATTTTCTCAAATTCATCTAAAATAAGAATTAGATGTTATATAAATAAATAAATAAATATATATATATATATATATATATATATATACATATATTGCAATTGATAGACATATTCTTTCTTTAGTTAAGAAAGATATGATTTTTGTAGGTGTGAGAGAAAATTATTATTTTTGTGTATTTTTATATAAATCAAGAAGAAAATTAAAACTATAAGAAATCTAATCTACTTGAAGATTGTACTTTTTAGCAAGATTACTTAAACATCTAATAATATTAAATATCATTATATTTTAATATTCTTAGACAACTATATCTACAAGTAGGATTTTATAGATGGTATCTCAAAAAATAAGGATCAATCATCTATGACTTTTATATGTATAAGTTTAACTTTTGGTACAAAAGATATTTTGTAATTAGAAATTTTTTTATGAAGAAAATATTTAGAGAATTTAAAATCTAATAAAACATAGATTTAAACTTTTAGGTCATAAATAAACTTGTATTTTTAAATAAATAGAGGTTTTGGATGACAATATATAATCTTTATACGATGATATTCTACACATATATAGATGTAAAATTTCTATTGTGGTTAGGCTAACTTGTTGTTTAATACATCATATTTTATTTATTTATTTATAAATTTTTTAATTTCATTCTTTGATTTGAAGATTCAATTGTTTCAGAAAAATATTGGACATTGTGTTATAAATTCTCTATAACACATGCAAAAATCTTTCTATTAACAATAAAAAAAAATTTGTGTTATAAGGAGCTCAAATTATAAAGCATCAATCTATATTTCTTTTAGTGTAAATTGTATATTTTTAAAGATCATGGTTGTTTTAATAAAAAAAATTATAAATTAAAGTAAAAATGTGCAATTTCTTGAAAAAAACTCAAAAAATTTAATTGCCACACTTTCCAACAAGCCAATGGTTTGTATTTAATATTTGAAAATCAAGTAAAATAACAATATAAATAAAAATATATAAAAAGTAATGAAAGTATATATATATATATATATATATATATAAGATTGATATATATAAGGTTAAGAAATCAATGTTTGCTGATAAATTTCATTATATAAAAGTATATATATATATATATATATATATAAATTTTAGCTTATTATTATTATATCCATGCTGTATAACAGTGTCAAATTAATGTATTGTACAACATTTATTTTTATCACATACAAACACACACACACACACATATATATATATATATATATATGTATATACATAGAACTATTCATATTTTTTGTATTTTTATTGATACACTTTAAGCCACTTTATTAAACATATTTTATATGTTTACAAAATAAATTGTATTTATTGATTTAAAAAAATATATATATTTTTATAAAAATATATATATTTATTTTAATGATTTTAAATTACAAATATTTTATTTTTTTATTAATTAATTTTGAAATTAATCACATATTTTAATTTTATAATCATAGCAAAAATTATATATTTTTTAAAATAAATAAACAAATATATAAATATATATATATATATATATATTAATGGTGCAGTAGTTTAATATAATGATAAAAATAATGACTCATTTGAAGTAGAACCACGTTGTAAAATAATTGAATTAGAGTGCATTTTTATTTGAAAATTTTAAAAAGATATAATATGTGTTTTTAGGAGTATTTTAGAAAGAATTTGTTTTATAAGAGGTTGTAATTATGAGTGGGTGTAGTGTTTATAAAGCAAAAGAAGTGGTTATGATTCTTCAATACAGATTGTGTATTTTCATTATAAATGAAAAAGTTAATGCTATTTTTTCTTTTCAATTTAGTTTTAAGAATATTATGATATGTTAGCTTACATATCATAATATTCTATATATTATATTTGATAGTATATATTTGATAGTATATATTATATTTGATAGTATATAACAAAACTAATAGTTTTTTTATTTTTTTTATTTTTTTAATATTTTTTTTATTGAATTAACTACATCTTTGTTTTTTTTAAATATAATTTGAAATAGTTTTTTTTTTTTTTTTTTTTTTTTTTTTTTTTTTCTTCTCCAAATTGTGTAGCAAATTAAAGAACAGTTATTTTATATTTATATAAATTATTTGTATTTAGAAGAAGAGTCATAAAATGTACAAAAAATTATTGAAGCCTTGTTACAATTAACTGAAAAAAGATATATAGAAATGGCTTAGATTATTATCATATAAAACCAAAGATGCACAAAAAATCATTTTAAAAAGTATAATGCATTCTATAAGGATACAAAAACTACAAAGAAGAAGAGATAAGTAAAGTGTGATTTTTTAGAAATCTATATATAAAGCAATTATTTGGAAAAAAAGAAAAACTTTAACTTATTAATATGTTTAAAAAATACATAAAAAACACAAGAAAAATATTTCTAGAGTAGTATAAATTGTGGCACTTGATGCACTTTGGTTGTCATATTGTCAAAGTACAAAATAAAAATAGAAATTTCAAAGCAATTACAATGTGTCTTTATAAATATTTATCTAGTGTTTTAATATAAAACTTTAATATAAAAATTTGATTTAAAAACGGTCTCCTTACAAGAAAAGTTCAATTTTTTCTTATATTGCAATATACTTGGTATATTACAAGCATTTTAAAATGTAGAAGAAGCATTCAAGTAAAATCATTAACATCAGAATATAAAACAAAGACAGTAAATATTTAATAATTTACTATCAAATTTTACAGGTTGTTAGGTTTTAATCTAATTAAATATGATAATATTATATTTACACTAGATTTTAAATAATCATACAAACAATACATACTTTTAATATTTGGTCATCATAATTCTATTTCAGTTCATCTTAAATTTCTAATTTCAGATTATGATAATCAAAAAGTACTCTATCATTTTTATTTAAAGTTCTTACATTATCTCTTATGATATTAATTTACTTTTTTTACTAAATTTGTATTTAAAATTTATTATACTAATTTATTTTTTAAAATAATTATATATTGGTAAACATTATAAAACATATTTTGTACATATTTATGGTATTTAATGGATAAATTTTTTTAAATTGATGATTTATTTTATTCAAGCCTAAAGAAATAAAGTACAAAAATTGTGTTGAGAGCTGATTGACACATGTTTATTTTTATTTCTATATATATATATATATATATATATATATATTTATTTTAAGGTTGTAATGTAGATTCTTAGAAATTTAAATACTTTTTACCTAGAGAAATATATTAAAGCATATATTAAAGTGTACCAAATAAGCTAATATTTTAAAAAATAAAAAAATAAAAACTAAATTTGACAATAGAATAATTGATAAGCTTCTTAGAAGATTAATTTATTTTGTTAAAATTTTTATGGCTTTTATTTGGAATAATATAGTCTTTTTAAAAGACATGTAATTCTTTTATCATAATTTATTATTTCTTTATGTAAAAATTCATTTCTTTTACCAGCACTTTTATTTTTTATACATCTTGTTAAGAGTATAATATGTTTTATTTAATTTTTATTTAATTTTAATGGAATTTTTTTTATTTATAATATTATAAATATTTTTTGAATTTAATATAGAATATTATTAAAATATAATATTATAAAAATAATATAACTTAAAATAATGTATACATGTATTAATAAGTAGTTTAGTAAAATGGTCAATTTTATATTAAAGTGACATAAATTGTAATATTTTTAAGAAAATATGTCAAGACCTATAATATATATATTTATATATATATATATATTCATATCCATACATATATAAAGAAAATACTTAAATATATATGAAGAGAAACTTACTAATATCCTAAAATCCTAAAACCTTAACAAAACAATTAACATATTTGAAAGATTTGAAAAAATAATATTATAGATGGTTTTTATAGCTCAATTGGTATTATTATAAAGTATTCATTTTAAAATAATAAAAATTTATAATTATCTTTATATTTTTTAAGACTATATATATATATATATATATATATATATATATCTTTAAATTGATACTATTATTAAAAAAAAAAAAAAAAAAAAAAATCCTAATTAAATTTTTAGAATCTATATGTATCTTATTATTACAAAAAAATATTATTGAAAGAATTAATATATATATATATATATATATATATAACAAATTATTTAAATTATATATATTAATTTCATAAATTTAATTTGATTTATTTATTTAATATTATAATATTTATTAAAGTATCTAAAAAAAGATTATAAAAGATATTTTATTTTTTCTTTTGTCTTTTATAAATCTTAATAAAGTGCTTAAGAATTTACAAAATAACACTACTTGTATTAAACCTTTACCATCAATAACTTTTATGAAATAGTGAAATAGTGGCATTGCCTTGCAGACATAAAAATATCAAAATTTTGATTAGTTACAAGAAATACCTATTACAAAACATTATTTTATTTTTTATCTTTTATTTAAAAATATAAATAGAAGTTAATAAAAATAAATAATAATATATAAAAATAAATTAGGTGTATAAATTAGTTCTATAAATTTTTAATAAAAAACTTGTAGATATAGATTTGATTAATAAGTGTCATTAGTTGTGCTATTTGGTGACAAAAACTTATCTAAGAGTTTTCTAATGTTGAGGAAGCTATTATAGAAATATCTTCTAATTTGAATAATAGCTTTGTCAATTTTGTGGTCCTTGAATAGCTATCACATAATTTTATTATTAGCTAATATATGTAGAGATAAGACTAATCCTATTTTTAGTTTTTTAAAAATACCTTTCTTATATTCCAATCTTGTCTTCTGATTATCTATACTTTTTATTCTTAGTATTATCTTTAAAATTTAATTTAAATTTTTAATCTTAAAAATATATCTATCTTTTGACCTTTTTTTTTTTCTTTTTATTCTTTCTTCTTTTATGATACATGTTTTTTTTTTTTCAAGGTTGTTATCTATGTGTGCATCTTTAATTATATATAAATATATTTGTACCACTTTTTCATCAAAATTAATTGATCATTTTTGTTTTTGTTTTTGTTTTTTGGAATTATTGTAGATGATAAATGATGTAATGGTGATACTGTTTAATGTGAATAGTTCATGAACTTGGGTTTTTGAAGTTAAAACAACTGCCTAGTATTACTAAATATTATACAAGGTTAAAAGATGTAATAAAATATTTAAGAAAATTATTAAATTGGATTTGATATGAAAGATTAAACTGGAGATATATATATATATATATATATTTTGAGTTTTTTTGCATGGAATTAGCAAGTACAACCCTCCCAATCAAGGCACAGTGTTGCCCATTCTAAAACATTAACTCAATTGTATTTTCAATTAGCTAAACGTATTACTTTTGATTTGGCTTTTCCTGGTGTTTGTGGGAGTTGAATTCTTACACGATGTGATTAGTGATAAAAGCATTGCAAGCATTGGCTGTATGATGCTACATAAATCAGAAAATAGAATATTCTAGTTTTTTTCTGCAAGCCACATGATTATACACCAGCTGAGAATGTGCAAAACATCACAAAAAGTCTTTTACTTGACGTGATGTCTGAGATGGGTATCCTTCAAAATTCTTTGCAAAGGCCTACTGCCACACCACCCAAAGCAAAATTGTTCATTAAGGAAGAACTTTTAGTATGAAAATGCAGGGTGTGTTGAAGGTGATACTGCTAACAGAGATCATCAAACGTGGAGGAGACTGTGACCTTAAAAGCTGTATGATCAGCATATGAGACGATGAACAATGGAGAGGCTGCAGGGGTCTCAGCCAGTCACATCTTATTGCATAGCTTGAGCCAAACAGGCTGCAATTAGGTCTCTATGTGCACATCACCACGTTTATGTTTGGTATCAAATTCTTAGAAATTGATAGTTTTATCCTCCAAGATCACCACTGTAGCCAAGCAGGTATTTTTATCTGTACAATCTTAGAGCATTTGATGTTGCATGCTAAACATCCGGCATTTGATGTTCAAACCTGCATCCATGCTGGTCATTTTGACACCGAAAGATTAGCAGAGTTGGTTCAAGTCATAGATCTTGCTCTTACCTGTGCCTGTTTTCTAAGAGTTGTATGAAATTTCATTTTATTTCAGTTTTTTGTCATCCAGTGGGTGGTTCATAGCAAGGCCATTTAAACTCATCTGTGATGTAATTTTCAGCTTTAAGAGCAAGCAATGAAGAAGATTCCATCAGTCACAATACTTAAAGAAAACGTGCAAGTCTGCACAGACACATTCCAGGTGAGGAGCATGTAAACTATCCAATCCTATTGAATGTTAATAAAAACATTCTTCGTTTTTTGTTTTTCTGTCGAGAAATCTGGAGAATGTTTCTGGTGACAAGCATTTACACATTTGTGCATTACGATTAGTGACACGGACTATTTTTATGGTTGCACTTCAGGGCTCCAGCTTGCACTCCTAGTTGGATCTACATGCCTCATATCGAAGCGCTACATCTCCTGGCCAGCATCAAGATATAGTCGAATGATCGGTGAATGCTGGAATATTGCTGGAATGCTGAAATGCTGGAACAGTGGGAGATCTTTGTGCACTGAGTTCAGCCCGCAATAACGTGCAGAGAATGTGTTCCACACATAGTGAGAGAATGTGCTTTCTATAAAATTTCAAGCTCTGATAGATAAGCAAGCAGATAATTCAACAGATTGTAGGTCCTCCCATTACACTTGCATACATTTGAACTCTGTAATGCAGACGTAGTAGAGCAAGTATAAGCAACGGAGTGCATCCCAGAAATCCTAATTTCATTTCTTGCAGAAATTTTGCTAATGCAAGCCTCCAGGTTAACATTAAGTGAACACCAACACACTAGTATCAGATACAGTTTATAGCTATGAGCTACAATAATCTGTCTCGCACTGTGGCTTTTGAAGAATCAATCACCCTCACAGTATAACTGCAGATTTCTTTCTTTTTTTTAGTTATAATTTTTTTTCTTTCTCTCCTCCTTTGAGTGAATCTCCATCACGTTGCATCTACTGGCAGCCTGATATCCTGCCACACTTGCAGCAATATTATCACCTCTAAGAGCAAGCGATTGACAGTCCGCCACTTGATGGACCACTTCTGACCATGAAACCAATCACTCTGGTCCACATACTTGTGGCCTTGACCCTTGGGTGGAACCCAGAGCTTTTACTCAAGATGCTGGGTCAGAGGACGGAAGTGAGAAGCCTTAGCTACAAACTCCATCGCGCTCTAACTCTTCCCTTTCGTTGCTTCTGACGTCGTCCAATATTGCTCCTGCTATATGCTAATCAACCACTCGGCCTCTGTGAGTCGAGGCTGCATTCTTTCACAATTGGGTGCTTCTCGATCTTCATTTCTGTAGTTTGTAGGTACAAATCAACATACTTCAAAAACTCGCATTCTTATCTTCATTAGTGAGGGACTGTTAGTAATGCAGCAGATCAATCAAGACTGGATTGTCTGGTTTTACAATAGTGAGCACATTTTGGGGTGAAATATTGCGGTGAATCTTAACACTGAAGACACATGAAGAGAGTAGTCAGTTTCCTGAGTCATGAGTTTACTTTGACACCATGTTGTGGATGTCATCAGACAGGCTGGATCTAGGCCACCACACCCCACATAACTTGGCAAGCTCAAGCGCTGCCAATCTGTCCTTGGAACTGGAACGAATCCTGCACTCAAGTAATGCTCAAGTCCAAGTGTAGACAAGAAGCAAAAGCACCCAAAGGCAAAGCGAAAGCAAGCAACAGGTGGAGCATAGAAAAAGCCCTATTACTGCTGGACAGGTTTCCCGCACAGTTGACAAAAGCCACGAGAATCCTGTCCTGCAGCAACACCAGATGGGATCTCTCTCCTTTCTCCCCCTTCTACATTTATTCCCTTTCTCCATGAAGCCAGGCTCCCATAGTTGACAATCAGTAGCTTGTCCTGCACCTCTTCAAATCCTCCCCTTCCTCTCCTCCCTTCCTCCTTCCCTGAAACTTGCCACTTTTCACAAGTTTCTCACACCACCCTCACATACACACACAAGGTTGATTTTTGGGGGTCCTTCTGTGTTGGTTGTAGTGATGAAGAAGTCACAACAGTACTACATGGCTTGCTCCCCTATTTTCTTATACAAGGAAGGATGCACTTCACGTGATAGATATATATATATATATATATATACTGGAGAGATAAACAAGGACATTAGCAAGCTCTTTTGTTGGTCAAAACTTCATTTTTATTGATCCAAGAAGGTATGGATTGGAATCCACATGAAACATACCAAAACTTTGTTGCTAGATCAAACTATTCCACAACAGTTCACAAAAAATAAACTTTGATTCCTAATCAACACATGTGTAAAAGTTAGTGGACACAGAAGCTCCCTGAGTTTTAAACTAAAAAAGCCCACAAGTCAACATGGTTTGTGGGGGGTGGAGTTTTCATCCACAAGGTGTTGTTCAGTTTGTGCTGCAAGTGAGACAGTGGAAATAGAGTCATTGGGTGAGGTCCAACTTTATGGATCTTGTTCACACTTGACCCAGACCCACAAAATCATCACACTGGATTCACAAGGTCACCAGGGCAAGGTACTCTCAAGTCCCCCCCCCCCACCCTTCACCTCTTCTTCCTCCTCAATTAGAAACTTCTTCATCCCTTTGCCTTTGTAACTAAATTGCCATCATCATCATCATCATCATCATTATCACATACATTGTTGGGTGTTGACCACAAGATCATGTGGCATGGCCTCCTCAAGATGTTCACACGTGTCAACCAGGGTATGTGCCCTGGCCCACAGGGTCAGGGTATGAGGGGATGGAGTGTGGGTTATTTTTGGGTACAGGAGACTTGGTATTGCACAGCAGGGGGAGGCCAACAAAGGAGGCATGGGAAGGGGCAGGAGAGCAGGAGGGAGAAGTATTCATACAGGAAAGGGGAAGGGGAGGCAAGGCAAGGTAAGCAAGGAGGGGCCGTATGAGTACAGCTCTTGCACCACACTCTGGGTCCCTAGGTACCACCATCACTTAGTACTACAAGGAAGAGGAGGAGAAGGATGCAGGGAAGAGCCAGTTTCGCCCTTGTTCAAAGCTTTACTGTTGGGGGAAAAAAACACAGAGAGGAAGATTGGGACCTCATTAATTGGTCCCCATCACCAGCCCACTTTTACTCCAGGACAAAGGAAATGAAATCCAACAGTAAATACTGTAATTATAATACATACTCTGCTTTCCCTTTTTCTATTTTCCTCAGGAATATCACTGAACTTGAAAGTTAAAATATGATGAAGTGCTGCTTCAGATTATATTTGGGGTGTGGTCAGAGAAGGAGGAAGGAAAAATTCATGAATTTATGTGTAGAGGAAATCAAAAAGAAAAGTGTCCTACCTCTTATGGAAGAGGTAAGCAAGGATACAGTACGTTTATACTGTATCATCTTCCATACGTTTATACATTTTTAAAGCGTGCTTTGGCATATTCTAGTGTGTGGCAGACACTTAATCTCTAATGGTTTTTTTTTCTTCTGTACTTGCTGGAAAATTATTTCCCCATGTGTTCTTAGCAAATATGCAGGTTTATTAAAAAAGTGTATACAATAATTTCTTAAAATTTTGTCACAAAGAATTTAGACATAACATATTTTTAAAATAAAAAAATATAGATTAAGAGGTACTTAAGTAGATCTTAAGTAATTTATATTCTTTAAATTGATCTAAATATTTTTTATTTGCAAAATAAGATTTTTTATCAATTTTTTAAATATATCTATCTATATATATATATATATATATATATAGATATAAAATTAAGATTTTTTAAATAAAAAATCATATACTTTTAATATAATTTTAAATTTTGTGACACCACTTATAGATAATTGGCATTGTAAACTTTTTAAAAAGTTAAGTTTATTACTTTGATCCATAATCAATATTTTTAATAGCATACTTAGTTATTATGCAAGTATTAGAAATAAAAGGAATATATGAAAAAAGAAAAAAGGGAGGATTTTGATTATTTAGAGAAAAATATTCATGCTTTAATCATGCTAATGATTATCTTGAGTAATAAATTATTTTTAAGAGTTAATCTTCAAGCATTAAAAGAACCATATATTCTTTTTATACAAATTCAGATGTCAAAAAGAAAACTTGATTAAAAATTGCAGTGGCTGAATCTTTGCCTTTGAATTTTGGTAATGTATTAAAAACACAAGGTATAAATGGGAAAATACAGAAATGAAAAATGTACAAATTCTAACCCATCACAGTAGAAGAATTGTGATACATTTAGGAATATTTGAATACAGTATCAATGGCTATAATATACCATACTACTTGCTTAAATGATTTCACGTACCTAATGTTATCATAGTGAGTGTCCTCCACATTTAGGGAACAAAATGATACCATTTTAAACCCATTATGAAGATGATCAGGAGTAGGACATTGTGACATAACAAGCTGTTTATTTGTTTTTCCCTTGGGTATATTTTTAAGTGCCACGTGGACAAAGATACATGATACCTCTTGATCATGTACAATGCTATGATTGGCCAAGTTCAGAGTCCATTTTCAATCCCAATAATGTCCACCATGTGTGGATTGGTGAATCATTTGATTGCCTGCACTGTGCTTGTATTTTCTATACTCTGACTTACCACTAACTAGTTAGTTTTTCACACAAATAAATAGATTGAAGAAACTACATTCACTTCACTTTAGCCCACTGTATTTAATTTTTAGCACAGGCAGACTCTTGATAAAATCCACCACAAGTAGAAGAAACAAATTGTAGAAAAAGTAATTGGATAAAGGACATAATTTGTGAAAAGAAGAATTGAAAAAAATAAAGACCATCAAGATCTATATACCATGTGAAAAAAGTGTAAAAACGATATTATAATTTGAAAATCAGTTTATTTCAAACATTTATTTTTTTCAAAATAAATCTAAGGTATGATAAGTTTTGTCCTAATGTTTATATTAAATCAAATATTTTTTTAAACAAAGTATAAACATATTTTTTTTAAAGTAATAATATTGGATTTATTTTTATTTTTATTTTTTATTTTTTTTGTGTAAAGATTATAATTATAGTTTCTATAGTGCTTTGGAGTTGCAATTCAGATGTAATAAATTAAATAAAATGAAAATTATTGAAAATAAAAATTAAATATTAGTCTTTAAAAAATATTTTTCAAAGTCCTTATTGATAGAATTTAATTTTCTTAATTTCCTTTTTAAAATTAGATTCTCAATTTTATTTTATTTTTAATGTTTGTATCGATTTTATCAAGTTTGTATAGAATTTTTCAAAACATGCTGGTGAATTTAAGATGTTTTATTTGATTTAATATGTTTTAAATAACTTTTGATACAAAAAATTATTATTACAAAATTATTTTACATTAATTATAAAAATTTATTATATTTTTGTCTAATTTTTTAATAAGCTATGTATCTATGTACATTGGTATATCACACCACTTTAATTGCTTTGCATTAATAAAAAAATTGAATTTTAAATAATAAAAAAATAATAGTTCTTTATAATTTAGTCTTGTATAAACTTAAATATTCTATGTATTTTAATTTTTAAACTACTTTTCTATTATTATCTTAATATTATATACATAAAGTATTTTTAATTTTTAATTTATTTATTTCTCATATTTTAAAATGTAATCTCTTTTAATTTATATTTTATATTATTTTAAGATATTTATTGCATATATTTATACCTCATCTTAAATTTTAATATTTTAAAATTTTAACAATAGCAATGAGGATGATTTGTAATCAGTTTTAAAGTTTAGAAATAAGAATATTATTTTAAGTAAAAAAAATATGGCTTAAAAAATAGAAAACAATTACAAATAAACATCTTAAAAATTTTAAAATAAATTATCATATACAAATATCTTAAATATATTTTTAAAATTAATTTTAGCTAATAAATTTTATTATCTTATTCATTCTAGTAGTATTGCATTGTTATGAGATTTGATTCTTTTTAACTTTTATAAAAGATTAAGACTATCTTGTATTTGATTTTATAGTTTAAATATTTTTTAATTAGACTTGATTTATTTTTGAGAATTTTTTAAGATTAAAATTTTTTTACGTCTAAAATAAATCATAATATAATGAATATATATATATATATATATATATATATATCATGTAAAATTATATTTTCAAGTATAACGTTTTTTATATAAGAAATTTATAAATACCACATATATTTTTAATTTATATATTTTTCTAATTTTTTGACCTTCTAATAAGTTTAATATTTTATGTTATGTAAATGCTTTAAATTAATATCTATATATATAAATATAGATATGTAATTTTGTTCTCTTATTAAAAGATAAGTTAATTTATAAGTCTTAATTGTATTTTCTATTCTAGTTTTTAATTCAGTTTTTATACATCATAGTAAATTTCTATTGTTAAAAAAAATAAAAGTCTCCTTATTTCAAGAACCAATAAATAAGTTTGATACACTTTAATACTTTTAAGTTTTTTTATTTATATATTTTTTTCTAAAACTAATCATATATTTAAGATATTTTCTTATTAAAAGCTTAAACTCATGTATGTTTGTACAAAATTTAATATGTAATAGTATACCTTCTAAAAATCATTCTTTATATTTAAAATAATTCATTTTTATTACTTACTTGTTTTTTTTTAAAAAAAATTATTAGGTTAATTGATGTAGTTTTTAAAAAATTTATTATTTATTTATATTTTTAAGATTATATTGTTGCAAATAATATATTTTTATAGCTACAAACTCCCTATTATCTTTAAAAATCTATTTCCCATCACTTTTTGTGCAATATTTTACTAGGCAGTAAAACAATATTATAACATAATATGTCTTGATTTTTGATAATGCTACTACCAAATCCTAGTAATTTTTACATGTTACTTATTTTGCATGTACCATACAGATATAAACTTAATGCCTATTTTATACCTTTATTTTTAATTCATCATCTAATGTATCACAGTACTTTAATTTTACAACACTATTAGTTGATTTAAATATAATTATACAACGTACTTATATTTTTTAGCTGAATATCTATTTTTAAAAATAATAAATGTTAAATGAAACTTTTGTATATTATATCATTATTTTTAATTTTAAAAAATAAGAATCTATAATTATTGAAGCAAGTTTCCAATTTTTAAATATCATTTTAAAAAATCATACAGTAGTTTTTAAAAATTATATACATTCTTTAACTACAATAGCTTTGATTAATGTTTTATATATGTAAAATAAATTTTTAAAAAAATTATAAAAAAAATGTATCAATATTTGATTCAAAAAGAAATATTTCATTTATCAATAATTACTTTTAATACCCTAAATTTTAATTCATAACCATAGTCTTAATGTCTTTTTTTCTGTAGAAACATATTTTTTATTTGCAAATGTTTGTTAAATTATTAACAAACTCAAGTCAAAATTATTTAAACTTAGAAACTTCTAGGTAATAATGGAATTTTCATCAATGTTTTAAAAGATATGTAATGCACACTAAAGATCTATTGATGTATTTTAACTATGACACAAAACATCCAAATTATCAAGCTTTAACATGAGATATCACCACCTACGTTTACTGAAACAACACCTACGATACACAACAACGCTACAGAATTCAATTCAGAATCATGACTCAGAGGTGAACCAATGGCTGCATTGACATACTTCGATGTCATTTGTGAATGTTTGCAACGAAAACTCAATACCCACCTCTCTGACACATGACAAAAATGAATGGAAACATGCGAGAAAAATCACAGATTGACTCACCAATCTTTCATCATCCTGCGTCCACAATCAATACAACAGACATTTTTGCTTCAGAAAATGGATTCTTCGTCGTCGTCGTCTTTTTTTTCTTCTTCTACTTGGTTGTGTGGATTTGTGGCTGAGCGAGACATGGCATCAGATGTTGCAGCGCAAGTGGTGAGGAGTAGCAGGAAACCATGAGCCTCGTTCGTTCGTTCGTTCGGAGTGTCTTCGTCAAGAGGCGATGGTGATTGATGAGACAGGTACCGCAATATGATCCCACTTTGAGAGCAGCTCATCAGCTGCACCAGTTTGCTGTTATTGCAGCGTCTCTCTCCACGCAAACACACGCAGGCGACGCTGATGGCAACTGGAAGGGTGAGCCCACGCTGCCGCCTGGGGGGTGTGTGTGGGGGGTGTGGGGTAAGGGCGAGTGTGCCATGCACGCTTGCTTGAGTGAGCGGAGATGGTGCGACGATGATGCCAGAACATCGCTGTGAGAAGGTCGTTGTGTGAAGGAGCAGGAGTTGCAGAAGCTTGCGGTGGATGCAAGTGTTAAAATCACTGTTGACCAACAAACTCGCCATGTCAACGACAGGGTTCCATGTTGAGATATTGGTCGCGCTATACCAGTGGTATCTGATTCCCTACATCGAACGAGAGACATGGTTCAAGTTCAATCGAACTGTGGCTGCAGAAACCAAAGAACCTGCCGAGACTGGTGGTGCAATCACAGCTCAGTTTCCAGTCCTACAAGACTTAACTTTCATCACCAGCAAAATTTCAGGTCAATCGAACCAGAAGAGGAGGGTCTCACGGCAGGTCAAACATTTGTAGCAGCAACTTAGCTCGACAGGGCTAAGCTTCAAACATCGACAACTCGGCACAGTTTGCAGATTCCGTGGATTCTTAGGGTGCATGTCGTGGCTGTGTCGGTGAGGAGACTGTAAGCAAGTGGTGGAGGTTGGAAGAAACGGTGCTGCAGGTGGCAGAACTTCGACCCCAGTTGTGTCAATTTAGCAGGTGACAGTGGGTTTGTGAGATGAGGATCATGTTGATCTCATCATCCGGAGCCCTTCATGGCTACAAAGATGCAAGTGTAGGGCAGTTTTGAGGAATGGATGCACCATCAGGACATGCTTTTGTGAAGAGAGTAGCGTGTTGTGCTGGGGTGCCCTCATTGTTCCATTCTTGTGAGCCTGTGGTTCATGTTTTCAACCAGTTGTTTGTGAAGCTTTTGGGTGAAGCAAGTTGCTTTTGAGGATTTCCGTGGCACTTGCCCACTCTTGTGGTTGTTTGGTGTCTCTTGCTGTCTCTGGATCTGCTAAGCTCTGGACAGTAATGCAAAGCAAAAAGGACTAAATTGTTCTTTTTTTAAGTAATACTGTGCAGTTTTTTTTTGAGCATTATGACATTTTGGTTCTCTATTGCCATTTACTGTATACATTACATTGGTAACTACCATTATTATTTCGTCTAAATTTTTTATCATTCTTATCTCTAAAGTAATCTAATTAAAATTAGTTGAAAATTTGTTTCAACTAATTTAGATGTCTCAATATACAAGACATCTAAATAATATAATTAGATAATATAATTAGCTAATGTAACTATTTTATTTTATTATCTAATTATATTATTTAAATGTATTGGAAACAGATCTTTACTAATGGACCAAGAAATCTATCAAAAACTACATATTTGTGTTACAACATTCTTCTACAAAAAATGTGCCAGATGATAATTAGAAAAGAAAAAGAAAAAAAAGTAAAAATATGATTAATATGTCAAATGAAAAGATAGTTCTTTTTTAATCACTTTTTAACATGTCAAATATGTCTAAAACATCTTTGGTCTTATATTATTTTTTAAAAATAAAAAATATTTATTTTATGTTTCAAATTTTAGTATATATTTTAGAAAATTAAAATAGCTTTTTTCTATATTAAAAATACATTCAAATTAATTTTTTGTATTTTTTAAAAACATATTAATATTTTGTTAATACATATTTAAAATAAAAAAATTATATTTTTTATTTATAGAAACAAAAAACTATTATTCAATAAATAATATAATTAGATAATATCATTGGTTGTAAAATCTGATATTGTTCTAAGTAAAAAGGATCAAATCAAAAATATTAAAATATCAATTTCAAAATACTCACTTCTTTTTAAAATTTCCTATGATTAAAATTAACTTTAATTTTTTTGTTAGATATGGTACCAAATAATGTTTTTGAAATATGTAATTCAATATTTTATTGTTTTATTTCTTTAATATTTTAAAATAGGTCTTATTTTAACTTTTCTATTTTAAATATTTTAATTATATTAGATTTATTGATTTAATTGTTCATTGCTTTTGGCATCTTTATGTGCTTGATTAAAATACTTTTATTAAATTAAATACCAAAAAAACATTGTCTTATAAAAAAATATTGTCTTGTGAAATATTCAGTAGTTAATTTTAGTAACATCTATAATATCTATAATAATCTGAAGTAACTATTAAAAGATTTTAAAAATATAAAAAAAGTAATATACATAAAAAATACCAATTTAAAAAAAATTCATTTAAATAAATAAAATAGATAAATATTTAGATGATTGATGTTACAACTAAAAGGACCAATTTTTTTAATTTTTTTTAAAAAACTAATTTAATAAAAAAAATTGAATTTAAAATATATTGTCTTTTTAATAAAATCCAAAATGATAATTCAATTACAATTTTATTCTTTAATATATATATATATATATATATATATATATGAGATCCAATATGTCTTATAAATAATGAATTTATTTGATTCAAGATATATTTTATCTAACTTAATATGAACTATTAACTATGTTTATAAAGACTTTAAAACATCTATTTGTCTTCTTTAAATTAAATTCAAAGTTTATAATATAATCAAAAAATTGAAAAAGTTTTTTAGTTTCTGAATAAAATCAGAAAAAAATTTAGTAATTATTTTTATTTATTCTAGAAAATCATGCTACAATAAAATAAAATCCTTTTGTTAAAGCATATGCTGTATGAATAATGATACTATATATAAAAAGAATATTTAAATTTTTTAAAATAAACCAAATAAATTTCTTATATCTAATTATATATCAAATATAAGAAATAAATAAAAAAGTATTTTTTAATATTTATTAAAATATTTATTAATTAAAACAAATACAAAGAAGTAAAATTTTATTTCTGAAAAAAATTTGATATAATTAATTTTTTCTATCAACATTTTATTTGTGCTTGCTAATCTAATGTATTTTTTAATTGGGCAACTTTTCTCATATTAATAATCAAGATTAACTATATTAAATACTATTCTATGGCTTTTTTAATCTATAATATTTTTTGAAGTTACTTGATTTTGATTTTATAATAAGTATATTCAGTAATTAAAAATATTTATTATAAAAGAAATTAAAATAAAGATTTAACCTATTTATTTTATAATATATAAAATTTGAAATAAAATATTATTTTAATAAATATTAAAAAATATAATTTTAAATATGAACAAAGTCAATAAAATTATATAACTATTAATAAATCAATATTTAGAAACTTCAGTATATCAAATAATAATTTATAAATATATATATTTTTTGGTATTTTAAAATATTAAATTATACTTAAAAGGAGGAAAAAAATTAATTAATTAATAAGACATCATTTATATTTTATTATTCTACCAATTGTTACAAATACACTGTTGGAATTGACTAAGATTCTTAAAGTTCAAAGAACTGAAACAAAAGAGGTTCACTTTATATCACAAAGAAAGAGCTACAACACGTTTTTGGATTTATCAACAAATAATATATCTAATTTTAGATGGCGGCCATGATTGGAGTAAAATAGAATTTATTGAGTAGATGTTTGAATTGTGTTGTTGTAGACAAACTTGGCTAGAGACAAGTAAGATGTCCAATTGACTTGTTTATAATTTATGGCACATCTTAAGTATTGCTCTAGAATTTGGTTGACTTGTTCTATTTAACCATCAATTTGTGAATAAAATGTTACAAAAAGCTTGATATCTATTTGAAGAATTTCTAAAAGTGACTTTTAAAACTTAAGCACAAACTATAGTCTTTGATTTGATATAATGTCATCTAGCAATCCATAATATCAATAAACATTATCAATAAAGATTTTAGTTATTTTTTCACTAATAATGGTCTTTTTGTAAAGAACAAAATATGCCATCTTAGTAAATTGGTTGACAATTACTTATATGATATCAAAAGAATTTGATGGTGGAAGATATGTGATGAAGTCAAAAGAAATAGAAGATTACCCTTGTTTCAAAGTTGGTAGCAATTGAAGAAGTTGATATGGACAATGTTGAGGATTCTTTAATCTAGAATATGTGTCATAAGAAAGGAAAAATTTCATAATAGCTTTTTACATTTGAGGCCATTAAAAATCTCTAAAAATGAATTCTAATATCTTGTTGAATCCAAAATATCTCACAATTAGAAAATCATGACATGTTTGGAAAATACAAAGATATAATGGTCTTTTTTATTAGTTATATATTGCCTTTTTTTTTCTTTTGGCCCAAGATATAATTGTCTTGATAAAGCATTTGATAATCTTTATTGCTTCCCAAGTAAATATATGATGCTGAAGTAGAAATAGAATAAAGACATATTTTAATGGACTTGACAACAGTTTAAAATATGAGCTGATATAAAATACTTAAGACACTTGTGATTTATATATATAATTATTGGATGTGAAGTGCCTTTAAACAAATAGTACTATTATTAGAAAGAATCTACATTAATAAGAAGTTTCTTATTATAGATTTTATAATTAATCTCTATAGCTAAGAATTTTTTGAAATAAAATACAATTAGATGTAGTTTCCTTTTTCTTCCAAATTGTGATAAGACTACTCCCAATGCAAAGTTTGAGGCATTAATTTCTATAAAAAATGGCTTAAAAAAGTTTAAATAAATTAATATACAAATTGTGGTGAATATTGTAATCAAGCATTTAAAGATTTTTTCAACTTTTGATCTCCATTCAAGCTTATTCTTGCATATCAATTGTATAAGCAAAGCAGCTATCTAAGAATAATTATTAATAAAGATCTTATAGAAGTTTATAAATCCAAAGAAGTATTGGATATCATCTATCAATTTTGAAGTTGTCAAGTCATTAATGGTCTTAATTTTCTTTGGATCAATCATTAAGCCTTCATTTAAGATGATATAGCTAAAAAAAATTATTTGGGGCTTATAAAATATATATTTTTTAAATTTGGCATATAATCTAATATCTTATAATTTTTATAAGACAAGATAGATATGTCATTCATATCCTTTTAGAATCTTAAAATAAATCAAAATATTGTTGAAATAACATATAATAAAGTCATCAAGGAATTTATAGAATACATTGTTCATCAAATGTTGGAAATTAATTAGTGTATTTATAAAGCAAAAAAATATGACATTGTATTCAAAGTGTCTATATCTTATATAAAAATTGGTCTTTTATTTGTCTTTTTTTTTGATGTATACTAGACTATAAGCTCTACAAATATTTATTTTAATATAAATCTTAACTTAATCCAATTGATCAAAGAGCCCAAATATCAATGGCAAAGGATAATAATTTTTTATTATTACTTTTTTAAAGCCACAATAATCAATGCACATCCATAGAGATCCATCTTTTTTCTTTACAAAAAGTATAGGTGTACTAACATGAGATTTTGAATAAAGTTCTTTACTAAATTCTTGTCAATATATTCTCTCAATATTATAAGCTTGTTTTATGATAAGTTATAAATTGAACCAAAAGATGATTGCATACCATCTTGAAAATCAATAGTATAGTCATATGAATGATGTTCTAGCAAAATATCCTTATTTTTCTTTTCAAATACATCTTAAAAATCTCTATATTTTTTTAAAAAGATTATTGGAATACTTGCTGCTTTAGATGTTGAAGTTGCATAAACAATAAAAAGAATATTTTTTTTGATTGCTCTCATAAAAGCTCTAGTTCCAATAAAAAGAAGCTTTATGATTTTAGATCTATAAGGTGTATGGTGTTTTCTATGAAGTTTAGTAATAATAGATTGTGATATTTCAAAAAATTCTATTTTATAGATTATCCAATCTATATGGAAATTATATCTTTCAAATCAAAGAAGTCTTATAATGATGGAATTAGATAGAAATCTAATAATATTAAATATGACCTGACTACTATAATTCTTTGATGTTATTTTTAATAAACCGGTTTGATGAATAAAATTTTTAGAGGATAACAATTGACCATCTATAACCTCTACATGAATGGCCTTAGGTTTTTTGACAATAAAAATTTTATTGATTTTTTTAAAATCTAAATCAATAAAGCAAGAAAAGGCTTCCAAATCTATTCTAATAAGGATCTTGAATTTTTGGACATCCAAACATATTGGTATGATAAAATAACAAGAAAAGTTAGATGATAATACATGATCTTTTTTGATTTGTAGAATAAAAGAATCCAATTGCACGATTCCTATTATGGCTGGACACCTTTGTTTTTCTACAAAGTATTTGATGATGTACCTACATTCTTTATTTAATATGTATGTTGATGTTTTTTATGGCAATTATTAGCCTTATAGCCAAGTTCTTCATGATACAAATATAAGCTACATTCTTTTTGATACTTCTTCTCTTACTCAAAAAGAAGTTTAAAACAAACCATATTAATCTACATATCTTCTACTTCCAAATAGTTGATGGAGTTGAGAGATATAGAAGATGCCAAATAATTGGTGTAAAGTTATAACGTATGTAGTGGATTTTTTTTATATATTTTTATATATATATATATATTTTGCCAACATTAAAATAGCCAATTATTATATTTTATTATTTAATTGATGGATTCATTAAGAGTTTGAAGATCAAATATAGATATTAATAGATCTTTTATATTATCTCATAATCTCTAATAAAATTGACTTATCAATGCATCTTTATCTCAATTAATATCATATATTAATTGTCAAAATTTCAAAGTATAAATAAATGTAGAATAGATTGTTTATTGAAAGACTTAGATTTTACTTGTGGCAAAACAAATCTTATCATGTTTTCTAGAAGCTTCCTCAAATGCTGCCAAAAATACTTTAAAGTTATGCAATAAGGAAGAATTCTTTTTAAACAATAAAACAAACCAAGATAAATCTTTATTTGAGAATAAGATTCTAACCAAACATGAGATACTTCCATAGAATACTGCTGAGATTAGAGTAAAATAATAAATTGTACTTGATTTATAAAGCTACAAAACTTTAAACAAGTTCCATTAAACTTCTTTGAGAGGTTAATTCTTGGTTCTTTTGTTGTTGATATTGAATTGCCATTTCAAACACATACATCTTCTAATAAAATAGACCTTAGTAATGGAGTTTTTAAGATGACTTGTCATAAAGGCTGAGATGGTTCTATTCTTTGATCATTATATATGGTCATATAAGGTTCTTCATTTTGCTTAAACAAAGTCTCTATCTTGACTCTCAATACTTTAAAAGTATTTATAATTGAATCCAATTTGGCTTCTTTGAAATTTTCTATAAATCCTTTACTTCTTGCCATAGAAATGAAATAAGAAGAAATTGATATAACAAATCAAGAAGAATATTGGTTTAAAAGAGAATAATCCTCAACTTCTAGAACATTATAGTACTTCTAAGAAGAAGAATAATCCACTCTCTATCCGAAAAAACCAAGTTCTAATATTATACTATGTTAATCTTGATATATTATTATAAATATACTATTATTATAAAATACACTAGCCGCTTGGCTATGGAAGGTAAATTTGTATTTTGTAACTAACTAAGAATGCAAAAATCCTAATAAAATCCTAAATAAATTTCAATTGAATTCTTAATAAATTCTAATAAAATCCTAATAAAATCTTAAATATATTTTAATTATATCTTTTATAAATTCTAATAAAATCCTAATTAAATCCTAATCAACTTTTAAAAAAATTATAAAAAAATCCTAAAAAAATTATAAAGAAATCTCACAAAAATCATAAAAAAAATCTTTAAAAATTCTAAAATTTTTTTTAAAGAAATTCTAATTGAATTTAATCAAATTTTGAATAAATCATAAAAAATCTTAATAAAATCTTAGAATAATCCTAGATAAATCTTAACATATCTTTATAAAATCTTAGTCAAATTTTAATCAAATTCTAATCAAATCCTAATCAAATCTTAATCAATCTTAATCAAATCCTATAGTAGATTTATGTATTTAATAATTATTAAATTAACTATTAATCTTGATTAAAAAAATTTATATTTTTTAATTTATTAAATGGCAAATACCATACATAATTTGAAGAAAATTGAACTTATAAATGAGGAGAAAAAACTCTTTAATTTAAGTATTAGCCATCCTCCTCTAATCTTGATGTCAATCTTTCAACATCAATAGATCTTTTGTACACCATTCACTTACTCTAAGAATTTGTATAAATCTTAGAAACTAAATCAACTATTAGTCTTAAAAAAACCATTTCAATCTAAATAGAATATTATATAAAATCATAAAAATCCTCACTGATCCTCAAAATCCAATTTTTAAGATTCTAGCCCACTTGAGTTCCAAGAACTATTGTTCTAACTATTTGATTGAGTTCAAACTCACAACACACATTCAAAACAACTTCACTCACAAATCTACAAATTTTCATCTATAGATCTGCTATAAGACTTACAAAATTCTTTAAAATATGAATCTATTTTATTTTTTAAAAACTAGAGTTATCCAAATAGAACCTTGACTTTGCATAGCTTTCAAAATGCCATTACAAATTCAAAAACCTCAAAACTAATGCTAAATAAAATTCTATCAAATCTACTTTCCAACCTCACTCTTCAATCAACAAATAAACTATCTATTTGCCATAGGTGTGCAGTTTTGTGGCTTAGAGTCTAGTTTCAAATTTGGTTTAGAATTGGCCTTCTCTAAGTATCAATCTAAGATTTTTTAAAGTAATTTCTACTA